>JAVDOI010000003.1:24306370-24703757 GCA_032191485.1 Leptoclinus maculatus | reverse complement strand
GACCCAATGCTCCTGTGCAATTCTCTGGTTTCTCCAGTGAAGTGTAAGAACAACGCTGCAGACTGGAGTCCCTGAACGGGTTGAATGCGCATCGGCAGGTCGGGTTCAATACGTCTGGTGTATGACGTGGCTGTGTCCTCGCTGCGCTGCATTTTTATCCAGATATTGTATAAAATATGGTCATTCTAGTAGTTATATAATTGCGGTAGTTTGAGTGTTAAAGGGGTGTAGCTCTGCTCAGGACCACTTCACACACATCTCTTGTCCATTGAACACCAAACCAATGTGACTAAGATGTCACCCTTTTGTCTCTATTATACAGCACCTTTCCGATACCTTTCCTTTCCTTCTTTCACTGATTCTGTTTGTGTTTGTCTTCATAGTTAAGAGTGCTAACATGAAATGATGTGTGGTTCCCAGGGAGAGGTGGAGGTGCGGCAAATCAACGGGCATTCCTCAGAGGAGGAGAAGGAGGAGGCGCAAAAGGAGCCCTGGCCGGATGACCACAGCAGTTCGAGGTAAGATGTCACACGCGTTCATCTTATCGACGATCTCCCACAGATTCATACACACACACACACACACACACACACACACACACACACACACACACACACACACACACACACACACACACACACACACACACACCACGCGCAGATCAAAACATGCACACGAGCAGATGCATCTGCGTATTCAATCTCGTCCCCGCGATGCGTTTTTTTGCAGCGACTACTCCAGCGATTACTCCGACTGGACGGCGGACGCGGGGATCAACCTTGAGCCGCCCAAGAAGACCGCGAAAGTGAAAAAGAAAAGCAGCGGCTCCGAGGAGGACGGAGAGAAGAAGAGGGACGGGAAGAAAGAGAGGAAGAAAGACAAAGCAGACAAGGACGAGGCGTTACCAAAGAAGAAGCAGCCAAAGGAGAAGAGGAAGGTTTGTCTTTTTCCCTCCTTGTGGCTTCAGGCGGTGATTCAAAGTAATTACCCATCAGCCATTTGTACAAACAATGTACACAAGTGCAACGTAATGCAACATCTCCCAAGATATGAAAGGTCTGTCAGTGAATATGTATTTGATCGTGTGTCCTTCAGAGGACAGAGTTCCAGGAGCAAGGGCTGACTCTGGAGGAGTGGCTTCCTTCTGCCTGGATCACAGACACAGTCCCCCGGAGATGTCCTTACATACCCCAGATGGGAGACGAGGTACACAACTCTTTGTTTCCGTTACAGCGTCCTCTCTCTCCACATGCCCGCCACATGTCTGCTCGTACCAAAACACCGGCTGGAGTTTTTACATAGCAACGAGGCGAGTCTGCACCAAAGCTTAGCGGCCCTGCGAGGCTGCTGCGACGGCCATTACACACAAGGAGATAAGGGACACGCTGACATTGCCGTCCTCGGCTGCTAAAATGCTGTTTGACACGTGTGTGTGTGTGTGTGTGTGTGTGTGTGTGTGTGCAGCTGTACTACTTCAGACAGGGCCATGAAGCCTATGTGGAGATGGCGAAACAAAAGAAGATTTACAGCATCAATCCCAAGAAGCAGCCCTGGCACAAGATGGAGCTCCGGGTAAGGAACAGTTTGACAAAGAGAGACGGGCGCTCGTTAGATCCCGTTTATCTGGAGATTCACATTGTGTCCTTTATTTGTGTGCACACAATCGCTGAGGAGCAGCCCTCTGTAAAGATCCTAGTATAGGGCCATGAAACACAACTCGATGCCGTCTTTACACAGAGGAACTAACAACAACTCATTAAGAACGCCATGTTTTCAGTTTCATTTCTCTTTTAATGATGTTAATAAGGTACGGGCTAGAAAGAGAGGAGTAGAGATCAGTAAGTGACACTCAGCCTTCGTGTGAATACATGACAGTTCTTAGGAATTGCTACATCGTTGCAAGCTCCACTGACGTAATCTTTCACTGTTCTTTCATTGTTATTAACAATTCAACACACACACACACACACACAAACCTCTCAGCGGTATTTCTTCTTTACCGCCGGCACCTGTCTGGTTTCACTTTCATGTGAACTTAAATCCCCTTTTCCATCCTAAAAATATACCTCCCCTGAAAGGAAAACGTCTGCGGAGTACAAAGTTCCATCTCAGTATATGAAACATAAAGACAAAAAAAAAACACAAGACACTTTAAAGTAACATCTTATGAAACACATTATACTTCCTGTATATTTTCCATGTGTGCAGGCAGCACGATCAGTTTCTGTGCAGACCACAATGCATTGCATGTCACAGTGTGCGTCTTCATGAATATATGAGGCATATATATATATATATATATATATATATATATATATCTATATCTTTTTTATTGTGATTTGAACAAACAGGTATAGCAACACGAAAGCAAAACTCTCTCCAGTTTCACTTTTGCTGATCTGGAGGAACTTCCTGTGGCATTGCTGGCCTTCATAATACACCACACCGGGAAGGAAATCTATTAATAGAGTGCACTGAACTCTGTTCAAGCGAACAGGGGCTCCAAGGGATGTGGACTGACTTTTACTGAGAGGAAAATACGCTGTATTACTTTTCATTATTCCTTCTTTTTATTCGCGGTGTTCAGGAGCAGGAGTTGATGAAGATAGTTGGCATCAAGTACGAGGTCGGCTTGCCCACACTGTGCTGTCTGAAGCTTTCCTTCCTGGACCCCGACACCGGCAAACTGACCGGAGGATCCTTCTCTTTGAAGTAAGCGTGTCACGCCGCCTCCCACGAGAGCTTCAGAGGATCTGCATGACCGTAGCTGACTGCACACACACACACACACACACACACACACACACACACACACACACACACACACACACACACACACACACACACACGCAGCGGTTACGTTCTAAAGCACAAATAAACAACCTTCAAACACTCAACATATGATTCACTGTGGAAGCAGACGCTCTTAGTTTCATTTTGCTCCGCTGCATCTCTTTTATTACATCCAACGTGTATCGGTAAATGCTATGCAGCGGTTAAAAAAAAGGGCCGAAGGAGCCTTTGAGTTCCTTGAAAAGTAGACCCGGGGCTCTTCTGTTAAGATTGAATGTTTCGGTTCTTAATTAAATCTCATCTTAACACCAGACTATATCTATTAAAACATTTCATTCAGTAATCTTGAGTGGCATTATAAAGTAAAGACTGTTAGGGGAATGGTAAACTGCCACTTCAGATTTGATGTGTTTTATCTGTTTTACACTTGTTTGTATGGTGGCTCCGCTCATTCTTTAGTTGCTTTGTTGCTAACTTGTGTACGTTTGTTTTGTCTCGTTGCAGATACCACGACATGCCTGATGTCATCGACTTCCTGGTGCTGCGCCAGCAGTTTGACAATGCCAGAAAGAGGCAGTGGAGCATAGGTCAGACAAGTATTCCTTTTGTAGTTTCCCGGTCACTCTATGAAGTCACCTGTTCTTCTCTTGTAAAGATCTAAACCAACTGTGACGCGTGTGTGTGTGTGTGTGTGTGTGTGTGTGTGTGTGTGTGTGTGTGTGTGTGTGTGTGTGTGTGTGTGTGTGTGTGTGTGTGTGTGTGTGTGTGTGTGTGTGTGTGTGTGTGTGTGTGTGTGTGTGTGTGTGTGTGTGTGTGTGTGTGTGTGTGTGTGTGTGTGTGTGTGTGTGTGTGTGTGTGTGTGTGTGTGTGTGTGTGTGTGTGTGTGTGTGTGTGTGTGTGTGTGTGTGTGTGTGTGTGTGTGTGTGTGTGTGTGTGTGTGTGTGTGTGTGTGTGTGTGTGTGTGTGTGTGTGTGTGTGTGTGTGTGTGTGTGTGTGTGTGTGTGTGTGTGTGTGTGTGTGTGTGTGTAGGTGACAGGTTTCGGTCAGTGATTGACGACGCCTGGTGGTTTGGGACCATTGAGAGCCAGGAGCCCTTCCAGCCTCAGTACCCTGACAGCCTGTTTCAGTGCTACAATGTCTGGTATGAGCACAGCTTTGATTTGCTCTATCTTCACATGACAGATCCATTGTATTTGCATTAGTAATGTGATCCAATGCATCAAAGCAAGAGTTCCTCATTTCCTAAGTTACTAATTAAGAGAAAAGAAAAGTGGGGAAATCAGAAATGTAAAACAGTTTTTTGTTAAAATGGTTTGCACGGAGCAGGAATCTGTCGACCAATAAGCTCCCTGTGATTATGGCGCTGACACCTCCTCTCACAACACTCATTAACTCCACAAACACCTCGTGGCTCGAATCATTCAGGAAACTTGATGAAACGATCGTGGATGACAGTTTGAATTTGACATTTAAAATGCCAGCGAGCGCTGCCCTTTGTTTGGTATCGCTCGGCGTTCATTGTCGGTGACATTCCAATTTCGAAACATTAATAAGCATATTGTCTGTTTGAGTTACTTTAGCTTGTCAACACTGAGTGCTTACTGTTATTTAAAAAGACCTTGTTAGAGACTGACATCCACTCTAAGGCGTGGGAGAGGAACGCCACCTGAGCAAAACAGAAACACAAGAAATCACAAAGACTACAATGTGATGCTGCTGAATATTCATATCAACACGGTTTCCCTTCCAGCTGGGACAATGGAGACACCGAGAAGATGAGTCCTTGGGACATGGAGCCCATCCCTGATGATGGTAGGTCTCTCTCTCTCTCTCTCTCAGTACACCCACGCTACAGTACGCACCCATTTAAACAAACTGTTTCTGATGTATTTTTCGGTCGCCTTTCTCCTCCGGTGCAGCCACGTTCCCTGACGAGTTGGGCACGAGCGTCCCGCTGGTAGAAGCGGAGCAGAAGGAGCTGCTGTACGTCCCGCTGGACGGGGAATGGGGCTGCCACACGCGCGCAGAGGAGTGCGAGCGCATCATCAAAGCCATCGACCAGCTGTGCACACTCGGTACGACGTCATCGAGAAACAAAACAAAAAACAAAACAGCCCCCGTATGTCATGGATGCAGGGATGGGAGGTGAAGCCACGAGGACACATTTCTCGTGACTCCACAATACCCGAGTCACCGCTCTGAGCTCATCGGCATGAGGCCCCGGCAGAGCAACGGCTCTCGCGTTTGTAAAGGAATAAGCTGCTTAACGCGTCAGCCAGTTATTGAGGCCGCTTGCTTGAATTCCTGTTAAGTGATGTAATGTCATATTTGGGAACAGGCTTTTTGTATTTACTGCAATCCTCCCGGTGGAAGAAAGCTGGCGCGAGGGCTCCCTCTAGTGGACGGTCTGGGGACCAACAGCCGGCGATTGAATCCTTCTAGAGGTCCGACGCTCTATTTATATAAACCCTTTTAGGTGCATTTAAATTTAAACACGTTGGAAAATCTTTAGCAAAAGGGGGACGAAAGGTGTGACGTAAGCATTGCTGTTGCTTGACATATGCAGGTGATTTTATTTGGGTCAAATAGACAAGATGTGCTCCGGTAAATAATCCTCTCTTCTTCGCCTGTCTTCCATCCGCCGACCCAAACTCGCCCTCCCTCAGATGTGGCAGCGCCGTTTGCCTTTCCAGTGGACCTCCAAGCCTACCCCACTTACTGCACGGTGGTGGCCTACGTCACTGACCTCAGCACCATACGCGAAAGGCTGGTGAACCGCTGCTACAGGTAACCTCACAGCAGCTTGTGTTCGAGTAGAAGGAGATACAGAGTCTAACGTGTGTGTGTCGTGACTAGAATTGAACACACGCTCGACGCGTCTCTGTCTTTGCTTCCAGGCGACTGTCCTCTCTGATGTGGGAGGTTCGTTACATCGAACACAACGCCCAAGCGTTCAACGAGCCCGGAGCGTTCATCGTCACAACCGCCAAGTTTGTCTCTGACCTCATGCTGCAATTCATCAAGTGAGTACTGAAGCCTGTCTGTTGTTGTGTAGGGACAATGTAGAGCGTATCAACTACATACAAACCAAAGTTATCAAGAACTTCTCATTACAAATCTCAATGAATCAGCGTCTAACATGGAGTCATTTCTGCTCTCTCTTGTCCAGGGACCACAGTCTGACCACCCTCATGCCCCTCTATAAAACCATGAAGAAGGCTACCTTCTCTGACTCTGAAGACGAGGTGTGTTTGCATATTTACCCGTTTTTTTTACCACCTTTTCACCACCAAACTCTGGCGTCGCGTCTGCTGTTGAAACGTACGCAGCACAGAGGCCAGACGTCTAATCCGTCAGCCGGGATCTGTAGTGCGACTCGCTGTCGTTCATCACAGAGAAAAAGAGTTTGTTGGTTGTGTCGTCCGGTGTGGATGTAGTGAGCGTTTGCTTGAGAGCGAGGTCGCGCCGGGATGTCAATCCGTCCTTGTCTGCTCATCCGTGGGCGCTTTCTCGCTGTCGTATGAAAGGAGAGAGAGAGAGAGAGAGAGGACAGCGGCTCCAGTTCTCGTTCAATCTCTCGCTGAAGCGCCGGTTGATCTCGGCTCAGCGGGTGGAGCTCCGTGAGCGTAGTGGAGTATGTGTCGGTGTCTCCAGGGGCAGCCGGCCTTACCGCTGTTACGCTACAAGCCTGTCGCTTGCGGATGGTGAGCAAGAGTCAGCAGTTCAGGCTCGTTGTAGTCATTCGGCCTTGAGATTCATTGAACACATTGATTGTTTTTGGGGGGGGGAATTGAGATTGAGATGGGTCATGTATGTTGTCCATGTGTGCTTGGTAGAGTACAATAGACATTCCCTTTGTTTAATTACCCTTTTCCTATCTATTCAGGATGATGAGGAGGAGGATGAAGATACTAATACTCCTGGAACATCCACGCGAAACCATAAGGTAACACTATCTGACAGCGTCACGTACATCCTTTAGCTGCTCCACAATCACCCAGCGTCTAAAGAAGAGGAGGCTGTTTTGCAACTGCCCGGTGCGGTTATTTTCAATTTACTCGTCATTTGTTTGTTTTTTTGCGCAGGGTCGACGACCCACGCGGCGGCAGCTGCGGACCCGGCCCCCGTCGTATGACCCCCATGCCTGGCGGGGTCGCTGCAAGGAGCTGCTGGATCTCACCTTTCAGTGTGAAGACTCGGAGCCCTTCAGAGAACCCGTGGACCTACAGGAATACCCGGTAAGTGTTGCGACATTGGTCTGAAGAACGGGCCTCTCTCCATTCAGCATTTCAAATGAAGACCAAAATCTAATGGACGTGCTCTTATTCCTCTACCCTCTCTTACTCTATTCTTCCTCTCCTCATTTCTGTTCTCATCTTCTGACACCTGTAATTGAAATATCCCAACTTCCCCTCCGCCTCCCCTCAGGACTACCTGCAAATAGTTGAGTCGCCGATGGACTTCAGCACCGTTCTCAACACGCTCAAAGAAGGAAAGTACCAATCTCCCATTGAGCTCTGCAAAGATGTCCGGCTCATTTTCAGCAACTCCAAAGCTTACACGCCCAGTAAGAAGTCTCGGGTGAGACACACACACACACACACACACAGTCTGTGAAACCAGGGTGCATTAAGTTCAATGTAC
Source organism: Leptoclinus maculatus (assembly GCA_032191485.1). Taxonomy (NCBI): domain Eukaryota; kingdom Metazoa; phylum Chordata; class Actinopteri; order Perciformes; family Stichaeidae; genus Leptoclinus; species Leptoclinus maculatus. The sequence goes on along the minus strand of JAVDOI010000003.1, from coordinate 24,696,320 downwards.
ATTGTGGTCCGCTCATGTTTCCATGCTCTGATGAGTACATGAAATTCAATTCTCAGATCGGTTTGTGCCCTTTGTCCTGGTTGAATCAGTGCATCCTTTTGTTGTTTGTCTCCAGATCTACAGTATGAGTCTGAGGCTCTCTGCTCTGTTTGAGGAGCATGTCAGCTCCATCCTTGCCGACTACAAGGCCATCCACGGCCTGACGAATAAACTGACCAGGCAGGGCACAGACAGACAGACACGACACACTACGGACAGGCCGACGCGGCACGCCATGAAGAGGAGGAGGAGGAGGAGGAGCAGCGAATCTCCAACGAGCAGCACCGCATCCAGGTAGAAGACGGGATATTTCATTTGGGGTTTTTGGGTGTCGCAACCGTGCATCGGGTGTGATCTTTGGTTTCCCTTCTTCCCATCCTGCCTTTAGTCCAGAGAGAAAGAGGCGTGTATCATCCAGGGTGACCGGAAAAAAGGAGCCATCGCCGCCGCCGCCGCCGCCGCCTTCACGGCACTCCTCTCTGAGACAGAGCATCCCCGTCAAACAGCCCCCTCAGCTGGTCAACGGGAAGGATGACACGCCGACCGCAGGGCGCACGCGGAGCGCGGCGCGGCATTCTGCACACTCTCCGCCCTCCTCGTCCTCCTCGCATAATGCCGCAAGCAGCGCTCAGAGCACAGCGGGTGAGATCACTCGCCTCCGTACATACTCGGAGCGTGTCAGCGGAGGCTCGCGCTACGGCGCCAAGCGCGAGTATAAACAAAGCTTCATGTGTATGCTTATAGAACTAGGGTTATGATATTGTAACCTTCGATATGTTCATTATTGAGCTTTAGATGTGCTGGTTGGCAGCTTTTGTTGTGTCCAGACAGAGCCATGCTAGCTGTTTACCCCTATTTGCCAGTCTTTGTTATTATCAAGTATTGACCACAAGTACGATATTACACTTTTTTTAATCTTATTTCTTTGCATCTTCAGAGTCTACTCGCTCACTGAGGACTCATAACTCTGTGTCAGCCTCATCGACACCAGCTCCTGAGAAGGTGACAGCCTCTACAGCCGCAGAAAGTAGCAGTGGAGGAAGCACCCGGAGGAAACTCAGGACTCCTGTACGACTCACGCCTGGTGAGAGACGGTGTCGCAAAGAAGTGACCGTGTGATGCTTACGTTTATGATTTAAGTCATAAGATACATATTGAATGTCACCTGCCTGCTATTGATGTATATTTTTTCTTCCTTTTTGTCCTGAAATATCAATGCCCTTCCCCCCTCAGGCTCCACTGCCAGCCCTCCATCTCAGAGCACAGTCCACCTGAATGGCCACAGTAGTCATGTGACCCTGGGAGTGGGCAGGAGGGGGCGGAAATCCAAAGTAGAGCCACCATCGAGTCCTCCAGAAGTCACGACTCCGGGGAGCCCGTCCAGATCCCGAGGCCGCCCTGCTGGCAAGAAGAGGGGCAGGAAGAGCAAGCAGGAGCAGGAGGAGATGAGAAGGAGCAGCAAACGCAGGAGCTCCACCCCCGACGACGAGCTCGACCAATCGACGGGGGACGAAGGCGGGGCGTCGTCTGCGCAGGAAACATCTGTGCTGACGGACTCTGGCACGGCGTCGACGCCGAGGCGGCGCGGGCGGCCCCGAGCGGTCAGGACCGACGAAGCCACACCTCCTGCTGAGTCACCCGAGCCCTCGCCACTGAGGAGGAGCAGCAGGAGAGCCATCGAGGAGGTCACGCCTCCTCCGCAGGCCGCTCCTCGGCGATCCAATCGAAGGGAGTCTCCGGGGGACGAGGCGGGGGACGAGGCGGGGGACGAGGCGGGGGACGATGCGGGGGACGAGGCGGGGGACGAGGCGGGGGACGAGGCGGGGGACGAGGCGGGGGGGTCGATGCGCACGCGCAACCAGGGGCGGCGGTCTGCCTGGTACGTGGAGGAGGACTCCGAGGAGGAGCAGAGGCAGCTGTTGTTTGAGGACTCGTCCATCACTTTCGGCACCTCCTCAAAGGGACGCGTCCGTAAGCTGACAGAAAAGGCCAAAGCCAACCTCATAGGCTGGTAACAGAGGCACCAGAACCGACGCACAAGGATGCGAGGAGGAGGCCGATGGCCATGACGGAGAAGAAGTCGGGATGAGATTTCTCTTCCCTCTAACGCGTCGGCTGGGTCGAGGGAGTCACGCTCTGTGTTGTACGCGTCTGTGTGCGCGTTGGTCCGGGGAAGCTGCTTGTCCAGCTGCTGCTATTCAAAGCTGTGGCGATGGAGAGACGGAGACGGCGGCAGTTATCTGTGCGCTCCTTCCTTTCCTCTTGGACACATTGCTACTGCCAAACCGGCGGCTTCCCGACAACGCGTGTTCATCTGTCCCCAACTCCTCCGACATTATTGGTCCATGTTGGACCCCGCGGGAGCTCACTGACTCCATCGCTGGTGGTCCTGGGACTCGCTCCTGTCCAGTGAACCGCTCTTCACCTCCGTCTGCCCTTAAACACTGTTGGCGTTGGACCAGGCAAAAAAAAAAGAAAAAAAAAAGAGTAGTTGAACCGTTTTAGTACTTGAAGAAGATCACGAGGAGAGCTGGATGTGTCTTATCTCACTCTTACTATTTGTAGTGTCTGCTGGGTCGGTCAAAGACGCCCACTGAGCTGAAATGGTTTGGTCTGTGACGCATTACAGACCGCTGGCCTGACAACGTCTTTCGCCCCCCCCGACACTACCCCCCCCCGCTTCATTGATCCCGCTCTTTTTTTATACAACCCCCCCCCCCCCTCTCTGATTTTTCTAAGATTTGTACGTGATGATCGGCTCTCTGTTTTGGAAGTCTTACACATCGGCTGACCTGAGCGTGTCTGTCTGCGCTAAAATACCAAATGGTGTACCTTTGTTGGTACTGTAGATCTGTAGGTTTTGTTTACTGTTGATGTGCGCATGTGTGTGTGTGTGTGTGTGTGTGTGTGTGGGTGGGTATGTGTGTGTGTTCTTTTTTTGCATGTTTATTAGAAAGAAAAAGCATCTTTTTAGTTTAGTTTTTACTGTGAGGAGAGAAAGGATGCATGGGTGAAAGGGGTCATCGATAGATCATGTTTCAATGCGTCCTCAACATTAGCAATACCTTGTGCCTTTATGTCTGTGGTGTGTGTGTGTGTGTGTGTGTGTGTGTGTGTGTGTGTGTGTCTCTGCGTGCTTGGCCTCTGCCCTGCAAAGTACATGTGCCTGTATGTGTACAAGTAAGTTGTGTGAGTTTGTGTAATTGAAGGAGTGTGTGTGTGTGTGTGTGTGTGTGTGTGTGTGTGTGTGTGTGTGTGTGTGTGTGTGTGTGTGTGTGTGTGTGTGTGTGTGTGTGTGTGTGTTTTTATAACACAATTGAGTGTGTCATTCACTTTCAGCGTGCAAACAGTGGCATACAGTCTGATCGTTGTGAAACCTCTCAAAGAAATGTATTTATAGCGGTTGAAAAAAAAAAAAGAAAAGTCTTTACTGTTGTTGTAAAACCATTATTCATGTGAATATATTATCCTATAACCAACCTATCGTCAGTTTATACCGAAGGTACAGCCGGTGGAGCTTTGGGCGACTATAGCTTTGAGATGCACTTACCACAGAGCGGTTATCAATGCAGTTGTAGGGAGTCGCCTCGTGTATTTTAAACTTGTTAACTATGAAAATGGACTTTTTAAATGTTGATATGTTTCTATAGTGACCACACACATGCGCGTGCACACACACACACACACACACATCCGGACGCAATTCTGCCTGGCATGTTCGAGCACTTTCTCATGCCTGGAGAAAACGGGATCGAGCCAGATCAAACTGGATCGGACTGAATTTGGACGGAGAGAGGGAGAGACAAGTCTTATATTCATCTTTCTGATTGTGTGCCTTTGCTTCTCTGGCATATTGAATCCTTAGTTTCTACTTTTGGGGCCTTTTTTTAAAATTCTTATTTTTATTTGTTTTTTTTGTGGACTTCCTGGTTCTGCTCGTCGCCGGGTTCAGAACACTGGACTCTGAGGACTGGACTGGACTTGATCGCCCTTTTCTAATAAAAATGGAGAAAAGACTTGAGGCATACATTTCATGTCACTCTCTCTCTGTACACACAGCTGGTAGTTCATGAAGATGACGGCCCCAGTTTTAAAGGTATAATATGCAACATTTTCCTAAAATACAATGTATAGACTCAATGATCCCTTCTGACCCACGAGAAGAGTGTGGTGGTGTGTGTACGTACAGAGACCACTAGAAGAGTGTGGTGGTGTGTGTGTGTACAGAGACCACTAGACGAGTGTGGTGGTGTGTGTACAGAGACCACTAGACGAGTGTGGTGGTGTGTGTGTGTACAGAGACCACTAGACGAGTGTGGTGGTGTGTGTGTGTACAGAGACCACTAGACGAGTCTGGTGGTGTGTGTACGTACAGAGACCACTAGACGAGTGTGGTGGTGTGTGTGTACAGAGACCACTAGACGAGTCTGGTGGTGTGTGTACGTACAGAGACCACTAGATGAGTGTGGTGGTGTGTGTGCACAGAGACCACTAGATGAGTGTGGTGGTGTGTGTGCACAGAGACCACTAGATGAGTGTGGTGGTGTGTGTGCACAGAGACCACTAGACGAGTCTGGTGGTGTGTGTACGTACAGAGACCACTAGAAGAGTGTGGTGGTGTGTGTACGTACAGAGACCACTAGACGAGTCTGGTGGTGTGTGTACGTACAGAGACCACTAGACGAGTCTGGTGGTGTGTGTACGTACAGAGACCACTAGACGAGTGTGGTGGTGTGTGTACGTACAGAGACCACTAGACGAGTGTGGTGGTGTGTGTACGTACAGAGACCACTAGACGAGTGTGGTGGTGTGTGTACGTACAGAGACCCCTCCCTCTGTGTTTTCTCTTGGCTGTATTTGGGATGTTTCTGCGCCTCCGCAAAGAGCCTTTGGGCCCTATGGGTGTAATAAGCAGGATGTGCAGCCCCGAGTTGTTCACTGTGTTTTTCTGTGCTTCAGTTTCCCCCCACTCTCTCTCTCTCTCTCTCTCTCTCGCTCTCTCTCTCTCTCTCCTGTGCCGTGTGCAGAGAGGGGGGGGGGCGCCCTTCTGCTGCATTCATTCAATCTGGCAACGCGGCACCTTCCCGCGACTGGGTTCATCTATTTGTGCTTCGGAACACAACACAGCCGCCAAACAATCAGAAAAATACCATTTTATTTCACCGCCGCTCTCTCTCTCTCTCTCTCTCTCTCCCTCTCCGTCTCTGTCTCTCTCTCTCTCTCTGCGTTTACAAACAACCAATAAATGTCACATATTATACCTTTTTAACATATCTCTGTTTTTACACCCGGCACAGAGCAACTGAATGACTAAACTCAGCCGCTCGTGTGTCCGGGTTCGATGGGAGAAGCATCTATACACACCGTGTTCATTGGGTCTTTCTTCTCACATATTATTGAACATATATCTCGTCTTGTTTGTTGTTATGGATTTGTTGATGCCAAATTCTGTCTTTGGGCACTGAAGTTTTAGAACATGGCTTTTTGAATGTGTTTATCTTTTTGTCTCCACAGTGCGTTCTTTTTTTTTTTCACTCAACCTGGCTGACAAAAGCCAGGCTTTTGTTTGACAAAAGAGTTGTTTATATTGTGTATATGAAGAGTTTTATTCCAGATTAAGACAGCATAAAACACTGACACCTTCCTCCACAAATGACTGTTGGCATGAGAATAAATGTTATTGTTGGGGGTTGTATTAAAGATAGGAAGCTAATGATCTTTGCCCACAAAACTATGTATTTTGTGGGCAAAGATAAACTCTTCGTGGGCACATAAAGTTTTTTTTCTATCTCATTTGCAAATAATCATATTTACATATATGCACAGATTATCAAGAGCAGCGTGGAGACATTTTAGACTCGGTCTTCTCAAACGTAATGTTTACATGAGCCGACTGAAAAAGCCACAGTACTAAAATACGAAAGGTTTGGATGTTCACATTTTGAATCAGGAACGAATGGCTACATAGCAGTTAATAAGGGGACGGACAGGGATGTGCATTATATCCCCTCTGAGTTCCCATTCAAATCCAGTCAAAGTGGTAATGCAGTCTTCACATCAAAGCAGACGTCACACTTGTTTATTCTGCTATCGCCCCCTCTTCATCAGGTCACCCACGTACCTGGACTCATCAAATCGGTCAAAGTTAAAGAGCCACGTTGGTAATAATGTTCAACCTCTAATCATTTCAAAGGGGCCTTAAACGTTTATAAGCAAGAATTGGCGTAGTGCTACAATGGGTGGACCTCAGTAGGTCTTTTGATTAGAACGGGTTGGTCTTCATGGAGAAGTTATGAATCTCTGGCACAGCAGTTCAGATCAGCCCTCCTACTTTACCCGTACTGCATTGTGGAGCTCATGTACACACACATTTACCTTGGGTCTGTGCTAATGTGTGAGTGAGTTGTTCTGTTTGTGGCCTCTGAACTGGGCATCAAAGTGTTTGGTCAGAGGTTAAAGGTCACTGTGTGTGTGTGTGTGTGTGTGTGTGTGTGAGAGTGTGTGAAGTGGCTGCATGTGAGCCATCAGGAAGCATTTTGGGATGTTTTGAGGACGAGGGACGGGGAAGGGCGGCGTCTGTTTCACGTGAACTGATCGAAGAGGATGTCTTTGTTAGTTTGGATACTTTTTTATATATAAAGGAATTAATGCAAAAAAGAAGCATAAAGCTAGAATGTATGTGTAGGGGAGTACTGCTGTCCTGTTAGTTCATACCAATATTTTAAGTAAATAAACAGTTGTGTTTCCATAACCACTTTTCCTTTCTGTATTGATTGTGTCATTTGAATTCCTCACACATGTAAAATACGAGTGTATATCTATATAGATATACTGTATATAAAAAGTCACAAAAAACAGTGTAATTTGTCATAAAAGTCATTAAAAAAATCATTATGTAGTATGTCGAAAAAAGCCAATCCAAAAGTCACAGTATAGTAAATAAAAACAGTCATTGGATAGTATGATGTAAAAAATCCTAAACAAGTCATAAAGTATAGTATATCGTAAAGTATGTCGTAAAAAGCCATAGTATAGTATGTTGAAAAATATAAAAAGAAAATGATAATTTAGCATGTGTGGTCTATTTGGTTGTGCAGTCTGACAGCAGCAGAAGGAAGGACCGGCGGTATCTCTCCTCACACCGCGGGTGAAGCAGCTTCTCGGTGCTGTTGGAGTGTCCTGCATGGGGCGGGAGGTGTTGTCCATCGGGGGCTTGATAGCTTGGTCATCATTCTCCTCGCTTCCACTGGATCCACCGGGCGTCCCAGGACACCGCTGGCCTTCTTTACTAGTCTGTTTAGTCTCTTCCTGTCGGGCAGCTGAAACGCTGCTGCCCCCAGCAAACCACTCCATGAAAGATGGCTGATGCCACCACAGAGTCAAAATATGTCCTCAGGAGTGCTCCCTGCACTCTGAACGAGCCGAGTCTGCTCTGTCCCTTTTTATAGAGTGAGTTAGTGTTGTCTGTCCAGTTTATTGTTCAAGTGAAACACCCAGATATACTTATAGGATGTCACCATCTCAGTGTCCATTCCCTGGATGTTCACTGGTACAGGGGAAGAGTAATAGTAGTAGTAGATAGTATAGTGTGTTGAAAAATATATTATAAAATAATATTAGTATGTTAAAGTATTCATGAAAAGGTCATAGTCAGTGGCGGCTGGTGGAAAATGTTCTTGGTAGGGCTGTGCCACATCCAATCAATTTCAGCAAACATCCCAGAATGATTTAATGCAAACAAATTAAGGTATCAAACGCGCATTACTACTTTGCAGTTAAATATTTAACATTTATTCCAACACGAAAAAAAGCAGTAAATAACACTTTCACAAACACGTCAGGACATCTTATTTTAGTCACCCTCACAGGGAATTCAGTATAATATAATATATATAACATATAATAATATTCTGTATAATATAATAATATATATATATATCATATAATATTCTGCATAATATAATAATATATATATCATATAATATTCTGTATAATATAATAATATATATGTCATATAATAATATTCACTATAATATAAAACACACACACATATATATATATATATATATATATATATATATATATATATATATATATATATATATATATAACTATATATCCATTTCTCAGACAGGTGCTTCATGTCCCTCACTCCCTAACTGTCCATGCTGGTTCTGTCCCCGTTGTTTTAAAAAGATAAATAAGTTATTATCATGACGTCATCCAGCTAGTCAAACCTGTCTGGTGTACAGCTAGTAGAGAAGCTTCATGTACTGCTTCTCTTTCCTGCTAGTCTGCTGTCTGATTGTGAGGTCAGGCTGATCTGGGATCAGCTCTTTCAGTAGTTTCTCCTCTCAGTTCTCCTCTCAAACGGGTCTTGGAGGAGTAGTGCTCACACTGGCGCTCTCCTGTAGAGACTTCTCCTGACGAGAACGCGCAGCTTGGGGCAGGAAAAAAACTGCCCCAAGCTGAATCTATTTGAGGACGCTGATTGGCTGAATTGTATGTCACTCATTTATATCTTTACTCAGCATTGGCTAAACTGCTTTATAGACCCGCCTCTTTGGGGCAGTTTTTCCAGCGCCCCAGCCAGCTGAGACGTGCACACACAGAGAGGAAGAGCAGACAGGCAGAGAGGACGTGCAGGAAAAGCATATATTTACCGCAGATATCATATTTTACACATATTACTGGGTGATTCCATGTTTCAAAAACACAAATATTGACAATTTGTATAGTTTATTTTTATTTTAAATTTTATTTTTATTTATATTTTTATTTTTATTTTTATTTTTATTTTTATTTTTTGTAGCTCTAGGGGGGGCGGCGCCCTAGCGCCCTCTATGGACCAGCCGCCACTGGTCATAGTGTAGTACAGGGGTATTCAATTAAAATTCAACGAGGTCCATTTAGAGCATTTCCTCATGCAAAGGTAACATCACAATAGTGTCTGACTTGCGCTATGATTTAGTCCCATATATATTGAAGTAGTCGTATTAATGTATGTATGTAGTCAACAACTGACTGTCAAATCAAATAAAGAAAGTTCACATGAATAATATCGCAACAATATTTATTGTCATCTTTCAAATTGGAACTGGATGAATTATAAATAATACATAATCTAATAATAAATACATGTTCTTCTCTCGTTTCAAGTAACATAAGAGGCTGCATTCCATAAATTAATCCAATTCTGTCTTTGTAATTTACCATAACCACCATGTGTTCCAGCGACAAACCACTTCCTGTATTGATGCAGTGGATGACTTCGTCAGTGATGTCACTGGGTTAGACCAAGTATGGAGGGGTGGTTTAAGGAAGTTATTTATGTTGATTATGATCTGATTAAAGAGTTGCACATGTTTTTAATATGGTAAACTACGTGAAAGTGTTTTCTACTTGAAAGTTAGTGATAGTGAATACTTTGATCACTAATGAAGAATTGAAGTGACCTGCAGTCATGGTAAAGACTGACTCCCGTTGATGGAAGGGTCTATTGAAGCAGATGATTTAAATGGGTACAGGGGATTGACATCAGTGTGAAGCTGTGTGCATGCAATGTTAAGTTAATAAAAGTCACTTAATTATGAGTTTAGTTTGAATCAGTCAAGCCCAGTCAACTGATTTGTTTGATTTGTGTTTCTATCATTTGTTGTTAAACGTGTAGTATGGTGTCACTTTTGTAAATATAAGACCTCTTCTTATTGCTGGACAAGCTTCCTCGCAAGTATGAAAAATAAGTCATAGAAAAGTCATATTGTAGTCACAGCATAGTATGTGAAAAAGTCATGATATAGAAGGTCCTTCAATGGTCCTTAAGTTTCATAGCATAGTATACTGTCGTCTCTGTAGTTTGCATCCAGTGTTCACACATGGAGCAGCTTGGAAGGGGATATTCCACCATCTCATCAGCAGATGGCGATACATGCACACTGCTTAGTGCACGAAAGACCTCCCTTCACTGATGAGAGTAGCACCTTCTCACACGCGAAGCACCTCTGTATCTGCTGTTGTTGATTCCACATCCTTTTTTACAGGGTTCTTACACACATGTTAAATACTTTACATTTCATCTCAATTCATTTGTTTTGTTTGAAATTGTAAAAGTATATCTGACAAAGAGACATCACACAATGTGATACAGAAACAGAGGTAGACGGTGTTTTTTAAATTGTATTTGTATTGTATTATTTTTAAAAAGTAATAATTCTAAACTGTGAGGGGTTACGGTAACATGATATATACCACATTTCTACTGTCTGGTACCACTGACTCAGTGTTTACAATTCTCAAGTGTGCTAAATAGATTTAAAGAGTAGAGGTCACTGAAATACTCTTAACTGCAGACCCTGCATGTGAGGAAGTGCTTCTTGCATACTACATGAGCAGACGAGGGAACAGGAAACCTCCTCACCGATGCCTGGTATGATGTGGAACTGGTCGTTGACCTCCTTGTCCACGGCGGTGGTGATGATGCAGACTTTAGGGAAGGCGTAGGCCACCGAGTGGACGCCCATCTCCGCCATCAGCAGGGACAACAGGAAGATCTTGTCTTCTGCTACGTCGTGGTCCTTCAGAGGAGAGGTTCTAACTCTCCAAAATGATTTCTAACTGCTGTATGTGATAGATTGTGCATGTACAAGGATAAAAGAAGTTAAATATATAGTTATTTAGCTTATAAAAGTACAATGGAACAGCTGGAGAGGCTGTTTCTCACATGGCGACCTCTCGTGACCTCTCATAACGTTTATGTCTCTAACTCTGGCTTACTTCACTCTATTCACTCCAATTCTTTTGTGGGTGACTACTGCTGTCGTTTGCTATGATTGTTTATCGGCTTTACTGAGCCTCATTTAATATAGTATTATGAATAATAGTGCTTTTTCACCATACGAATTTGGCATTTTTCAAAGGGGAGCTGTGTTCCATCTTCATCAGCTATTAACCAGTAACATATACACAATATGTACACAATTCATATGGGAAAACCCTTCTCAGTGTTATAAATCCATTGAAATGTTTCAAATAGACCTTGTAGTTAGAGAGTAAGGCCCCTTTGAGTATGTGTACAGTATTTTCGAGAATAAGCCAAAGAAACGGCTAGGGCTCAAAATGACGAGTTAGGAAAAGACCTAACCTCACATCTCACAGTGCCTCCTAGTGGCATGTGTGTCTATGTGCATATGTGTTACTGCAAGTTAATAAACACGTTTGCTGACATTTGTTTTGCTGCTGTTGTTTTTGTTAACTGTCCTCTGCCTTAGCAAGTATCCAGACTCCTTTCTCTACTAGAATGATTCATTGAGACATTATTTTATTTACAAGAACTATAAATGATTGAAAATGAGTTATTTAACATATCAACTGATTGAATTATTAACTGATTATTAATTTAGAAAAACTATATTATGAAACAACTGAATTATTGAATATATGATTGAAAAACTGATTAAAACTAAAACCTTTACAGTATATATATATATATCTGTATATATACAGTATAATCCTTCTGAGCAGGCATTCTAGGCACGGGAGCAGCAAAGGGGGGGGGGGGGGGGGAGACAGCTGGCGACGCAAACAGGAAGTCCTCTGTAGCATAGGCCATCTAATTTCGGAGACAGCTCGGTCCAGCCTTCGTGGTCCTCAAAGGACGCGGCCGACATGGACCGCGAAGGCTGGGTCCACCGAAGGATGCATAGTCCGTGTTTACAGTGGAAGCAGATACCGGGATCCAAGTCGAACCCACCAATAGAAACTCAAACTGAAAGTCTGTGAGGCCCTACAGGGGAGATTGGGATTGAACCAATGACGTCATCTCTCCTCTGTTGGCTGATGAATTGATGCGTGATATTAACTTGTATTCTTGTGGATGACAAGAGAGTGAAAAACTTTGAAACTTTATAGTTTGATTTAATTAAAATCTACATTATTATTTACAGGGAGGGTAAAATAAAATAGAGGAAGTAGAACGTGTGAAGACTGTTAGTTAAGATACATGTTTGCAGCAAAGCAACATGTGGTGTCTGAGACCTGTTGGTTCCTCGTTGTATCTTTGCAGCTTTTCTGAGAACTGAAGGAGAAGTGTTTTAGTGAGAATGTGGGTAACAACAGCAGCAGAGCTCTGGAGGTTTGACCCTTTAGTGAGGACATGTTGAACATAAATGATGAACACGTTCACCAGTGTCTGACTCAATTGTTTTAAATGTGAATCTTTGAGTTCATCAGGAATCGAGACAACAGAGAAAAGTGCCAACACCTGTGTTCAATCAGAGAGCTCATCACCTCGTTAGCAGTGACTGCTTGTTGACCCTCTAAGTATCTGGTGACTCACCTGCAGGGAGACGGTCCGATACGTCTTACAATACTTTAACTTACAGTCAGTGCAGTATTAAAGATTCTACACATGCATATATAAATACACAACAATTCAAACATGCACATTAAATATACAAGCACAAGGTCTGTAAACACACATATATGCATGTACATGTACACATGCAGCTACTATCAGAGCCTGTTTAGTCTGCAGGAGTGAGGCGTCACCAACCAGCAGGCCGAGAGGAAGCGATGTAAGACTGATTCTGACATCATCATCTTTTAATAACTTCTAAAATATTCAGATAGGAAACACATCCAGAGCCCAACACTTCAGTAGGTGTCACATTCTTAAGTTTTTTAAGAAACAGATTAAATAATGACTTTTCAGATTAAAGCTAATAACGCTGAGTGTCAAGACTCCACTGGTGCCCTCTGCATCGCCCCTCCAGTGGAGAAAACATGGTGCGGTGCCACACAGGCTGCCCTACATGCTAGACAACCCAACAGAGGGACGGTTCACTACGAGAGCTGAGCAGAGACAAGCTTGTAGTGTGGTCTGTGTGTTGGAGACAGAGAGAACAACACATTATGTCATCATCTTGGTTTACTTTGTTTCCTGTTTTATTTTGAAGTTCTCTGCCTCTTGTGTCCTGTGTTTGCGCCATTTCCTGTCTCATTCGGGTTCATCCTCTGCCGTCTTTTCTTCAAGTGACACATTATAAAACTAAAAACACTTTAAAAAATAAATTTGCAATCTACATTGTCATCAGCCATAACAAAGGTAACACTTCTGTTTCCATGTCATCCTGATATATTCAGTATACAGTCTGAGAAATAAAGGAACTACAACCACATAGGGTTCTTCAGCTTGTCCTCATAGGTAAACTCTTGGTTCCAGGTGGAACCCTTTCAGAGGGATCTCCCTAGAGCCCAACATGTGGAGTTATATCTGTGAACGATTACACCCAGACTCCCTATGAGAGGTTCTCCGGAGAACTCTTCTATGGTGTAATGGTTCCACCACCCTCTCTTGGAGTTCTATTCAGAGCCTTTCCACCTTCTCAGGGTGCTAACAAGAACCCACCTCAGGGATTCTACCGAGAACCCTTTTATATTCCATGGTTTTTATCTAGAGCCCTGAATGGCCGGAGCCTTTAACACGCATGCTTTCAACGATCCCTAAAAGAACACATTCTTCCAATATAGGGTTCTTTGGATGAAAAGGGTTCTTAATTGAACACTTAGCCTCAAGCTCGCCTTTCCCTCAAAGGTCAGCACTGTCAAGACGACGTCCCTTTCGGACTATAAACAAATGTGCTGGTCAATTCCGATCATTAAGTTGCTGTAGCACTTTGGCAAGACTGAATAAATAGGGTAATGGGAATGAAATGTCAACTGCTTCAAGGATAACAACACATTTAGAGAACTGAAGAGGGGAATCAAAATGATAAAGAACTCAAGTATTTTAACCAAATCGGATATTCATTCATGGGAGACAAAGGGAAATAAGTTAATTTAGAATTTGCATAGAAATATAATAATAATAATGAACAGGCTGTTTTTCTGAGCTCATAAAAAGTTGACTTTTTAGATATACAAGGTTCTCACAGGACAGAACGCTACACACATACGAGGATCTTACAGAATATGATGCATTGCTGTAGATTACTGCTAACAGTATTGTAAATGGACTTGTACTTGTATTGTGAACTTCTAGTCTTCCAATCACTCAAAGCGCTTTACACTACATGCCATTCTCCCATTCTCCTATTCACACCCGTTGACATTTTAAATACTTCTGTGCTTTCATTCCCCCAACAGCAGACACATATATACAAAAACCCTCACACACACACACACACACACACACACACACACACACACACACACACACACGAATCTCTCTCTCACACACACACTCACACACACCAACACACACACACACACACACACACACACGAATCTCTCTCTCACACACACACTCACACACACCAACACACACACACACACACACACACACACGAATATCTCTCTCACACACACACACACACACACACACACCAACACACACACGAATCTCTCTCTCACACACACACTCACACACACCAACACACACACACACACACGAATCTCTCTCACACACACTCACACACACACACACACGAATCTCTCTCTCACACACACTCACACACACTCACACACACACACACACACACACACACACACACACACACACACACACACACACACACGAATCTCTCTCTCACACACACTCACACACACACACACACACACACACACACGAATCTCTCTCTCACACACACTCACACACACACACAAATCTCTCTCTCACACACACACTCACACACACAAATCTCTCTCTCTCACACACACACACACACACACAAATCTCTCTCTCACACACACACACACACGAATCTCTCTCTCTCACACACACACACACACACTCACACACACAAATCTCTCTCTCACACACACACACACACACTCACACAAATCTCTCTCTCACACACACTCACACAAATCTCTCTCTCACACACACTCACACACACACACACAAATCTCTCTCTCACACACACTCATCTCTCTCTCACACACACACACACACACTCATCTCTCTCTCACACACTCATCTCTCTCTCACACACACATCTCTCTCTCACACACACATCTCTCTCTCACACACACATCTCTCTCTCACACACACCTCTCTCTCACACACACACACACACACACACACACACACACACACACACACACACACACACACACACACACACACACACACACACACACACACACACACACACACACTGCCCTGAGGGTTAGCGGTGCAGTCTTCACCCTGTTCAGCAGCATATGCACACATCGTCTGCTGGGGTGGCAGAGTAGTGGGCTGACCTTTACTGGCGTACAGCCCAGTGTGATCGCTTCCGTGGCAGGGGAGAGACGGACACCACGGAAATTTTGATACTGTTATGTTCCAAAATAACGATATGTAAGATGTGTACATGCACGGCAAGACGAAAAGAGCTTTAAACTAAAGAGCTGTTGACCAGTGGCGAAACAATTCGTGGTTCCCTGAACTCACTTTCTGGCATGTTTTCACCGTGTTGCCACCCAAAGATGTTTCTTTTAGATCTCCAGCGTAATTAGTGAATGTTTCTGTCTCTGTTGTGAAAATGTGACTTTGCTGCAGGGTTGCCAGGTCTAGCCAACTTTTCTAGCCTAGAGGCAATTCTACAACCTGAGGACATCCAAGGCTGCAGCTCAGACCTTGTGCGGTAGGTCGAGGATACGTTTTTAAGAGTATTTCATATGACAACACATTTTTTTATACAGCTTATGGCCAGCATTTTTTCAGCCATCCAATGCGTGTCGTTTCCCCGCCCACATGCGATTCACAGCACAGACAGACAGTGAAAATGAATTACCGGTACACACGCTGCTGAGTGCCTCTCGGCTGCTGCTCTTACCGAGTGGGGGAAAAGAGTTTCCACACTTTTTTGTTTGGTGTGTTTGGCTAACAGCTAACAGAACTACCGGCGCACACACTGCTGTGTACATCGCCGCTGTACTGCTATACCTCATAACATACCAAAACCCAAATAGGACTAAGATGAAAAATAAGAACAACAGGAGTGACACAATTCAAATTCAGTGAATACAAACGTATTGCTTGCGCCATCAATGCATTTCAGATTAACCATTTTATATCCCTGGACCACTAAAGCTCTCCTCTAGCCATTCACATACACATATTGGTGTTGAAAACCTGCGCACATACAGACAACTTGTTGTGAACATTGAAAAGGATTTTAAGATTGATTTTACATCAAGGCTTTTCCATGGACACGTATTGGTAGCCAAGGACTGCTGAGGAGTTTACTGCTCAGTGCTTATACAAGCCACAATTACGCATAGCTGCACCCAATGCCTTCCCCTCACTCAGTCATAATCATAGATGTTTGAGCACATCAGTCACTGCAGATGAATCAGTAGAGCCCGTTTGCTGCGAGATATATTGAGGCCCGTGTATTGGTAGTCGGCCAAGAGCCCGATTCCAGAACGCTCGGCTGACTCGCAGCGACTCTCACACTGGAATCTGTGACTCGTACTCGCTGAGCATGGGGTGACAGGATGTGCGGCGGCTGCACGCGCACACGGGAGCAGGTAGAGCAGGGGCAGTGTACTGCCGGCGGAGGGAATCACTCAGTGTTGGGAGCGTGCTGCTCCTCTCTCCTCCACAAGGGGTAATACCCTTTAATGCATACTCCTAATAAAAGCCCAGGCCAGGCTGCCCAGGGAGCCACATATTGATTTTGAACAATACAGTGGATGAAACAAAAAAGGAATTGAAATTCAGTTCAATCAGCCACAATGGTGTGAATCAATGGCATTGAATCTGGGTTAGCAGCCTCAATGAATAGTCGGTATGGATCTCTTCTTCAGTGTAGAGGAAATGTTTATAGCTAATGTATGTGTGGTATGGGGCTCAGAGCAGTAGTAGTAGTAGCTGATATGTGTATTTCAGGGTATTAGGATACTTGTTACACTGTTACTAGGCACTAGGCACATGTCACTAGTGCACTATTGGCAACACCTTTATATCCTAAAGAAAACAAAGAATTATCATCTGTAAATACATGAAGAATAACGTCCCCCCTCAGGTCAACACCGTTAGCTCTTTCTGCACCGCTGTTAGTGCTGTTAGCATCGTTAGCTACTAGCCGCAGGCTCAGCCGCCACCATTGTTGAGAGCTATGTGGAAGCAATCCCTCGACCATAGATATAGAATATAGCAGCTTATGTCTATGTTCTTCCAAGATCCCTTTAGTGTACGTGTCGTGTTCTGAGGACTGATTTAAAATAGCTTCTTTAGCTGAAAATCCTCTGTATGTGATGTCGCTCCTGCTCTCTAGAAAAAAAAAGACATCCTGTGGACTCAACCCTGCGGTGGTCATTGCTGATGCCAATTGGAAAGTGGCTGTTTATGTCCACGAAAAGCTTCTGTATTTGCAGGTATAATATCAGTCCCTCTCATAAGCACATGCAATCTCAAAAGTGAATACGGTCGTCTTTGTTGAAGTGTATTTCATGTATACTTTCTTCTACTAATAGGAACATCTACAGCAAACCCTCACCGGCCCAGGCTGTCGTACTCAACAGCGGCTCTACGAATGGAAGAAGACATGAATGAAAACATTCAGCTGAAGACCAAATTAAAAAGGGGCTAGTGAAAAGGTCATGCGAGACGAGGGTGTCAAGCCAAAAGGTTGATGAAGAAATGATACACGTGCTTCTTGAATTTCAAAGGATGACACTGACATTTTGCATGTTTCCTTAGAATGAATACTGAGAAGTAAAGAACTGCGATATGTCTGTGGGGCCCTTAGAGTAAATCCTCTGAACATGTTATAGGCTACATCCACACTACTACGTTTCGGATTTGAAACGCAATATCTGTTGCTACGTCTACGCCTATCGTCCACACTACTCCAGAGTTTTAAAACGCTACCGATGCCGTGTAAGTTTGAAAACTCCAGGCTTGTGTGATAAAACCACACATACTTTTCATTTCATAGCATTTATTTTGCTTTTAAATGGAGGTGCAAAAATATTAGAACATGCATCAACACTTTTTTTCCCTTAACCTAGAATTCATTAACTGTAAACCTAATAACAGAATAATCTTCCAAACAACTCGTTGTGTGAAACATTAACAGAGGATGAACAGCTGAGAGTGACAGAGTGTGTGTACTACTCCAACTGTGCCTTTTTCTGCATCGGTCATTAATACCCCAGACCATGCAGAGGTGGTACACTGCATGTTTCCTAACAACAACAACAACACTATTGACCTTGGAGAGATTTTGAATTCCACAGCATTCCCTGCAGCAGGGAGGATGAATGGAGGTGGAGAGGGAAAGAAGAAATATCATCACTAGTCCGTAATTACAGCAGGCTGGCCTTACACAGGGCTTTGCTTTCCTGACCTCCACTGATGAGCACATTTAATAGTCAGTAATCCTGCCGGTGACAGGCTGTCATCCCAAGTGCAACCTTTTTGTTAGCAATGCCCCCCCTACCTTACCCACAATGCTTCAGAGGAGGCTGCAGATATTCAAACTGATTGTTTTAATCAGCCAAAGGCTCGTTTTCAAAAACACATTATGCGAAGCCTTGTTCGACTTTGCATGATTTTATTTTGTGGGGGTAGATTGGAGCTGTTCTCTGCTGTGCTTGTCAATGTTCATTCTTATCACACCTTTTTATTTTTTTTTGCAGGAAGGTGTTTAAAAACCTTGCATGGGTGTCTGGGGAAATGGGCTGAAAATTCAGTCATCCATCAAAACATGGCATGATGAATATGACTCCATTTAGTGGATAATCAGTGAGTCATCTCTCTGCCTCACATGCTCAGGTGAGAAGACAACTATTTCTCCTATTGAAGATCCCACTACACAGTTTGCCATAGCGGTCGTCTCTGTGTTTCCTGTGGGACGTACTCGGTAACGAGCGTTTCAAATGTTTCATGTCAAAAATCACGTTCATTTGGAAAGCTGCAGGAGGCTCTGGCAGCTTGTCCAGAAATATGTTGTTTTGCAGAAGTTCTTGTTTCCTCGACTCTCTACAATGGAGGTGGCGAATCTGCAAACATAGACAGCTTAACAACGTTAAAAGGATCATTTGTGGAGTTACTTGCAACAGCTTAACCTTTTGTTGTGACTTGTTTCATGTATGATTTAAAATATCTGCAACCTGCAAAGCAATAGACAACATGTTATTGTTTTTATAATATACAGTGTTATTTCATTACTGCTAATGGGTCATAATGAGTGGAGTTTGGTGAAAACTGTGACATGGAAAACATAGTGAACGCTGGACTAGCAAACAGTGAATTGATAGGAGACATGATCTGCCCTTGAGAACAGAATGGAATGCTGGATGACACATGAATGTTCTATGGAACATTCATGTGTCATCATGTGTTCTATGGAACATTCATGTGTCATAAATTAGAATGTTGATGTGTCATGTTAGGTGCTTGTGCAGATGAAAGTCATTTTCCTCAACAACTTCAGAGAGGACAGCTGGACACGCAGACTTCCTGCCCCCAGGTAGTAGCTGGCTTCTCGGAGCCAATGCTGACGGTGAGTGTTTGAACTGTGCGGAAGACTCAGTCGCGCTCTTGAGTCCTGCATGGTTATAAGTCGCTGTGTGGCTTATTGGTCTTTGTGTGGGGCAAGCCACAGGCTGCCGTCAGCAGAGTGTAAAGATGGTCGTCCAGTCTTCAATGCTACCTGGGGGAAGGAAGTCTGCACCAGTCTGCCTCAGAGCTCACTTCAGGCTTCCGGTGTGTCCGATGTAGGATGATGGGGTAAGATACTCTCACCAAACTCCTGTCGTGTAAACCAGTAACATATCTGACCTGTAACTTTGGATTCAGAATAGACTTTGACTGCTAACACTTTTCATAATTTGGCTCAGGATGTTTGGTGCCACCATATTGATTTTAGGATTACCAAATCCCTCCTTGAATATCAAATTGTTCACATTGATTATTTACTTAGTAGAATATAAAAGAGCTTAGCTTACAGGAGAGAAAGGGAAATGTGTTCATCTTTATTTTAAAAATATAATTAATTAACATTTATTGTAGTCGTATTAACCACATCGTTATATCTGGACCCTGGTCGTGCCGCTGCCGTAGTTGTGACATATGCAAGAATTCATTTCCCTGGCCTCCTGAAGCCGTGACGGTGAGCGTGAACTGGCGGGTAGAGACAGCCACGTCTCTTAAGTCCTGCACGCGACATGTCGCTGTGTTGGGCTGCCGTTTCAATAGTGTGAATGTGGGCGGCCAGTCTTCAAATCATATGCCAACATGCGTTCGCGGTACTTCCGGTGTCCGATGTAGGATGATGGGGTAAGATACTCTAACATCGTTATATCTGGACCCTGGTCTTGCCGCTGCCTTAGTTCTGTCAATGAAAGCTTAAGTTTCCCTGACCTCTCGGACCAATGCTGAAAGTGAGCGTTTGAACTGTCGGGAAGAGACGGTCGCGTCTCTTAAGTCCTGCATGGTGACATGCTGGGCGAGCCATAGGGCTGCTGTCAGCTCGTGTCAATGTGGGTGGTCACTCTTCAATTCTTAAAGTAATCTTGACAGTCTAAGGTACTTCCGGTACTTCCAGTGTCCGATGTAGGATGATGGGGTAAGATACTCTCACCAAACTCCTGTCGTGTAAACCAGTAACATATCTGACCTGTAACTTTGGATTCAGAATAGACTTTGACTGCTAACACTTTTCATAATTTGACTCAGGATGTTTGGTGCCACCATATTGATTTTAGGATTACCAAATCCCTCCTTGAATATCAAATTGTTCACATTGATTATTTACTTAGTAGAATATAAAAGAGCTTAGCTTACAGGAGAGAAAGGGAAATGTATACATCTTTATTTAAAAAATATAATGAATTAACATTTATTGTAGTCGTCATTATATACATATGAAATGTAACCTCTGCATTTAACCAATCTCTAGTATATTTAGAGCAGTGGGCTGGGTTTAGTGTCTTGCTCAGGTACACTTCAGCACAGGACATGTAGCAGCCAAGGATGGAACCCTCTCTACCCAATGAGCCACGGTATTTATCATCACACAGTTGTAAAAAGTTTGTATAGTATAGAAAAAAAGTAATAGGATTGTACATTGAAAAAAGTCATAGTACATATGTTTAATAAAGTCATAGTATTGTTAGGCCCACCCTCGGGGCTAAGAACAATCCAGTATTTACCTAAATCAACCATAGAAGACACGTTAAAAACAATTAAATCCATAGGATTTATTATCAGAAAAAAATCAGAAGAATCTTAAACTGAGAGGCAATAAGATCGTCAGTCGCCACACCAGAGGCCTCGTTGCATATACCTGGGCAGAGCGAACATATATACACATCCAAAACAGTGTCAAAAAGAGCCACAGTACAGCACACCATAATGTGACATTTTTCATATTATTTGCTAATCTATGACATTTCAACTAGTATCATTTTATGGCATACCATATAATTCTTATGAATTTTCAATGTTTTTTATGGCATACTATGACATTTTTATGATATCTGTGACAACCCCTCCCTGCCTCTCGGGGTCTGTGTCCTGTTTGCTGTCTCTTTCCGTCTTTCAGGGTATTGATCGTCAGCTCAGGCCAAACCTGAGCCTGGTGGGAGTTCAGCTATAAAGACTCGGCACCAGAACAGGGATGGCGGCTTTTCCTTGGCTGACACGGCTGCTGTTTAGTATCGTTTGTTTCACACATGCTGACATTACTGACTCTCCATGGTTGTTTCGCTTAGTTTACGTTGTCTCTACGAGCTATTTATTTGATTCATAAGGAGTATTGTTTAATTATTCTAGATGTTTGCTTATTGGGTTAGATTGTGAGTCTCTGTGCTTTCTCACCTCGCAGGTTCCCGTGGATCCTGGTGATACCTGGACCCGGTCTTGCCTCCTGCCGTGGTTCTGCATTGAATGTACTGTAACTCTGTAATGTTGTTCATTCTGTTGACGTGACATCTATTGCACTTCTGTCCATCCTGGGAGAGGGATCCCTCCTCTGTTGCTCTCCCACAGGTCTCTCCCTCTTTTCTCCCCGTTAAAGGGTCCTGGGACAGAGGATGTCGTATGTGTACAGACTGTAAAGCCCTCTGAGGCACATTTGTGATTTTGGGCTGTACAAAAATAAATTGAATTGAATGAATTGAATTGTTTTGGTTTGTAATCCTGTATGGACGATGAACTCTTTTGCCTGCGTAAACCACAAACCCCACGGTGTGTCAGTGGCCGTTTGTTTTTTGATTTACCGGACAAATGTCCACTACATATTCTTTAAATAAATGTCTTTATTTATTACTTTTACACTCGTCACTCGACATATTTTACTGTGACATTATCATGGCATTATTTTTAGGACATACTGATTAACAATATTATTTCATGGCATACCATATTATGACATTTTAGGAGACTTATGGTGTACTAAACTATAACTAGTATTTATTTTTATGAAATTTTGTAATGGTACATTATATTATGATATTCATTATGTGATGATGGCATCCTATACAATCCTACTATTTCCTGGCTAGCAGTGGAGTACTGACAATCTGTGGGCCGCCGCATCGGTGGACTGGCCTTTTCCGTGGGTCTGTCATTCAGGTATACGCATGAGAGGTTAAAATTGAACAAAAAATTATTAATTTATTATATTCGCATTCAAAGTAGCATCGGGCTTAAACCGGAAGTTAGCCGGCTTGGCCATGGAAGTCTCCGGTGCGCATGTCCCGACCATATAGCATGCATATTCACATTCTGCAAAAGTAGTGTTTGGTGTAGTTTCAGAGCCGAGAACCTAATTTGTAACCTACTTAATTTAAATGTGGCTGGGTGTTCAACAACACATTTCTCTGTGGTGTGACAAAAATCAGGACACATATTGTTTTTGGACTAGAAGTGATTCTGTGTGAAGTGTTTTCAGTCCGTTTCCCACACACCTGATGTGCAGAAGAAACTGTGGAATAATGAATCAAACGAATACGTTTGATGTGCACATAAGCACGGACGGTTCTGTGGTATTTTTAGTCCGATGTTGGTTGCACAACATGCAACTAGTGGATCTGCTGTGTGTGTGTGTGTGTGTGTGTGTGTGTGTGTGTGTGTGTGTGTGTGTGTGTGTGTGTGTGTGTGTGTGTGTGTGTGTGTGTGTGTGTGTGTGTTGTGGTTTGACAGTGATATCCTCGCTCCAGTTAGAGACTGCAGATGAATCAGATGTACTGTACTAATCTCAATATCAAGTTATTGTTGCCGTCACAACAGTTAACTAAATTGAACATTTTACCAAACTGTTTCTGTTTTCTGTTACTCTCACTGCTGCATGATTCCCATATTTGAGCATATTAGTAATTACATTTTTTTTTAATTGTGGACATTCAGAATAGTCCAACTCCTAAATATTGAACTGTATTGTGTTTGAATCATTTCCTTTCACTGTAATATGACATGAACACAACATATAATCTTATCGTTGGTTTTAATAGCTCTTTTATTTCCACTGTGTTGCATCACTGGTGTTGCTAAAAGGCCCAGATAGCAGGATCATTCCGATCCTGAATGTCATGAATTTAAAAGCCAGAAGGCTTAAAACGCTTCCCATTACAGAGCCGTCATGAACGATATCAACCAGTGTGAACTTTGAAGAGGAAATGGAACCTCCCCCCTCAACCCGCAACATTAATTGAACATGTAGGCTCTGACAAATTAGCTGTTTAAGCCTGATGCTGGAAAGGGTGAAATCAATGTGTGTGAGGGCAAGCTGTGAAAAAAGCCCAATCATAAATCTGTAAGCACTGGTGTTCAAATCCAATTAGAGGTTTTTGAAGACTGTCATTCTCAGCCGGGGGCTGTAAGGGATATAAAGAAAGACAATGAAGTATGACATATACATGACAGTCAAAGATCAAACTGTGGCATTATTACAATGACTACAATGTCTGAGTGCAGTCAAAATAAGTATCTTGGTGCAGTGGAATATACTCCTTGTTCATTATTAAATGTGTTAACCCTGCACACCAAACAAGCTGATTCTGCTTAATTCCTTCCCGCTTCCTGTTGGGAGACAGGTTTGAAAACAATCTATGAAATTATGACCAAATCCGTACGAAATAATGACAGGAATTACAGTTTTATAGTCCGGTCCTTTGCAAGAGTCTATATCATATCATATCATATCATAATCGTTTTGTTAAATTAAGTATAATATTCTGCGCCAGTCAACAAGCAATTCTGCTCCACTCTCTTTCTGTCCGTTTGCATCGAGACACAACTGACAAATATGTGGATTTGGTACGGATGGTGAGTGTCACGTAAGTGATGACTCTGTTATCGAGATCAGAGAGTTTGTGTGTAGTTGCAGACAGACCAGAAAACAGGGGGAGCAGTAGAGTATTATGGATAGAATGATGCTTTCGTAACGCAGAAAGGAAGGTGGGGGGGAACAAGAGAGTCTTTGTTGGCAGCTTTGTGAGTGTGTGTCAGTCATCTGAGGTCCAGCACGCCGCTGCATTTAAAGGGACAGTGTGATTAGCCGCTGAGCACCAGCTGTGCCAATCAACGCACCTGGCACTTCCCTCCCCCTCTCTCCCTGTCCTGCAGCTGATTGCCAACCATGCACACCTTCACAGTAACTTTAATAATAATGTTATCACATTCATCAAACTGTCACTATATCCTGACAGCAAGTAGCACTAGAGACGGGTAATCTGTGGACAGAAAATCAGGTTTCACTGCCTCCGTTTAGTGCTCCTAATTGCAGATTCCACAGCGCACAATGAAAAACAACCAATCAGCTTGTGAATTTCGATTGAGTGTCACGGCTATTATATGAGAGTGGGACAAGTCACATCCACATATACTTGGTTTGGACCCCCCCTCCACACACACTTTAACCATGTTTTCACCCTGTCGACAATCAGTGCATCGATCTATCCTCTCGTCCCAAATCAATGAAATTCCATGCCATTTTAAAGCTACCTTGCATCCAGGCAGATTCTCGCATAGCAGTTCAGTCAATGGCCACCGGTGTTATTGATATCATGGATTTAGTACCACAAGTTGAAGTGTGTGAGATTTGGCGACATCTAGCGGTGAGATTGCAGATTGCAACCAACAGAAACTTATCCGGTGTGACATGCAGGTAAGCAAACGAAAAAGGTGAAAAACGCAAATGAAAAAAACGCCAGTGTTTGGTTTGTCCCTTCTGGGCTACTGTAGAAACATGGCAGGGCAACATTGTGAACCACTATGAAGATGACCCGCTCCGTATGTAGATAAAACGGCTCATTAGGGAAATCCATTAGTGACGCGCGGGCTGGTCAGGGCTTTTTAAGGTGAACAATTGCATTCAGTGTTTCTGTAAGTTATTAATAATTTACTCTGAATGCTGCTTCGACACATTGGGACCCACCAGCTGTAGCCCGTGATATTTTATAAAATGTTGTTTATGTTTAATATGCTGTATTACTTTATTGTAGTAATATCTCATCGTTTTTGTTTCCGTCATTTTACAGCATTATATCAGTATCAGTATTTTTTTTAAATAATATGTGAGTAATCTAGCTCAGATGGTAGAAGGCTATGTTTTAAACTTTGTATCTCACAGGATCGGAGTTTGAAGACTGTCATTGCCTGAGGCGATATTTGTTCTATACGGCAGCGAATGAAACGGGCAGCGAGCAGCAGGCTGTGTGTTGGAAGACCTGACTCAGCGCTCTTCTTCTGTTTAACCACACAACAGTTTTGACAGGGGAGCAGGGTAAATCCCTGCCTCCTCCACAGGACCAAGAGGAACTGGGGCAAGCTAATGCAATTTGAATGCGTTGTTAAAGTCATCACAGGGTTGATCAGATGGCTTTTTCACGGAAGCATATCCCTTTATCGGACACCATGAAGAGAAAGATGCTCTGATCTGTTTATTTTCATTTGTCCGTTATTAGCTTCCAATTAGATGTAGGGGTTGGGATACTTTGTCGTCTTTGATACATTTTTTTCGATTGCCTACTGCATCTGCGCACTTTCAGCCCCCCTATAACTGCTGACTCTGTTTGAAAACTACATGTGAAATATCTTCTACAATTTTTTTTAATTAGCACTGATAATAACAGCATACACTCAGTATATAAAGTTCTAATAGTTAGCTAGTTTGGTGAATTTTGGATTCTTAGTCAGTAATAATTGACTCTGCTGAAGCATAATTGTGCTAAAACCTAAGTGAGTCCTGAAGGTATGCTGCTTTTGCTTTTTAATGATTGTAACCGTGAATAAAGACCTTCACAGGAACAGAGTTGTGCCTTAAATGAATTGTCTTCTGGCTTGATCAATAAGGTAATGTGGTGGTTCACTTTAACACTGTGATCAATAGGCTTTAGCTTCTATCTTTATCTTTTTAACCTGTTTTCACTGCTGAATCACTTTCACATCGTTATTTCGTTATCCCAAAAATTAGTGCAGTTAGTGACAGTGTGGGCTCCATGGTAGCTCAGGGGGCAGGGCTTAGCAAAAGGTCAACTGGCAAAAGACTGGGATGAAAACACACCTTGCAACAGATAACAACTCTGATAGCTATATAACTAAATCCTGCTTTGTTTTTCGAAGTGTGAACCTGGCAGTGCCCATGATGCAAATATCCTGCATCAATCAGATGTGTTCCAAAAGGCTGACCAGTTGTGAAGTCCAGATTCGTTTCTGGAGAATCTGAAGCCTTTCCCTCCAGCTAATATTCATCCGCTCTATGTTTTGCAGAGAGTCTTGGAAGTTGATGGACATGCTGTGAACGTATTCATTAAAGCCGACCCTGCTTATCCAGCGTTAAAGTGGCTAATCAGAGGATACACACCGTCTCCAAAAAATTGAGCAGGAGTTTTTAAATGTGTATCTAAGTGCTCTCCGTGTGAAATAACATTCCAGAGACTGAAAGCCAGGTGGGGAATTTTTTCTGCAGTAGTAGTTTTCACCTCATCTGTACGCTACACAACTTCTGCGAAAAAGAAAAGGATCACGGAATCCCTCGATGGATGCCTCAGGCAACAATTCTCGAGGGCCAATCTCCCCATCCTGGAGGTCACTCCATGGATACAGTCAATGCAGATGGCCAAGCATTCAGAGAGCCACTCAAAAATGACACGGCAGCAAACTTTCTGCTCCGTCAAGGTGGTGGTATTTGTGTTGAGTCATTGAATTGTTGACATGTTCGTTCTGACCGTAATGGATTCTTGATCTTTTTCCCCCATTCAAATAGAAAATCCTGTATCTGGCACCTTAAATATTCCGGCACCACCTTGTTGATACCAAGCAGCAAACGCTGTATTAGCAACATGGAATTTGGTGCCAGTGATCAACAAAACATCCAGGGGGAAGGGGAAGAGGGAACAACATGCAAAAATGCACAGTCCTGTTCTAATCCATGCAATCTTCAGCATCTGGCCACATGTTCTTGTCCATATCTCATTTTATGTCGTCTCTCATAATCCACAGTTTTGCCCGGACATCAACCCCGTCGGGTGGAGAGACTGAAACCAGAAGAGTGCAGGCTTAAATACCAGCAGCAGATTGAGGCACATTTGTGTGTAATGTATCAGTGGCCATGACTACGGTGGATTATAATTTATTGATACACTTTCAGGTGTGACAATAATGTGAGCTTCAGTTTGTTTTTCCTATTAAAGATACTGATCAGGTATAATCATCTCCCATGTTTAAACACACAGTCCTTATGGTGCAGTATGCTCCACTGAGCCAGTAGAACGGCCTCACGATGCAGGCGTGTGGAAACAGCAGTGTGGCTCTGCAGACACTCAGCACAGAGACACACAACATCCTTAAATGGCTGCGAGCGGATATAAATATCCTGTTCAAATATGTATGTAACCATTCTGAATAACATAAGCCGAGTGTATTGTTAGTCATCGCGTGCTGCTAAATGTTTTATATCAAAAAAAAGGACCAAAGACGGATGAAGTGGCATCTATCAAACCAGCTTTAATCATTCAGTTTGAATGACTGTGAATGTGAACACACAATCTGAGACACACTTTGTGTCGGGGGCTTTTAAAAATTTGGTGGCTTCTGAATTACCAAATGTTTCGTCTGCTGTGCCTCCGTGCTCTGTGTGCTTAGAATAGCAATAGTAAAGGCAATACCTTAAAGTCTTACATTTCTCAACAAAACCAATGCAGACACAAGATGCACACGATGTACTCTCAAAGCCAGTTTCGTTTTCAGCACATCGGGAACCATGGGAGAGAGATGTTGTATTACATGCAGACTACAATTGTTTTTGAGGCCACAAATGCGAAATGACCGGGCAGCAAGGCATTCAAATAGATGGAAAACATGGAAATAATGGATTTGACCTTAGGGGTTAAGGATGATTTTGTTTTTAAAAAATATAGCTTAACTATTAGCGAAATAAATAAATAACAATGCTGTTCCTACCCAATTTTGTTGACTTGCAGATTTAGTTGATTTGGTGATTTTTCCTTGATAGCTTCTCCAATACGATGGTTACATGGGTACGTGGTTAAATGGCTTCCTTTCTGTCGTTATGTGCTGCCTTGTTGTGCTGTAACCTACAGACAAAGTTCACATTGTTAACTATTCATCTTCATAATGTTGTTCTACAAACAGTTTTCTAAGGGCTTGTTTCTTGTGTAGCTGTGTTGTTTCTGTTCTTGTGATTGTTTCTCATTCTCTCAGGTCTCTCTTAATAAAGATATCTTGATCTCATGAAACAAGCCTGATTAAATAAAGATTAAATAATTGAGAGCTCCCTCAACTGTATAACCATCTGGTGTTATTTCAATTCCTCAAAGTTTGTAATAAGTGAGGTGTACATTATAAAACTATATGTTTTATTACAGTATGTTGTTGTTTATGGATCATCATTTCCCCATGTTAAAGTTTTGGTTATACAGTTTGTTGGTCTATCTGTTGACAGAAGATATACACCTCCCTAAAAGATGAATATCACCCATCACCACGGTGTACCTGCTATGGATGGAAGCTGCCTCAAAGAGCACCTGTTCCAGTGTATACGTGCACTGTCTGCACAGAAAACAAGAGACAGGAAGTGGACCCCACTGAGGAAGACACTAATGTATTCTCGCCTGTCTCTCTCTCTCTCTCTCTCAACTCTGTTTGTTAACAATGTGTCGGTGTGAAGCGGAAAAGAAGAATCTCTCAACTGAAGCAGTAAAATGAAACGCGACCGGCGTGAAGTTGTTCGGTTGCAGCAGTCTCTCCGTCCTCCTTTGTGTGTCGGTGCTCGTCGAGCAAGAGAAACAGAGCGGGGCTCCTCAGCAGCTCAGGGTCAGACCAATTCATTAGCATATTGCCCTTATTCAAATGATATATCACCTATAGCGTATACACATGGACGTGTGTATAATACACAGCATGTTTACAAATGCCAGCCCTGTTTTTCTGGGGTTTGACGAGGATTCTGAGAAAAACAAGCTTACCTCTTATTATTCGATTATATGGTAATATATTTGAGCGAATGCAGTAATCCTTGACATACAAGCAGTATTAGTAACTGCTGTACACCTCACAGCGTCTGCTTCATAAAGAAAAGACAACGACGGCTACGTTGAGAGGCAGCACATTGGCTAATTGTGACTGGAGAATAGCTTTGTATTTCTTATTCTGAACAAGCCTATTGTACTACAGGAAGCCCTTGACTGGAAAACAACTTTTCTACAATTTCACAAGAGATGTTTATTTAACAATTTTGTCCTCTGCCTAAAATCCATCCTGCCTGATTGCATTGGCTTTTCTTCTTATGAAAGGTTTTGTAAAAACTGATGAAAAGAAACATTCCGGATCAGGACTGTAACAGGGACTCGGGTCGCTGTCCGGGGCCACGCAAGAATACACTGTATGTAGATGGATCCACGAAATG
The DNA here is from genome assembly GCA_032191485.1 of Leptoclinus maculatus. Taxonomy (NCBI): domain Eukaryota; kingdom Metazoa; phylum Chordata; class Actinopteri; order Perciformes; family Stichaeidae; genus Leptoclinus; species Leptoclinus maculatus. The sequence continues at coordinate 24,666,417 of JAVDOI010000003.1, read as the reverse complement.
CGGAATACCTCAGCCCTCTGTTAATTAAACCGTACTCGATTTGACAGACAGATGTGTGGAGGATGCAATTCCAACCTTTTTAAACTGGTTTCACATCACCTGGAGCCCGTCATATCGATCATTCATACATTGTTTTTTCATCTGTTTCATCATGTTTCTGGTGCAGAAGATGAGGGATGGCACGCAACAGAACACATAATAGAAAATGTACTGTATACAGTTCATTCTGGCCACTGCGCCTCATCATCATCACAGGCTAGCATGACAAATCCAGCCCTGAAAAGCTTCTGCTTTATCTGCATCTTCCATAGCTTGCAGAAGAGCTGTGCGTGTATGGGGATTACCTTCATAGACCTTCCATCTCCAGGCCACGTGGTCAACCAAAGTGGCCCGAATCTCACTGAGACTACAGCTCTGCTCTCTCTCTCTCTCTCTCTCTCTCCAAAAGAGAAGAGCTCACATGTGGCTCTTTTACTGCTAAAGCTCTGTTTGCCAATTGAACAATTGGGCCCATGTGAGACGTAAGAGTGGCTTGCCGGTAATTTAAGTTTAGCAGTTTGAATAGCAGGGTGTTCCATGTGAAGAAAAGAGATGTTACTCAGCTGTGCCATATGTGTAAAGCAGGAAATGTGCTTGAAATGAAATCAACCACAGAAGACACCTTTTAAAAAGGAATCAAGTCTATGGGATTTATTAACATAAAACATACGACACAGGAGCTTTTAAGCACTTCTTTTCCAATCCAGGTGCACCGTGTTTAGCAATGCAATACACCTGGGCTGAGCTTCTGGAGAGGGAAGAAAGGGACGACAGCACAGGGAACATATGCAGCCGAAGCACTTGTTATTTTTGCGTGTGCTCTTTTTTTTTTAGGGCCCATGATGCAATCTGATTTTGTTATCCAAACTCTGTGCACAACGGCACAGTGAACCACTTCATACACTGCATTTCTCTTTTAAGAACGCGACAACTGATAACTCATAGTATGACGTTAGTTAGATTGCTAAGATTCTGTTGCTCCGTCTACCAATCAGGGAAAGTGACAATGTCAGAGATTACCCAGAGGTCATTAGTGTCCGTTGTGCAGGATTCCCAGCACCAAACAGCAGCTGCTCTTCTCCGTCCACCGTGGTCGCAGCACTGTGACGAACCCTGACAAGTGCTAAAGAGGATAAACGCTGGCTGGGCTCACCGCTGTCATCACGAGTCATGGCGAGTAGTTGGTGATGATGATGATGATGCTGCTGCTGCAGCGTCAGCGCTCATCCCACTGCTCGCCGCTTCACTTTTCAAACGAGATGAATAAAAAAAAAAAAAAAGAGAGAGAGTCTATTCAGGCGTCTTAATCACGCCAGGTCTTTTCAGTTTCCTCCACAGAGCGATGATCCGCGGCAGACAAAGGATCTACAGCTCTGCTGCGAGAGGACAGATAGAGGGGGGTGTATGCTGTTCTAATGAGAATATGCTTTGGATCAGTTAAATACGGTGCTTTTTCTATGCCAGCCAAAGCAGATAATCCATTCTTTTCAGAACTAATTAATATTTGCACTTTTGCCTGACCATATCACGCACCTACTATCTTCCCCCCCCCCCCCTCTCCCATTGAAAGGCTCGACACAAGGGAGAGAAAAGGATGAAAACTTTCAAATTTCCAAAACTTTTGAAGACATTGGAGAAAAGCTTTAGAACTACTACAATACACGAGACAAGCTTGATCAGCTCTTATAAATAAGTGGTTGTCATACTTAACATTTAATACAAGGATAGTTCTATCTACTTTATTTTTTACATGCATGTATAACTGATCACGGTAAGATTATTACTCATTACATCAGTTGATTTGGCGTTAGCTTTACTTCATCGTGGAGCTACTTACCGTATGCAGCTCCTCGGTTCAATAGACACTCGGCAAATTAATTGCTCTCTTTTATGACAAGCTAAGAAGATATGAATGATCTAATGGAGAATCAATATTCGTGGTGGAACATTAACATTAAGTGTTTTGGGTGTTAAAAGTAACAATCAGTTGGTCTATCAGTCTGAGTGACGTGGATTAATCACCTCTGGTGTTCATTTTGGAAGCACATTTAGATTTTAGTTTGAGCCAAGTTGCTCACTCTCTGATGTAGCTGTTCTTGTATGAAAGGGTTTCACATGTCTGTTCATACTTTGTTCCAGTCATCCAGTTCTGCTCTGAGAGCTCCAGAGGGATGGGTGTGTTCATGTCTGTTACTTGTTGTGCTCTGGGTTTTATGTCCTCGACAATGGCTGAGAAATACGGAGCTATCAGTACAGCGTGTAGCTCCTTTTTGTTCGATTTCTGCCACATTCGGTACGTTTGTTGTTGCTCAGAGTTCTTTATTTAAGCCTGGGCTCATCGACTGTATCCGACAGCCTGCACCGTAGCCAGAGGAGCTGCAAAGAAGTACTGAACAGATGGGATTCACTGTTAGTTCCATCAAACTCCCCCAAAAACCACAAAGAGATGTGTGCGCATTTCTGTTGGAATTGAGATTAAACAAATAAGACTCATGGTGTTAATCAGTGAACCATAGAGGTGTTCAACCTGCTTCCAGTCGTCAGTTTTACTACGCCTGTTCAAAAACTGAATTGGGAGACGACGTGTACAATCGGATTGTTTCACAAGTTAACAAGCTAATTTTAAACCAAGAAAAAAAGCCAAATCATCGTCAGACGATAGCTGGTGGGGTTCCCAGAATGAGTTCTGTCTCTTTTGCGCTCCACACTTTACCTGCATTCAACCAAAGCAAACGGAAACACTTCAGGTACCAACATATTGTCCCGTTGCCTAGAGATTCTACATTTTAAATGCACTGTTTATAGAGATAAGGGGGCAGAGAAACACCCAGAAACCTCCAGAACACAGCGAAATGGAAAGAGAACACGAAGGCACAGGGACGGATACAGACACCGCCACACACTGCCAGTGGGTCACAAGTGATGATCCACGGGGAATCATCTTCGACTCAGTCTATACGTTGTTGTTTTTCATTTTGAAAAAGTCACGCTCAAAAGCCTGTGTTACTTGGGCATGGAGTATGATGAAAGATGCTACTCGGTTGCATCATTGGAAACGCACAAAAAAAAAATGTCTCTTGCAAGACTTTAAGCTTCATGGAATAGCAATTCTAAAACACTGGAGTGCTACTTTGTCTCACTCTCACAGACATAACAGATAAACCTCCCTATAATCGCACAAATCCCTTTTATTCTGTCTTTGTTTTTCACACAGCTGACGTGTGATCACACACACGGAGACAAAGTATTACGCTATTTAATGCCAAAGCGAGACAGAATTCAGATTAATGTGCGATTCTTACAGCTCTTTAATCCACAACAGTTAGTCGTCTTTACTGGAGCCTTCTCCTTAACTCGGGCGACTCTCTTCACATCTGAAAGCAGCAGGTGTCTGTTCCGTACATCAAACTCTCCGTTTTGATTCATTATTGTATAATGCAGTTTCTATTGTGTTGATTATACTCGACACATTATGACTTGTTCTATTTAGTGTTTGGTCAGCGTTTTCTTTCTGCCTACTCTGATTGTTTTATATATATATTATATTACAGTAAACCTGATTCAAGTTACTAAATGAGATCATCTGCTCTTGGCTGCACAGTCAAGCTGCTGTGTTCCTATTTGTTCTCACTGAGGACCCTCCAAAAGTGTCTCCCAAAATGTTGAACTACTCCTTTTAAAGAACTTTATTCTGTCGACATTGTCCCTGCGGAGAAGAGATCAAGCTGAGGCTGTGCACAGAAGAGACAGTGTTCTCAGTCGTCAGACAGCACAAAGCTAATAGTTCTGACGGTGGATGTCCTCACTGTCATGTAGAGCGCGTTCACCACACCAGCTTACATATCTACACTCTGGTGCTACTGTTTTCAGCTTCAGCTGGCAGCAGTTCATTCCAGATTACAAAGTGTTCTTGTTCTTCGTCTTCCTCGTCGAGTAACAGGCAAGCGCACTGCATTAAAGTCAATATCGAATAGTTTTCTTTCTAACCTCTCTGATCTCTAACCTGCCGCACACTTCTGCTTTTATTTAGTAGGCCAGCGTGTACGGAGAGATGAAGGAGACAAACGAGTAAGGCCAGAGCATTATGTTTTGAAGTACCTCAGATAAAGGGTAATATGTTACAGTGACACAACAATATTTCAAGTCACATTCATCAACGGATTAAAGACACAGCACCTGGTTATGTGGGTTCAGACAGAGAGATGGCACCAATAACATTAAAAAGGGTGCGGAATTCAATATTCAGAGCGTCGATGTTGCAGCAAAAAATTGCAATGTATAAGATGTAGTGGAATGTCTCCCTGAGCAGAGAATGAGTACAACACATGGCATGAAGGAGCATGTTTTGCAGGATGAGAATCAGTTGCTCCATGGACGAGCTCAGTTGACACGAACCTATTATATTGAATCTATTGACTGTGTGTGTTGATTGAAGAGCATTTGTATCAGTGTGGTTGGGGACCTGAAGACATCTGGCCCAGCTGAAGGTTTCCAAAATAATATTGAACGTGGTTTATTAATGAAGGAATTAGGAATTAGAGGGGTTGCACACTCTTGGTTTCAGTAGCTCCCTGGAGAATAAATAACCACGAAATAATTCCAGTACACGTTGTGCTGCGTTTGACTGTGACGGTGGATTTGATTGATTTCATTATAAATCAGAGGAAGTGTGTTTGAAGTGTTTGGAGAGCATCTGCCACGTCTCCCTGACCGTCTTTATAGTCTTTCACTTGTCTTTCACTTGTCTTTGTGTTTTTTTTGACGAGACAGATCTTCCTCACCAGACTTTCACACACAGCCTCTCCTGGCGTCGCACTTCTTGTTCATATGAAAAGTAATGGAGGAAGATGAGAGATGATTTCAAACCCCTCGCCTATACTCACACCTCAGAAAAGCTGACCAGTAAATGCATGAAGTTTAAATGTTGGATTATCTGTTTCGTAAATGTGACAAAAATCGCGAGACATAGCGGCGCATATTCCTCCGCCATAAAGGAGGTTTCGGATGCTGTTCGACGATCGGACACGCTCTTTGTTTACGGCACACTGAGGCCACAAGTTTTAGTCTACGAGGTGCAATATTCCATAAATGAAAATTCATACAGTTACACAAATCTCTTCCTCACGAATGCTCATAAGGAGATTCAGACCTGCTGCTACAGTAAACCACCCTGCTGCCCACTTCTTCAGCTGGATGAATAAAAAGTAAAGCGTCCCAATGCAGCACAATATTGCACCACCAAGCTCGTAACAAATTTGTTTTGCACTGCCTCTCCAACTTAATGGAGGTCTTAATGAACGAAGACGCTTCCCTTCTCTTTTATTGCACAGCTCCAACTGTTATTTGATGCCCACAACTAGGGCTGGTTATTGGTAGACCCACAACCAAGTAGAAGTGAGACTTCTTCAGTCAAACTCTACGTGCAATCCATCTTTTTTGTGCTCAGATCTAAATAAATAAAAATAAATTGTATGTTTTTGCTTGCAGCCAATCACTGCAATCGTATAATGCGTCATTGCAATCGGTCCACCACCGCAGCCGGGATCGCATGCACGCGGCCCTGAACACAGCGATGTCTGGGCCGGCAGCGAGCAGCTAACGATGCTAACATTGCAAACAGAGGTGACAGAGCTGGGAGCTTCAACCTGGAGGAACCCGGAGCAACGCAGCCAAAGCCAAAGTGGGTCATGGGACGGCGGTATTAGGGGTAACCGCTGAATGAGCCTTGTGCATCGGGCGAGCCAGTGAGACACACACACACACACACAGCTTCTCATCATGGGTATCGAATGAAGTACTCTATTTGCATTAGTATCACTTTAAGGGTATTTGTACTGGCATTTTAATTCTTTAATGCCCGGCCCTACCAACAACACGTATGAAAATGACAATAAAGGAGTCAATAAAGGTTCAATATGTCTGGAATGGCTCATTAAAACCGCACCAATCACACTGGTTGACTTAGCCGTATCTTCCCAGATGGAGAGAAGGTGGACAGCAGTGCGGGGGGTTTACAAATCTCTGACTTACTTACTGTCCTCTGTGGCCTTATCTCTCCACCTGATTGGAACCGCCAAGCAGTGTTTATGAGTCGGCCCGGGTCTTATCAGTGTCCTCGCAGCATTGACATACGATATCTGGATCAATAAAGGGAGGTGGTGCTGAGGTGAGGGGGGCCGTCAGCTTCCATTGACAGGAACAACAATGGATCCCTTTTTGGCTGGCGAGGGTCATGGCTGAGAAAGGCCATGCATCGTTGACCGAGTGTGATTGGAATGGTGGATTGCATGCATTAAGCCTGTGGGAGCCAGGAGCTCTGTGAGGATTTCATGTGCTACACATGAGTGACTGTGCAACAATTAAACTGGCGTGGGCGACCTGTTTAACACCCGCATGTACAAGTACTCTAAGATAATAAAGTTATTGTGAAGTGGGAATGGAGTCGGCGGGTAGGAATAACATTTTCTGAACAGAAATGGAAAATGAGGACAGCAGAGCAACGCCAACCCGCTTCTCCAAGGAGTTTGGGTCTTTAGTGCTGGCAGAGTGAAAGTGACATCCGTTCCCGTAGACATTCACTTTGTTTCTAATACAGTGCAGTTAATACAATATAGCCTTATAGATGATGGAATAGAGGCAAAAGAAATGTCATTATTTGGAGTGTGAAACTAACACAGACTACATTAGTGTTCCCACCGAACTCATACATCCTATCATGTGAGTAAAAGCTGACAGACAACATTGTGTCTGCACGGTCAAAGCATGTGACATCTGTGAGCAAAATCATTCTAAAATAACACTAGTTGAGTCTGCCTTTGTGCTCCTGTACTCTTGAGGGTAACTTTTATACCTTCAGTGTTATCTGTGAGTCTTGGTTGAGGCAGCGTGCACGTTAAATTTAAGTCGTACTTAAAAAAAGTCTTGGCCACAGATGTGCGAAGACAAACTGAGGTTCTCCTCACCAGAAGGATTCCCTTTGGTTGTATCGTCCTTTTACTCGTACGCCTGCTGCAGTAGGGAAATCCTCATCCCGACCGTATAGCGGGTCACATGATCCATCCGTGTAATAGTCACATTCAACAGTTAAAGGCACCGACAAAGGTCTCAACCTGTCCGATAAGAAAACACTTTATATTATATATTAAGTTTATAATTAGTTATGTATTTATATCTTCATCTTGGCCTTTAAAAACCCTCCATAGTGGATTGCCCTTAACCATGTTTGTGTTCTTTTCGTGATGGCAGCAATTTGCATCTCGGTAGTTTCTATTTTATCTAGCAGCTGTGAAGGAAAGAAAAAAGAGAAAACACAGCCCTCCCAGCAGGTGGCAGGTTGATTTGGTGTGATTCAGCGGAAAACAGAGATAACAATATTACTGTCGTCGGCAGTGTTGGAAAGTTTACGTTTGCTCACCCTTGCATTTCTTTTGGGCTGTATCGAGCTCCGTCTTTGTCAGCTGTCAGTGATTGCGTCTTCATCTCCACAGCTGAGAGTTGGGAGAATCAGTCTGTTAAAGACGTGTTCCATTGACAGTGAACCCAAGATGAAACAAGCCCGACGGGCTGCAGAGCTCTGATAGTAAAGGCGCTGATTTTCCAGAACAGAAGGAATTCTATCAGCTCTCAAAGCCTGAACAAGCACATGGATAGTTAACACCGTCAAGGCATGTGAGCTGAAGCACCGAGCACATCAGAGGAGACGTTGTCAAGTTTAATGTTACACAGTTTTGGATCCGCAACTTACTCACCCTACTTTTTTTCCGACCGGGGCCTGATATTGTCCAAAATGGATGCAGTGGAAACACTTGCAATTCTATACGGCATTGAGTTTCTGCTTACACAAATCAAATTCTGTACTGTAATGTGTTTTTCCCCATCTGCAGCTGCCTATGGTCTGCACATACACAGCCCTCAGGGACGTGGGCATCGTTGACCTCCATGGCCAAAACAAACTACTAAATGTCATCCAACAGGATTTAGAATGCAGAGATGCCCGAAGAGAGACCGTCGCCATAACGTATACAGCCCATCAAAACAATGCATTTTCAGATTTGAATGAGTTTGATGTTAACGGGCCTAAATACCAAGTAATGTTATATATAATATGCAATTTCCTAAAAAATATTGTGTAAACTTATACAAAAATGATGCCACTAATCCTGCTTGTGTTTTTCTCAGTGCACATGAGCATGAATTCCTCCAGGTGCTCTTGGGTTGAAGTGCACATGTCCAACCCTCAAACATACATAATGCACTATTCTCTACAATATCAGAATCTATATTCAGTGCAAATGTTCACAACTAAATATATCCAATCCTCAAACATGAAATCCATCCATGAAAAAGGTTCTCTTAAGCTCTGCCACATCTCTCTACAACTGCAGCCATCCCTCCAGGCCTTTGCTGTAAATTAGAATGTGCTTCCAGTCAGTTTGTCTAGTTAAACAAGAGCTTAAGTTTATTTCGACATGAACATGGCCCGGCGTCGTGGATAAAAGTGAAGAAGGGACGAGCTGTAGAGCCTCGCTGAATTCATTACTTCCTCAAACCTACTGCATAAATGCATGAATGAGCATCGTCTATATTCATTACGTGAGTTATAGTCGCTGGCTGGCTGACAACATGGTGTTTATATCTTTTCCCTGAAGTATTTCATCCCATGTTGCTCACAATGAATATGGATTGTCGTAATTAATTGCCTTCTCATGGAAATGAGCAGCGCCGTATATCTCACCACCAGGGTTACAGGTTGAATTCCAAATTGTGACCGTCTTATGTTTCAAATGGGTGCACACCTGACGCATGAAGATGTTGTCAATAAAAACTTAAATTTGATCGTATCATACGCATTCACACATGACATTCCTGCATTATAAGCCATCCTAAGCGTTAGTAGCAGCGCCCGAGGAGAAACCTTTCAGTGTCTTGCTCAAAGACACTTCGACATGCAGACAGGAGGAGCCGGGTACTTGCGGTTAAAGAACGACTCGCTCTATTCCCTGTGGCTCCACAGGTATTCATGTCTTCAACCACACATGTAGTTCACTGTGGGCTGCTTTAAAATATCACTCTGGAGTCATTTTATCTTTCTATTGATTATCAACAAGTCCAGTGAAGAGACAACTACGAACAGTGACAATTTATTCTGCTAACATTGTTTATTTGGACCCGACTGCATTCCCACTCTTTGGAGACCCGCTCTGTATGTAACCCCTGTCTCGGTTCAAGGACGGAGTGCACGATCACCCCCGTTTATATACACTTCATCACATTAATGTTTCTCGTTAAGCTCTGGGCCTAGACCAGAGTCGGTGATCCCCCCCCCCTTTCTCCTCTCCCCCGTAACCTCTTTAAAAAGGTAAAAAGCCCCTAAAATGACTAAATAAAGCTCTGAAATCTAGTGGAGTGGACCTTAGGGGTCGTCACATCTCCACCCATCCAAATCCATAATTAGATCAATGATGATCTGACAACTTTGCTGTGGATTCGTCACCACGATGAAATATTTCTTTATTTACATAGAATCTGAACAAATGAAGTAATTAGTGGCCTGGAGTAGCTGTCAGGCAGTATCTACACAGACAGTACTTTACATAATAGAATACATTCATTATTGCTGTTAAAGGTTTAATAGCACCAGCTTTACACCTCAAGTAGAGCTAAGAAGAATGAAAAAGCAATGACAGGGATGGCTTCTGTCTGCTGGCTGTGTGCCACGTTTCTGCACTGGAGAGGTTTGGCTTTTCAGCACTCTGAAGCACTCCCAGTTCATTATTAATAATACTTAGTTATTTTGACATCACTGTCAAAGATGTGATCTTTCTCATTCAGAGAAGGTTCTCTGAGGACACATGTCGGGGCCCAGCGTCTCACTCTTCACACCTGGAAGCTCATTGTCTCACATTGTCTGCTCCAAACATTCAGGGAGACATTTGCACAAGGGCACTTCACCAGTAACTTGTAGGTGAAAAGAGTGCACAGCATACTCATGTATCCATCTCTTAGTGGGATCTAATAAAAAAAACACACCCAAAAATATGAATAGGGGCTCAACAATTGACCTGTTACCTTCACGGCTATGCATCAGCTGGCGTCATTCATTGGCCAATCATCCATTTAGTTCACACAAATGAATGAACGCACAGGTGGGACACTAGAGGACAAAAAAAGGCAAAAAAAGGAGAAAACTTGTCTTGTTATCTTGCTTCAGCATAATCGTGCTTTTCATGTCTTTATTTCTCAGGCAGATTACCATCTAATTGACATTTATTACATGTATATTAAGTATTCATGCTGTCCGTTTGACAATTCTTCTTCCTTTTCCCTCACCGAGGGAACGCTTTGGGATGAGGCTTCACCAGTCTTTGGGCCGGCTCTGTGTCACCAACAGTGCGGACAGTGCATGCAGAGTGGCGCCTCTTCGTCTCACCCCGTGAGCACGGAAGGAGGCGGCATCGTTTGTCTGCATGTGCTGCCTGCGCTGCAGTGGTACAGAGCTGGTTGTGGACGTGATGAAAGTTTCACTTTTGGGGACATCACGTGATCAGGCATTATCGATCCACTTGACGAGGGCGGCTTCAACGACGGGTGCTTTTTTTTAACGGACCATATTTGTTTTTCATTGAGAGAATGTGAATTTATTTTTTCCCCCATCATGATTGCAATGTCCATGCAGCACCAGCCTCAGGGAGCCAGCTGGAAAGCAGACGGGTTACCGTGAGGCAAAATATCAAGAAAGTATCATAAAAGATAATCACCTTGAGCCTACCGCAGCTTTAATATGTTTTCAATATTCAATATGTTGTCGTGTATGAAAAGCCTCAGAATGGACACTGTTAGGCAGACTACTTTAACAGCATTTGCATTGAAACATTCTGCCCCCAAGCTTTTTGATCCATATAAGGGGTTGATGTAAGCTTCTCAATGTGATGAGTGATTGCATGGCAGTTGTGTTGCCATGAGATAATGCTCTTGAGCTCTTGTGAGCTGTCTGCTACTGCTGATGCTCATACCTGTGCTTTGCATTTAAGCAGAGAAAAAAAGCTGTGACAGACCGCAACCGTGTCAGTCCTTTGCAGACTGTTCCCAGGACTCCAGATGTGAGACGAATAAAGCGACTATAAAACAGTGCGGAGATGAAACACACAGACTTACGCCGCCGTTCGCCGCTTCTCACAGATTGCTGGGCCCAGTGTGACATCTTCTATTCATAGTATGAGGAGGAGACGGCTCGCTGCGCGTCAAAGAAATGCCATTCCCACCTACAGCTTTCTTCTGATGTAAGGAAAAGAGCTTGTTTGTGACTCGATCGCTTCTGTGTTGGGGCTGACATCCTTCTCTGTGCTAATACCTTGATTCAAGCATCAAAACACTACACAGGTGTCTCTCTATCCAGGGAAATTCACACATTTGAAAAACATTACATTACAGTCATTTAGCAGACGCTTTTATCCAAAGCGACTAACAATAAGTATATTCAAAATCGGTTTTCAAGAGAGCTACTAGTCACCAGAAGTCATAAGTGCATCTCCTTTTTTCAAACAAGCTAACGTACAGTGCAGAAACAAACAAATGCAATAAGTGCCACAAGCTAGTATGAATACAATAAATGCTAAGTGGAAGGTTCAGGGTAGTACTTCTTGAAGAGGTGAGTTTTCAGCCTGCGCCGAAAGATGGGCAGCGACTCCGCTGTCCTGACGTCAGTGGGGAGTTCATTCCACCACTGTGGGGCCAGGACAGGAAACAGCCGTGACCGGGTCGATCGGCCGCAGGGACCTCTGAGTGACGGGGCGACCGATCGCCCCGAGGCAGCAGAGCGAAGTGGTCGGGCGGGGGTGTAGGGCTTGACCAGGGCCTGGAGATAGGAAGGAGCTGTTCCATTCACTGCCCTGTAGGCTAGCACCAGAGTCTTAAACTGGATGCGAGCTCTTACAGGTAGCCAGTGTAGAGAACGGAGAAGGGAAGTTGTGTGGGACAACTTGGGGCGATTGAACACCAGGCGAGCTGCAGCTTTCTGGCTCCAGAGGTCTGATGGCCGATGCCGGGGCTCCGGCAAGTAGAGAGTTGCAGTAGTTCCAGGCGGGAGATGACAAGAGCCTGGATGAGCACCTGTGCCGTCTCGTCAGTGAGGAAGGAGCGAATCCTCCTGATGTTGTAGAGCAGGAATCTGCAGGAGCGTGTAACCGATGCAATGTTTGCTGAGAATGACAGTTGGTCAGGGCTATCAGGGCTTAAGTAGAATACTGTAGCTACATCTCTGTGTCTCGTGACTTTTTAATTAAAATCCATCAAAGATCTGTTACCCTGACACGTCAGTCGGAAGTCATTTCAAATGCAAAACCATTTTCGAAATGATAGGCTTGAAAGCAGACGTGTCAGGCTCGGCATGAAAAGTAGGAGATACCGTATATCTGCACTGACGGGGACTCCTCGTATCTCCAGCACCAGTTCTAAAACTCCTGATCACCTTGAGATGTGAGCCGAAACCTGGGAAGTCACGTTTCAGCTCTGTCAACTGTGCATGAGCTGCTTCTTGAATAAACCCGTCTCTCCTTCTTCTGTGTGTGTTTTGCCATCTACACTCTTTGCTCACTTCATACCAGTTTAAACTCAGACTACGATTTGTGCTCTGCTAAAGCTTTGACCCGGCATCATTGCCCATAACTGTGCCGTTGCCAGTGAATCCAAATAATTGTCCAAGAGCATTGCTTCCATCCCTCAAACCTCTGAAACAACACGTCACAATGGACAACATGCAACGGCTTGCCCTTCCCTGTCGCTGCACGCAGCGACAACCTCTCAGGTCAGCACCATTAAATATAATCATACCTCCAGATGTAAAACAGGGAGAGTGTGATTTATTCCTGGAAATGTATCATTTCTGAATCCCAGGAGGTCCTTCGGCAGTAGCAAGTGATCGTCTTAATGATCATAAAATGTAGCGATGACACTTAAATCTCGCCGCTTTAAGCATTCGTAGTCACTTAAGTCATTTTTAGTGCACTATTATACACTGTAATATAACAATATAACAAGCATATATGAGCACATCTTAAATGTTAATGTATTTCATGAAGACATCATTTATAGTCAATTATTCATATTACATTGTTTTATTGTAGTATATTACCAATCACCAGTTTCACTGGTAAAACATGTGGTACCAGTAAAACATGTATTTCATTGCATGTTTTTGTATTTATGTATGTCATGACTTCAAACTGGACGGACAGACGGACAGATCACAGAGGGACAGGAAGCTATTGAATATCATGTACAGTGACAAAAGTTGCATCTAATGAATTCCAGGAAATTAATTGCTTTCTTAATCTGCATTTTTTTCGTCTTTTATCTGCTCTCGACTGACGTGGGTATAGGAAGAGTAAACATCTGTCTGCAACGCATCACATCTGCAAGGCCCCACATGTACACATTTGTAGATCAGTGTACAGTACAGCAGAGCAGAGCTTGCCCAGGTTTCCTCTGGAGTGACAGATGGTGTGGTGATTGTGTTATGTGCTCGGGAACCTGCCCCTAACCCCCCCCCCCCCCACACACACACACACACACACACACATTCTATCCTCAGGGGTCGAGTACACTGCTGTTTAGATCTGGATAGGAGATAGTAAACATCAGTATTTCAGCCATTTGCTGATTATTTCCACATTTTAGCTTGAGTGCTCTTGATAATCTCAGGGCTGGGACTGATGATGTGTATGAATATGTGCTGGCTTAAAAGCAGCAGTCGATGATATGATTGCAATTGTTATTATTGTATCATTTGGCAAAGGTTTGACGAAGTGAAGCGGAAACTGGTTTTGTCCAGCATTTTTTGACCAAAACCAAAATGTTTAGTCCCGGAGCTAATTTAGCTGCGATAGGGAGACAATGAGGCTTTGGAGTTAGTGTTTTGTCAAATAGCATTTGAAAATCCAAGAGTGTTTCCCCCCCGACTAGCATCCTAAGAATGCAGCGTTGAACTGTTGGTCCAACATCTCCTGCAGAGGTATTTACAGCACATTCAATTGGAAGGAGACCCAAGGGGGCAGAGCCGGAACACACTGACGGTATTATGTATCCCATGAGGCATGGGAACCCTAGAGAGATGAGGTGGATATAGTTGGAGGCTACCGTGCTTAGCCTGTTACCTGCCCCTGAATAAATGGATGGATAGTTGTGTGAATGTAGGTAGAACCAGTTTCTATTGATTTTAACCTGTCATCCTTGCATATTTACCCAACATTTACACAATTTGCTCTCAGCAAGGCAACCAATGGATGGGTTAGCAAATAAGCACATTCATTGCACACTCAAGGAGTTAATTGGTCAGGTCTGATGTTATTGTATCCAGGGACACAACAAATAGGGATCATTGACAAATGGAAGGTATATCTTCCATCTGACATTTCTTTCCTTAACTGGGGTGGGGTTAGATGTATTCTTCATGCCCACACACAGCACCCAGCAGTCACCAAATCATTGGGTGGTAGAAAGCCCTTCCTCACCTTTTCTGAGGTCTTTTCCCGGAAATTCAGAGATGCCTTAATCCATACGGGATCAGAACCAAGATTCCCCAACGAGCTTTCAAGATTCAAGATCATTGGTTTTCCCCTTATCTATGATTGTTGGACCCCCTGAGGCAACCGCTTGATTTGAGGACGAACCAGTGCAGCAGTATGGTGATTGCCTTGTGGAGTCCTTCATTACTGAGACTGCAACTGCACTGAGAGGCAATGTCAGAATGGACGAAGTCCTCGTAGTCCACTTATTTCCATCCTGGTAGGAGCTTCAAATGGTAGTGGTAATGGCAGCAATCAACTCAAGTCACTTTTTTATGTTGCCCCATATCACAAATTTGCCTCAAGTGGCTTTACAATCTGTACAGCGCCCTCTGTCCTTCAACCCTCAATTCAGATAAACAAAAACTCAGCCAATGCCTACCTCTGTCATGGGGATCATATTTCTAGGCTAACCTTGGGTCACCTGAAAACAGCAAATTTGTGATACACAAGGACGAGTGGTTGAATCATTGAGCCTACCTTAAGGGCACAGCTTGTGTAAACTGAACATAATTATGTTGCTAACCCACTACTATTCTCTCTAGTGACGCGATCATGACAAAAGCTCCACTTGTGTACCAGAATTCTCAAAATCTAACTGGCTTGTTTCAGTTTACTGAGCACATTCATGCTCCTCAATGGCCAAATTGCCTCGCTTCAGAGGCTCTTAGAATAGAAATCATCCTTATTTTGTTGCAGCCTCTAGGGGCCACTACTGGGGCTTTACACTTGTTTGTTTATTTGTATTTAATTGCTCAAGCGGCCACTGATCAGTATTCTCTCCCTATAACAGGACTGTGCGCCTCTAAATCTATCGGAGTGAAAACATCACAGCTAAAATAGTGGAGGTGTAAATGGTAAACATTTAAATGAAAACTGAAAGCTTCATGGTTGAATAATGAATCACTCTTATCCAGGCGACTCACTGTGGTTCAGTGCGTTTTATGAGTGTTGTTTTCATGTCGCTTTGACTGACATTGTTTTAGGCAACAACACCACAACAGCAATTTGGGACAGAACATCGGTCTTGTGGTTTAAAGTCCTGTGACTCCAAAACAAGTTGCGATGTATGCATGCGGCTCGAATTACTCATAAAAGATATTTAATAAAAGCTTGCCAAAACCTAATATAAACTCACCGAGCTGTCAGCCCACGTAGCAGCGGCTGAATGGCAGCGATGTACTCAGCAGTGCGTGTACTGTTAGATGTGTTAGCTGTTAGCTTTCAATGGCGGTATGAGACTGTTTACAGGTGTTATGAGTGTGTCACTGCAACCACAAGATGTTCTTGAGCATACAGCCATAACTAGCCACCCAAAAATATCATGCAGTATGCTGCAGAATGCGAGATTAACCGCGGACAGACACAGAGGTGCACACTCACGGACACATGCACACACACATATGGACACATAAAACCAATATCTTGATCCTCTTGGCAGAGATTAAAATCCTGAGAGTTGAAAATGTGGAGCTGTCCCCAACGGACTACCCAGAGGGCTTATTCAAATTAATGCCGTGAACTTGATCTTATTTGAGTACATTTTAAGGCTTGTGTCATACAGACTCAGCTTTTCCTCAACAAATCAATGAGGTGATCCTTTCTTTCCTTGGTCCAAAACTCTGCCATTTTTGACAGTTTATAGTCACCACTTGACCATTTTAGTGCATCTTGGATGTGAGATTAAGTGCTGGGCAGAGCTGCATATTGCTAAAGAGAACTGTAAACATGAAATGTGTGTGAGTCATTGTCAAAAAACAAACAGTAAACCTACTTTACAGTATTTTTACAGCAAGGTTGCAACAACAAAAGACGACGCCAATAACGATACAGGTTTACAATAGTTTATTACATATTGAAGATGAGGGAGAGCCATGAAGATGTAAAACGGATAGATTACAAGTCCAGGGGGAGGGTTGAGGGATGAAGGGGATGGGGGTCAAAGGATGTAGAGATAGGGGGGAGTGAAGGGCAAGGACGAAGGGATGACAGTCGACGGACAAAGGGATGAGGGGATGAAGGGTGAGGGATAAGAGGGATGAGGGGAGGAATCTGGGTCGTAGACATGTGGATGGAGGAGAGTTTCCACTCACCCCTCTTTACCATAGAGCCATTCTAGTCCTCTTTAGAGAAGTAGTGTACATCATGTGAAAGCTTGTGTGTCAAGTTGTTCTAGTCATGAATCTGAAAAATCATAATTAATCAATTCAATCCAATATAAAAGGGCAATTGTATGGTTGGTACCATCTGTTACACAGCTTTGGTGCTAAACGTAACCATTTTTCGACCACTGGATAATTGATAAATGATCAAAAATCCCTCCAAAATACCACATTAAGACACCAAGACGTTAAGGAACACCATAGAAGAATCCATGCTGTGATTTGGTATCAAAAGCTTCTGATTTCAATGATTGAAAGGCAATTACTTCTGTTCTGGAAACTACTTAGAAACCCCCGTATTGTCAATAAACCCAGGAAAGACATACATTCCCTAAAATGACAAACTAGAAACTTTGGGCATTGAAAGTTTCATGAGGCTGTGATTATCCTAGAGGTCACAACAGGTCATTCTTTACAGTGACGTAAAGTTGCAGAACGATATCTCACTGCAATGAAACGGCTAATATGGGGACAAAGATCACCACATGTGAAAATGATTCAATTCCAAGACTGTAGGGAGCCAAGTATGCAGAGGAAAAACTGCATGTGTTTTGCCCCTAACAGAAAGGGGTTTCAATAAAGTGAGTATGTCTGTAAAGGGAAGACTCGTAAGTACCATAGAAGCCATTTTCATTGACTTATCTTGAGGCGAGTGTTCAAGGGACCCCTGTGAATACGGCCATATCAGTTTTTCCCTCACCAAAATGTGGTTAGTAACAATGGATTACTTAGGTTTTGTAGTTGCATATATCACCAGTGCATAGCTCTAAAAGTGAGCCTGATACAGACTCTGAAAAACAGTAAAGGTAAAGTAAAGGAGTGGAAGAGGTTAGACTGATTCATGATAATATGTACATATAATATTATGCTCCTCGGGCTCTCTAGGCATTTCCCTGTACACGGTGTCAGTCTGTGGAATAAATGAGAAAGAATGGATAATAGCCTCGAAGGTGTTGATTGGAACAACAACCCTGGAAAACATAATTTGTGAATAATGTATTTCAGTTTAACACAAAAGAGGGCACTTATCTGCCTTCAGAGAAACAAATAAAATATCCTATTATGGGATGCTTTCAGTTTGCTTCATGTCTCAATAGGAAAAAACGCTGTTGCGTCACACTGATCATGTGAAGAGGACCTAAGGGTGGCTTTGGTCCAGAGCAACACACTACGGACGATGGTTAAATAAAGGTTTATTAATAATAATACTTATGATGAAGCATTACTAACATTTGTGTAATGTTATTTAATTTAATTATTGAATCTTATTCCCAATATGCCAGTCGTGGGCCCCACAATTCATTTAGAGTTTTGTGTCCACTTGATGAGTGTAAGAACACTAATCACTCTCCTTTTATATCTGGTTTGGTCTCTACCAACATCTGGCTGTTAAGCTGCTTAATGTTCCACTATGTTCACCAGCTTGACTTTAACGTCTGTCTGTCTGCAATGTCCAGCAACGTGAGCTATCGGTGCACCTACACAAGCCCCCGCAGTGCAGAACTTGTTTTGGCAAGAAAACTACTTAGTTCGTTTTTTTGGAAAAAGTTGCGTTTTGGGTTAAAACGACCAAAGTTTGTTACGTAAAATAACAGCGTTTGGTCCGTAACTTACATACGTGGCGTTATTTAAGTAAGTTACGCAACAGAAGTAAGGAAAACAAGTCAAAGTGGACTTGGTTTCACACAGGACACGAACAGCGGTCACCTGGGTGAACATCCTGTGTTTGTATGACCCACCCATGCACCCCGACTTCCTTTATACATGGACTTTGAAGCTCTTTATACTACTTCCTTCGAGGCAGCTATATATATATATATATATATATATATATATGTGTGTGTGTGTGTGTGTGTGTGTGTGTGTGTGTGTGAGAATAAGAATACCCATTATTAGGAGATTCAATAAGACTTTGCTTTCTTGATAAAATCACAGTGTTTGTGACCTTCTTCACTTTCGCAAAGTAAACTTCTTCCCCTGTAATATATTTGGCATCACCTTGCACAGCGCATCTGAAAATAATTTGTCTGCTTGGGGCCTGCAGGGTAGGGGGAGGGGGGGGGGGGGGTTAGGGGTGCCAGAAATACATTCCCAGATCCACTTGAAAAGACAAGACCAATCACATTTGTATTCAGGCTGGCAGACACAGCGACAACAGAGGACTGTGGCGGGGAATCTGAAGTGCTATAGGCGACCACACATCTGCGGCCAACAATGGAACTGGAAGCATTTGCTGTGGTTGTCGCATATGAAGAATTGCATTTTGAAATGGGGGGGGGGGGGGGTACACAATTTGAAAGATGTGATACTCTCACAAAATGATTGACAAGCAGGAAATGAAACATTCTCAAGTTATTTTTTCAAGGACGGCAGCCAACTTTATGGTTGCTAAAACCATATAAAGTCTGAAGAGGAAGAGAAACAGTCATCTGGCGGAAGCGACAGCTGATGGAGCTTTATGTTTGTCCTCTGAGGTTCAGTCCAGTGAATGTTTGATTTAAGCAGAGAGGAAGTTGCGGAGTGACAGCTCTAAATGATTGTGACGTTGAGTGTGGGGAGCATTGTTTCACATGATGGGCCGCTCACAACGGAGCAGATGTCTCTTGTGTCTCAGGTACTTTTTGACACACTTGTCTGCACTGAAGTAATTGTTTGCCACGAACCATTTGAGTGCAGTATATACAGTGTAATGGTATACATAAATAAATGAAACTTTCTTTTTTTCTAAATAATAAAAAAGCAGAATAAGTCACATTCCCAGGGCATCAAATACCGACGCCACCCCATATATATATATATATATATATATATATATATATATATATACACACACACACTGTAAAGAAGCGATCACTGCTGTGAAGCACCGATATCGCTGAATGAAATTAATAATAAAAGTGTTCTTTTGGTGCCACATGATTTAAACAATTTCCAGGGAGTGATGAGACTCGTGTCAATGAAGCATGTTCATGGAGACCCAGAGTTCACACTCAGACATTTGCTGAAAGAAAGAGTGTGTCCTAAATAGCTTTTGATTATACTGGTGTCAGAGTGAAGACATTTCCTGCCAGTGGCTGATCCACCCCTTTGATTTGTCTTAGAACATGTCATTTGAATCGTGTGGGTGGGTGAATTGTTTCTTTAACGTCAATCTGGTGAAGACGGTATTTTACATGCCAAAAATAGTCAAGAGTATAATCATAAAAAAAAGCAATGCACTCGGGAAAATATAAATATGTACATAAATAAATATAATTGCACAGGGTATAGAACACTGTCAAGTGTTGGTGGTGG
The DNA here is from genome assembly GCA_032191485.1 of Leptoclinus maculatus. Classification (NCBI taxonomy): domain Eukaryota; kingdom Metazoa; phylum Chordata; class Actinopteri; order Perciformes; family Stichaeidae; genus Leptoclinus; species Leptoclinus maculatus. The sequence continues at coordinate 24,646,361 of JAVDOI010000003.1, read as the reverse complement.
TGGCAGACAGCAGCAGTGATTACGGTGTGTGTTGTTTTTCCATGTTTTAAAACATGGAGTTTTAACACATTTATCTTATCAGCAAGACATGAGTAAAAATACAGGAGCTTCTTTCATCGGCGCTTGTCTTGTGTTTGAGTGGTGCAAATTAATCAATCTAGTAAGAAGATAAGGTTTTGAGAAAAAACACTTAATTATAAAATACAAAGATCATTTCTTGAGTAAAACCCAATCTGGAAAACGCACACAAAAAAATAATCATCGGGGTGATGGGGGAATACCTATAATATATACAATAGCTTGTATGATATCTTAGGAAAGGTTCTTTGTTATTTTGCGTGAGTTCTCCTGCGAATTGCCAGCAACAAGTAACAACTTACCGTTGACTTGTCATCACGCGGGACAAGAACAGCGGTCTCCTTGGTGAATGTCCTGTTGTTTGTGGTCTACAGTTTTAAAGCCTCGAGTTCAGCATTTTTGGGCTGTGTTTCGTAACAATCCATCAGTCCTGCAGAGGAGGTTGTGTTCCTTTATTCATTTATAGACTCCCCTAATGGATTTCTTTGTTTGATTTGAGGCTCTGGCTTGAGTCAGGACGATGGGAGAGGTTATGGATTAATGTCTAGCTTAAGAAATATTAAAACCCAACATATTCTCATCCCCGACTCTCCACACACTGACGCTATCTCAAGCGGTTGCAGCAAACACATGGTTAACATGAATTCCAAACAAAAACACTTGCTTAGGTTGAGGCAATTAAACCACTTTGTTACATTTAAGAAAAACCTCATAGTTTGGGTTTAAATGTATATAAACTAAGTGCAACGTAAACAACTCACTCAGACGAATTCCGGGTCTCGAACACCAATCTCTTGGTTGAAAGTCCTGCGTTTGTTTGACTCGTCATCACACTCTCGGAGCATTTTCTCTGAGCGTCTCATAACGATGCGGATGCGTTTACATTGTAGTTACTAGAAAGCCCAATGCGTTTCATACAGACTCTCAACGAGTGCCTTGTGCGTCGGTATTTGACGCCCTGGCAGTGAGAATGGTCTGTAAAACCCCTTACTTCCCCTTTTCAGCTGTGAAATAAATTATTTTTAGCTTGAGCGTAGAGAGCAGACAGCCTGCAGTAACCTACATTTTTACTATTATTGGTATTTTTTTACTCTTTTTTTTCTAACTTTCCCTTTGAACTGCCATTTGTACTAACCGAGAAGACAGGATGTACCGGCACTAACAACATTTTCTCATCAGCCAAATCCTTTGGAGATCATTAAAAGTTATGAAAGAAGCTGAAGCGATGATAGCAACACATTATCTTTTTATTGAAGAGAGAACTGAAGCTGCTCAGCAGAGACAAGGAGCTACCGGTAGAGATCCTGCCATTAACAGGGCTTTTATCAGCAGCTTCCTGAAGTGGAGGAGCCATCAACAAATGAAAGAGGAGGAACAGAGAGCTAGTTGACAGCTACATTTTCCATTATCCCTGATGGGTTCAGAAGCTTGAATGTGGAAACTGAAGGCAGTTAACTTGTCAATGATGGATTGAAAATTTCACTCGTAAAAGAAAAATCTGCCGTCTTTTATGTGGATGTCTAATCAGTGCTGATGGTAAATGTAATCCGCTGAACAAATAAGCTCCCCTGTTAAATTGACAGAGAAAGCTGACTTCTCCTGCTGCGATGTTGAGCCGGATGGGCGCTACGTCTGATAAATACATACAATGAACTTAAAAACGTCAATGAAGGAAACATTCTCACACCTTAAACATACAAATACAACCGTACAGCTTCTGAAATCAAGACTAGCTTGATTGCCTTCTTAACTTATGTTCAAACTGTCATTTTCTCTTATTGAAGTGTAACACAAGCGCAGTGAATAAGCAACCTTGTGCTCCAAAGCTAACAAAGCTGAAGTAGCACTCTGTAGTTCTTCCCTGCCTCCAATGACGTCACTGGCACGTCAAGGAAGAACAAGAGATTTTGCAGCTGCGCCCCAGACACAGAGGCTTTATTTGAGTGTGCACTGATTTGGCCAAAATGTAACATGCAGCATGAAAACAAAAGCACAGAAACATAGCAGCATGTCGCATGTCGTTCTGGGTTTTGTTTCCCGTTGTACTTTGAACATTCTCTCTTGTTTTACTGCCTCCGTTTCCCTCCTGTGTGATCGTCTGCCACGCCTTAATGAGTTTCACCTGTTGCTCGTCAGCCCTGCTGTCACCTGTCCCTCGTTATCTCCCTCCTTCCCTCATGCATCTAGTCTCTGCGCTTCCTCTGTCTTTTCACAGGTTGTTGTTGTTGCTATGTGTAGTTTGTCTGTTTGTGAACCTGTCAGACGTTTTGCTTGATTAAAAGTCTACATCTACATTGAATCTGCCTGGTCTCTGACTCCTCAAGCTTGTGCTGCTTCCATTAGCTGTGACAGTGAGAATAAATCGTTAAAGGGGTTCAAGCTAAACCATGCAGTATCTTTATAAAGTAAACAAAGAGTGCAAACACATTGCAATAGTAGAAAAAAGACAAAGGGAAAAAAAAGATTTAGAAAAAGGCCACATTATAGGCAGCAGGGGATTTGTGTGATTTGAACAGCTGCCTGTGGAGATTTCGCCTCGCCTAGTGCACAAGAGGCAAACAAAACAGACTATACTGTAATAAAACACAAGCTTCATATCTTCACATCCGTCCATGTTGTGTTTTTCATGATTATTCATGGGATACACTTCTTTTTTTTTTTAGCCAGTATGTGTGCTGTGATCTGAAATTCCAAATGCTGCTACACCAGAACCACACGTCTTAGCGCAGAGTATTCAGTACTGTACATGCCGTTGTGATTTCAGGGCTACCGTTCACACAACGGATAGTTCTCTGAACATTTTAAAGATGTGATTGGATCGTGCCGTCCTCATTCTTAACGGGTACAATTCATCAATATTTTTTAGCATTACTAATCATAAAGATTAGCTGGACATGCATTACCATACGTGATCTTAACAGACATAAACACAATAAGACAGCCTCATAATTCCTGAGTTTCTACTTTTTATAAATTAATTCAACTTCTGGCGTGGTGCCACAGAGCCCCAGCTGCATATTCAAATGATGTCAGGTGATTTGGAGTGATTCCATTTTGGTTTGTCGTCATGCACCACTAAAACTCATTATCTGCTAAAATATTGAAGACTTCAGGCAGGCCCTGCATCATTACCTGTCTTGTTTACCTGAGTTTTTTTTTTATAGTACATCTTGTGTTACACCAAACGCAACACACAGCTGCATAATAGGGTGACACTGCTCATTTCAACCCCTGGGCCCCCCCCCCCCCCCAACCTTTGTGTTGTGTTCACGTCACATTTGACGAATTAAAAATCTCCCCGCTGTCAAAAATCATAATTATTCATCTGGTTGTTTTAAGGCTCATGGATTCTGGCCTCCACATTTTGAATACATGAATTGAGTGATCTCTGATTCACTTAATATTAAGTGTTATATTAAAGGGTTTTATCAGCATTGTAAGTGAGCATGCTTTCTATAGTGGCCACTTGATCAGGTACATGAGTAGCAGCTAATGCAATCCAATACAACAGCTCTGAATAAATGTAACACATCTAACATAATACTCTACGTCTGCTATGTATCCACATGTAACTATATTGAATGAAAGTGATAATCGCTGGGAGTCTAGCGATACGTTTTGTGAGTGAGTGTGAGATACAAATAAGATGGGGGATGGGGGCGTTTAATCCCAACTCCCTCCGTCCTGCAAGGAGGCTTAGCAAAAGGCAGGCTGACAAGGTCAAACGGAGCGTGTTGGAGCCACGGTTGTGTCGTGGTGGCCTGTGAGGAGACCACACAGGTCACCTATGAGCTTGTGATGTGGATGCTCAGGACAGCTGCCACTGACAGGAGATGACCAGTGGCTGGGTCTGTAGTCACAGTGTGGATGTAGTGTTTACGCCAACAAGTTATCGTTCACAACTTGTCATTTATGGCAGCTTGGTCAGAGGCCCTTTGCTTCAAATCTGCATTCTATGTTCCCCAGTTCAGTTTTGCACGTGTCAAAACTCCTGCGTTCATAGGAAACAAATTGTTTAGGTCAAACATATTAGTTATGTACTTGTTATGTCATTTTGGCGGTCCCTGTGGACAAACGTGGTAGTGTTTCTGAGCAGCAGACTCCTTTTTAGAAACCTCTCAATCTATTTCAGCAGGGTCTGACAGTCTGCCTCGTGATGTCCTGGCTCTTGCTTTCTCATAACTGCCTCCGTCTCTCCAGCAGGTCCAGCCATGCTGCCTGGGCCCCCCAGCAGCGTGGTGTCGGTGTTGGCTAAAGCGAGGCCAACGGTGGGCTCGTTGCTGCTGGAGGCCCCACTGGAGTCTGAGCCGAAGGTGTTATTGAAGAACCTCTGTGCCGTGAATCAATTTATCTGATTTTGCCTACAAATGGAGAGAACAGAACAAATGCATGTATATGCATGTAAATGCATGTATATGCATGTATAATTTCTATAATTGCTAGTGGAGCAATAGACTGTTTTTGGATCCCGTCACTTTAACTGTCATACGGAGGATTTGTTTGCCGCTTGACTCACCGAGAGGTTTGCAGTCAAGAGGTTTAGAGAAATTCTACGAATTCGAAGAAACGCACTGACCGCTACGAAGCGATCTCAAGTAAGAGGCTTTTGTCTGGGCAAGGATAGGTCATGGTGTGAGTCTAACCCTGTTTTGTTTTAAGTTTAACTTTACTGTTACCGTGTTATTGTGTGTTTTACAGACCGCTGGGTCCCGTTAAGTGCGGTGTACATAACTGTTATGCTTGCGATAGTGTTGTTCCACGCTGCTGCGCTTTGTTGTGTTTAAATCCGCCTCTGCGAGTAAAGTCGGTATACTGTACTGTATTATTTAAAGGTCCAGTGCCCCCGGCTGCCAAACCTGAGTTCGCCAGTCGGGCTTCTGTGTGATAAAGTTACAGCTGCTGTACTTTACTGCTGCGGTGAGGACTTGCCTTGTATTGAGTGCCTCCTACTTCTTCTTCTTTTCTTTTCAACTTAACACACACACACACATATATGCCGTTACGCTTATTGCGCGACCTCCATTGTGTGTCACATTCCCCCTTTTAAATAACCGCGGCCGCGCCGCCATTTTTGGAGTTATGCGCAGCAGATTATTGGTCCTTGATCCCAGAGCGGTGCCCCATTTTTGTTAATAAATGTTAATAATCCTATTGATATTAATAATTGTTAGTATCAATAACTTAATTTTCATACTTGCTAATAACCAAACATGCTCCTGCCAGATACCAACAAAGTCCTCAGCATTAGTGCGTCTGTGTCGCAGAGCTGCATTTGGAGCTACATACATCACACTGCGATCAAAAGAGTGGGGTAATTAATGAGCAATACATTAACAATTGAGAAGTCAAAGCTCCTTACACCTCGGGGGCAAAGTCTTTGACTGCACACGGGAGATCGATTAAAAGTCAGACTAATAGGATGTGCTGCTGCACCGATGAACCCCCGCAGTACAGGAGTAGGAATGAAAGAGCCGCTCTTCAACGGAGCTGAAATCATTTCACGGTGGCAGAAATTATTATCCGAGTTCATCCTCTGTGATGAAATCGGGAGTGTGAAGCGGGTCACCTCCCGGCAGTGTTTGGTGTCACACACTGCCGCGGATAGAGACCTGGACTGAAGAGAGATTAGACACGGTGATGTCGTGACATTGTGAGGGGACCAAAACATGACAGCTAAACCCGTAACAGTGGAGATCACAGTTATATATCAGCATGACACAGTTTTATAACGCTAATATTTAGAAAACCGGCTTCACTGCCACATTAAGCTTCAAAAATAAAACTTAAAACATTAAAATCTCGATATCAAAATAAGGCTTTTGTCATATGAAATAGCTTCTAGTTAAATAATAATACCGTTGTAGTCTAATCTTCATTATACCAACCACAACCAAATAAAAAGGACAAACATCACACCTGCAAATGATCCGTCTCGTAAAAAGGAGTGATAGAAGAAGTACTTATACCAATTATGTAATTATGTATCTGCATTTAAAAAGTTTCTTAAGTCAGTGTAGTTTTTGCAGCAACATTACTGATCATAGTGTATCAAAAGTAAATGTGGCTCATAATGCAGAATGGAATGTGTGACCTCATTGTGTCTCCACCACCACGGAAACATGAACAGCTTCCTTCAGCCATAACTTACATCATTGTCAGTTATCAACACAATGAAAAGAAGCATTGCAATGCTCATGTAAGTATATGCACACATTATTCCAATTGGTTAAAAAGAAAAAAGGCTATTTTTAACTGCTGCACACCTGCGTATTAAGCACACCACTGCAGAGACAGCAACACATTATCCACATACAGTGTAGTTTATCATAGATACAATAGCAATCAGCCTGACTCGGAGCAGGCTTATACTGTAGTACATGCTAATGCATCATCGGGGGGATTAAAGGCTTGGCATTATATAATCTATGAGCTGAGGCCACGACTGTGATGGTAGCCTACCGCGCCCAGTTTACTGGAAACAATCAATACCCCCCAACACTCTCACACACACACACACACACACACCTACACGCACACGCACACACACACACACACAGGCTCCATCTGTTTGTTTCAGGTGGAAACACAGTACTTGATTGTGTGAAACAGGAAGGGATTCATGACTAGATGACCGACTAACATATATGATGATGACTCTTTGTTCCTTATCGTGGTGGATTAGTTCAAACTGACTGAAGCGGATCTGCACAGCCAACCTAGTCTGTGTCGCTAGATTTTGGTCAGAAGTACAGATTTTAATTAGTTATGAAATGAAAAATCAATTCAATACAACTTTAGCGGTGCACATTGGGAATTTGATTTTGGGCAAACGATTTAAATCAAAAGACCATTGGGGACCATGTCGAACTGATTTGCGTTCAAGAGGTAATGAAAGTCCACATGACAGATAGGCATTTCATTATGTCATGTGCAAAGCGCCAGTTGGAGTCCAGAACTGTCTTTCAGTTCGTTATTCACCAACATCGGCTTCTGGAACGAAGATCGCTCTGCGCCGGTTGGCGCAGCACCCTGTGGAGGGATAGGTGGCCCCCCGAGAGGGGGTGTCTGGAACTGGGGGTGGAGGACATGGGTACCATCCCCCACGTTGTCATGGGCCAGCAGTTCAGAGAACGAGGCCTTGGATTAGGGCACTCCAGTGAACAGGTGTTCACTGTGGCTTGGAGACTATTTCTGTTTTTTTTGACAATGAGGGATGGTAACCGATAAATTAAGGAGAAACACAGAATGCTCTCAATGAAGAAGGTGCGTAGATAGGAAGTAGTATCACCGCCATCTGGATGTCTGTATATCAAATTCTTACCATTAGGTGGTGGGGCTGAAAATGTAATTTACGTCCCTTTTTTATAGGGAAAAAGTTGAGATGATAACACGACAACCAAAGAATATGAAAGTGTCAAGAGTCGGAGTAACCATTAAGGTGATTTATTTTAAACTCAGGTATGTGCAAAGGATGGGACAGAGTGGTCGTGTCAAACGAATAGAAATCAATATAACAAAACTAACTCTTACCTCTGAAAACAGAACTAAAACAGAATGGCTTTCCATGCTTATCTAAAAATAGCTTCACCAAAACAAATACAGGGCACACTGTCCTCAACCTCCCACCACAAACCTCAACAAGACCTTTTGAGCCCTAGACGTTTTTTTGGCTTATTCTCGAAAATACTATACCCATACTCAAAGGGGCCTTACTCTCTAACTACAAGGTCTATTTGAAAATGTTCAATGGATTTATAACACTGAGGAGGGTTTGCTCATATGAATTGTGTACATATTGTGTATATGTTACTGGTTAATAGCTGATGAAGATGGAACACAGCTCCACTTTGAAAAATGTCAAATTCGTATGGTGAAAAAGCATAAGCTAAATATTAAATGAGGCTCAGTGAAGCCTATAAACCACACACAATCATAGAAAACGACAGCATTAGTCACCCACAAAAGAATTGGAGTGAATAGAGTGAAGTAGGCCAGAGTTAGAGACATAAACGTTATGAGAGGTCACGAGATTGGCTTATTCTCGAAAATACTATACCCATACTCAAAGGGGCCTTACTCTCTAACTACAAGGTCTATTTGAAAATGTTCAACGGATTTATAACACTGAGGAGGGTTTGCTCATATGAATTGTGTACATATTGTGTATATGTTACTGGTTAATAGCTGATGAAGATGGAACACAGCCACTTTGAAAAATGTCAAATTCGTATGGTGAAAAAGCATAAGCTAAATATTAAATGAGGCTCAGTGAAGCCTATAAACCACACACAATCATAGAAAACGACAGCAGTAGTCACCCACAAAAGAATTGGAGTGAATAGAGTGAAGTAGGCCAGAGTTAGAGACATAAACGTTATGAGAGGTCACGAGAGGTCACGAGAGGTCGCCATGTGAGAAACAGCCTCTCCAGCTGTTCCATTGTACTTTTATAAGCTAAATAACTATATATTTAACTTCCTTTATCCTTGTACATGCACAATCTATCACATACAGCAGTTAGAAATCATTTTGGAGAGCTAGAACCGTCTCCAAAGCATCTCGGGACCGCCAACCTACGGGAGAATTGCGCCATAGTGGTTGTGTGTATTGGGCCAGTGTAGAGCCCCTGATTGGTCGATTTCTTCATATGAAACGTCTATGCACGTGTCTGGATGTGGCCAATTGACTGGCGTCAACGGAATTTTCAGGAAGTCTTTAGTTTTCCGAAAAATGCCGATCTAAGCCGGCGGACCCGTGCGTAAACGCCCGAAGCTGCCTCGCTGGAATGTGGTCCCCCGAGCTCATTTGACCCCCCCCTTCCTTTTTTCACAACTTTATTAGACTGTAAACAGATGACAAAAGGCGAAACAGGAGTCTAAAAGGAGTTTGAGGACATCGTTTTATGATTTGGCTTTCTTCGGTACCAGTCGGCACCAGTCGGTACCAGTATCCCCCCCGTCGGGGGGCTCTCAGTTTAGAAAGGTTAAACAACAACAGTGTCACAGCTCAAGCAGGCAGAGAACAAAACGAAGAGGCTGAACTCTTCAGGCTTCCTCCTTTTATTCTGGGCCAGAATTGACCAGCTTGAAGTCTGTGGGAACCAAGGAGCAGCACGACGGACCTGCACAGGTGGAAACTAATCACCTTGTTGGCACCTGGAGAGCAAACAAGGGGGGGGGGGGAGCACTTACACAGGCTCTTTGCCCGTGCCTGACACGTAACACTGAGAGGTTCAATTGGGCTCTAAGTGTTGAGTTAGACCGGTTTTTCTTTGGATTCTCTGCAGCCTACTCAGTGGTGAGATTGTTATAGGCATTGTTGTGCACTTGACACTGAAACAGGAACCTGTTTCTATTTAAATCTGCACACATTTTGATGCTAAGCTTCCAGTGTCTTCTACCAGTAACTGGTGATTCCTTCTATTCTGATCCAACTGTTGCTCAGACGGATCATTGTCTCTGTCTGGTTGAACTGATGTACAGTGTTTGGTTGACCATGTACAGAACAAACCCCTCATACACAATAACATCTATTTGTAAAAAGGACTTTCCACAACCTGTAAACAGTCCTCTCAGCTATCTGACTGGGCACAATCAAGCTGTGTGCCCAGTCAAGGAGATTTTGTTCTGACAGTGGTGGTGGAGGAAATGGAAGTCACCATGAATATCCGATCTGGATTTAAAAGCATCCTGGCTGGCTGGTGTTTAGATTTCTTTCTTAAAGCGTGAAAGAGATGAACAGACTGACAGAACATCATCAGATATCACTTCCAGCAGGGCAAGATCCCACTAAAGGTCCTGCAGATTACCACTCAAACCTCTGCTTGAATGTCAACGGAAACCGATTTAGATTTTGGCACACTACTCACTCAGAGCACATACAATGACTCCCAATGATTATGAGCCCTCATATATTTTTTTTCTTCTGCACCGCGAGAAGCTGGTGAACTATGGCCATGACAAGGATCTGCAGAACACGCCCCGTCAGTTTCCTCTGACAGGGAATCCAGCCCACTTACACAACATCATTACTCAGTCTGCTGAGCCCACCTCCTCCATTTTCATTATCGGTCCTCCGATGACAAGTTCCCACACGGAGACCCTGCCAGCAGTTACTGTCAGGAGAATGCAGCAGTCAGAGTATGATTTAGATATTAGTGTGTTCCTCAGAACAACTCGGCATAAGCTGTTGTGTAATTTTGCTTTCAGTGCAGTCTTATCTTTCTTTCCCCCTCACTTGGCAGCCACCCTCACGTCTGCTTTTGGCAGGTTGCCTGGCCGGGATATTGATGTTTTAGGTGTATTATTGTGACTGGGACAAGACAGAAAATGTATGCAGTCGTGAATGCAACATATTTGACTCAAAAATATCCTTTAGTGCATGTGAGCACGCCCCACTGGCTATCGCACGGCTGCTGCTCTGCACTGGTAGCCCTGGTCACATTCATAATAAACAGAGGATGAACCTTCTCCACTCTCGACCCTTGTCTAGAACTCTACTGGGGGGGATGAAGTCAGTGGTGTATTGGAGGGTACACGCAGGTATACTCATCTCTTTTTCTGGCAGTTTAAGCCCACCTGTCAGCCACAAAGCCATTGGAACATTTAGGAGAATACACCCACTTCCTTCTCGGTAACCTTGCCATCTACCTAGAACACCCATCTGATCAGTGACGACTACGCCACCGGATGAAGATATTCCCTCATTTGGTGTTTTGATGATGGTGGTGGAAAGTCTTAACCCCTCACTCCAAAATGTGTGTTGACATCTGTTGACCATGAAGGCCATAACACACGCGTCGCATAGTTTCTATACTCATCACACCACTTAGTGAGCCTTTGTTTCCTACATGAAAGTATCGGTTGTGTTTCTGCACTAATTCATTTAGATTTCTCATTATTTTGTTACTGCTCTGTATGTGATGTTGGGTAAAAGGCCAACGGTGCCACGGTTAGGCTGTGTTCAGACTGACCTGAGCCATGCAGCCCTGTCATTCATTTAGATAGAGCCAGTCAGCAGAGCGCTCCTGCATAACAACGCAATGTCATCCCACTGTCAGTCAGAATAACTCATGGAAGTTGAGTTAAAGCAAAGGTGTGTGTTTCATTTGGTTTAATTTTCTAGACTGTGCATAATATACAACATGTTTTTTTAAAGGCAAGAATGACAATATACACTTACTGAGGGACATGTTTACTAAGGCTTCTTCTAAGTGTAATGACATCATTGACGTCACACCTCTGAACTGCACCTATATGAGCTGCAGTCTTTGGGTCTGAATACACAGATTGTTGTCACAAACTTAATGAAAACCACATTGGCAAAATGCCAGCAGAACGTTCCCATCAAACTCATCATTCAAAGCCTTTAGGCTGCAGAGTATCAAGAGTATAAATCAAGAACAATTCTTGTTGTTGAAGTTTTTTGTCAACACCCCCCCCCAAGCTGGTGAAAGTGCAGAGCAGAGTGTTTGTGAGCGTTCATTAAAACCACACGCTATGGTTTCTATCCCTTCATCTCATACTGCTTATGTACGTTGTTTTTGTTTTAGAGTTGTCACAGGGGTAATTAATCCTTGCTCAGGGGTGCAGCAGTCCATTTGAAGCCGCAAGTGATGTTGCTTTATACCGTCAGATTTCTGCTAACAAAAGAGGTTTGGCACTTGACCCAGGTCGGGAGTAAACTCCCATCAGGCCTTTTGTCATAGTAGATGACATCTTGGCTCGAGTCGGGAAGCTACAGACTTGAAAGAGAAACAAAAGAACCTTCACAACATGTTTCCCTTGGGTTTGATCAAACCTGAAGAACAGCATATAGTGTACTATAGTATCAAATGGATGTTGTGTTGGACTCAAATGCATGAAACAATTGGGCATAACTTTCATAAATTGCCAAAGAGCGCAATACTGACACACGAGTCTTAAGACTTGTTATATCTGTAGTTTTTACTTGACATGACCACAACCTTTCCCCAACCTTAGTCGGCAGAATAAGGGGGGGAAGATCCAGCGCTCTGTGATGGCGATTATGATGAAGTTTCTGTAATTTAGCAGTTAGTTTCACTGACTAAAGATTTTCAACACCTTAAATCCCTCACAGAAGCTTCACTCCTTGATTTGTCTAAGTCAATTTCTGCTGACCTTTCAAATGGATGTTGTGATGTCCTTTGGAGGAAAAGGGTGAAGCAAGTAAAATAGTCCGTGGGATAAAGCTCTGGATAGCTCTGCACTACTCCTCCATATATTTACCTCAGGCTAATATTTACAGAAGAAATGAAAGATATCTGCCAGTTGTGGTTGCTTGTTCCTCGTCAAATGACATGTGGTGCGCGCTGCAAGCATTCCAAGAGATGAACCGTTTACATCTCCGGGCGCAGCCGCCACGCGCTGACAAATAGGCGCTTGGGAACGCATGTACTGCTGCTGCTGCTGCTGCCGCCGCTCTCGCCTTCTGCGCATCTACATGCACAGCAATGTATTTGAGGTCCCTTACTCTCTCCGTCACTATTGGTGACATACTGCTTACTGCATTTGACATGAACATTGGCACCGGATGCAATTTTGAGCAGCAGAATTGTTCAATAATATGATTGCAATTCTCAGGGTACTGGCTAGCAGTTGCTTTTGAAAAAAAAAAAAAAAAACTAAAGATAATGACGGCAATAGAAATGTGTGGCAGTAAAGTTACTTTCAGTTTATTTTTCCACAGTTGGCTGGTATATCTCACCACCTTGGCTTCCTTACCTTGACTTTGCATATTCACTTGTAATGTCTCATTTGTAATTATGTCTTTTATATGGTAGTAGTTCAAGAGGAAACATACATGTCACACTGTGCATTCCATTTTAAGGCATTGTGGTCATTTAATTAAAAAAGCTGGGTTGATACACACACACACAACACATCATATGGTCAGGTCTTACTGGATAACGTTAAAGGTCGTGGGTGAAAAGCACTAGCGGGCTGCTGAGATGAAGTGCTTTCATGCTGTGAAAAGAGCGCTGCATGTGGGTTTTCATGTCCATGACAGCATCATCCTAACTAGAAAAGTGCAGCCTTTCCTGAAAAGTCTAAATGTTTTGAAGAGCCTGAAGAGGCTACATGAAAAAGCCAGAGCAGGCTAAAAGAAAAACACAGGGTGCACACACTCGCACATCTACTGTAGCTTATTAGCACTACAAAGGGTTTCTGTGGCAAATAGTTTATTGCTGGGAAAGAGGCCTTTTTGTACCACTTATTTTGACAAAGTGTAGCAGAAGGGAGCTTTGATCGCTCGCTGGGCCTCGGTGTCCCTTTAATTACCAGGCCACCACTGGCCAATCACGGTGGGCGGGCATCACATAAAGGCGACGGGGATTCCCTTAGATCCTCCCTGACGTCAAACGCGGGTCCCGCTTCCGGTCTGCCTGACTTCAGCCGCTGCCGCAGAGACTATCTCTTGGGCTCCCCTCCTCCTGCACAGGAGACTCACCTGCGGATCTGTGTCGCCGCTGGTAGCAGCGCTACATGCCCTCCTCCCCCCTTCTGGAGCAGAAGAATATTGCCTGATCGGGGACTTTTTGCTGAGTTCGAGCGGAACGTTGCCACAAAGTGGCTGCAGTTAACTTGCTCATATTGAGGGAACGCTGCTGTTTTGTCTACCGGGATTTGTCTACAGGTGTTTGCCTACATGGCTTCTGACTAAACTGCTTTGCCCTGCCGGGTTTGATCTACCCTGCTGCGCTGTGTCGCCTACAGGGTCTGACGCTGCCCTCATCAGCACTGCGCCCCGGCTTCGGGCTGCTGACGTCAGCATCACCTTCGTTTTAATATAGGAAAAACTATTTTTAGCTTGAGCCATTTTATTGTGCATTTTGACAGGGGATGTTAAGGCCCACTCTGGCATTTCATTTATTTCCCTCAGTTAGCTGATCATCCCCCTGGCTGATCAGCTGACCGGAGTTATTTTGGTTTTGTCTTTTCTTATTTTTTCCTTTTGTTTGATTTTCTTCTCTGAGAACCAGAGCCTTGTGTAATTGTGTTCCTTGTCCCTGTAGGAGCTGCTGAGCCAAGGTGGTGGGGTTGGTGCCTTCGGGTGGGGGTGTCTCCCTTCGTGTGCTGTGTGGTTTGGTGTGCCCCTGGTTCCGAGCCCTCACGTGTGGTTGTGTGTGAGTGTTGTGTACACGTGTGATCGGGGTGCCTCCTCTTTCGGGATCCTCACCCGTACTGGTCCACCTCGCCACTGGTAAGCCGCAGCCCTACACCTCTTTTAATAAAAGAAATACAGGCTCTTTTATTAATATTTTGTACTGACCATTATCTGAACCATCGGTGTGTAAAAATAAAGTAATTGTTTTGTATTGGAACCACGTCTCTGCCTAATCTGTATAATGAACCTGAGTGTCCTGAGTTAGTGAGACTGTGGGCGAAACTTAATCTTTGGGTGAAATTCCTAAGGTGGCGTTGTTGTGCTCTGACGATTGGTTGATAGCCAAGTAAACTTTAAACCATATCATCACCTTCCTCTCGCCACATTTGGCGTTGTTGGCAGGGTATACTCTTTGAAAGCAGAGACGTGTGTTCCATTCTTCTTTTCTTTGTTTTGTTGAGTAAATGTTATTTGGTGTATTGTGTTTAATTGTGTACTTCATTTATTTAATTTTCTTTCTTGGTAAAGGCAAAACAGCAGCTGGTTCTTTGGGTTTCTTGTGAGTCTGTGGCAGGTTCTGGTGAGGTATTTGGCTAACCTATTTATTTTTTTTCTTTACTTTCGTGCTAATCCAACCCAGTAGAGTCCTCCTTCATTGATCCATTTGTAGTAATGGCAGAAGATCTGCAAGAGTTGAGGGACTTAATTGCCCAGTTGACAGCAGATAATGAGAGGCTACGCCAGGAACAGGCTTCCACCCTCCCTGGCTCTAGTGCTATGCCTTCTACTTCTGTGCCACCTACTGCTTCTATCACTACCAGTACCCCTGTTACAGAGAGGCTAGTGTTCATGCCCCGAGACAGGAAATGCCCTGTGTTTAGGGGACGGTCAGGTATAGGGTTGAATGAGTGGATTGAAGAGGTGAACGCATGTATGAGGGCACGAAGGTTATCTACCTCCGATCAGGCATTCTTTTTGTTTGATCACTTGGAGGGAGAGGCACGTGATGAAATAAAATTTCGCCCTAGTGCAGAACGAGGGGATCCAGATAAAATAATTGCTGCGTTACAGGAGTTGTACGGGTGTTCCGAGTCATACGTAGCCTTACAGGAGGCCTTCTTTTCCAGAAGACAACAAGAAGGGGAGACCTTACAAGAGTTCTCCCTTGCTTTGATGAGCCGTATGGAGGCTGTAAAACAGCGCGCACCTAGCGCAATGCTAAATGCGGAAGTGTTGTTGCGAGACCAATTTGTGGAGCACGTTCTAGATGGTGCACTCCGTCGTGGCTTAAAACAGGTTGTACGAGGGAAGCCAACCGCAACCTTGCTTGACGTCAGGGGGGAGGCAATTAGGTGGGAACAGGAAGGTTTGCCAGGTGGCATGAGAGGCCGAAGTCACTCTGTTCCCTCTGTACTTGGTATACAGTACGGTGTTCATGGTGGTTCCCCGGGGATGGTTAGCTCGCCCCAGTTGTCTGAGATGAGTGACATGTTGAAACAGCAGCAACAACAGTTAAATCAACTTACTCAAAGCATTGCTCTTCTACAGAACTCCCAACAGCACCATCGTGCACCTCGTCAGGGCCCCATAATATGCAGGCGCTGTCAACAGCCTGGTCACTTTGCCAGAGAGTGCAACGGGTTGCGCGTCCCTCCCCACCCTCAGTCCTTACAGGCTCCTCTACAGTCTGGTAGGCAGTCCCAGTCAGCTCAGGCTCCGGAAAACTAGTACCCACCGGACTGGAGAGCCATAGTTCGGTTGGGCCTTCTACTGGCTCCGGGTTTGTTTTAGGTGGTGCGGCGGACGCCGCCAAGTTGATGTCCTCGTGTCCACATGTGGATGTGGACATGGGTGGGATTAAGGTGCCTTGCTTGGTGGATACAGGATCCATGGTGTCTACTGTCACAGAGAGCTTCTTCCTCCAGCACTTCGAGCCGTGGGGTCAAGAACGACTCCAATCTTGTCACTGGCTGGAGCTTAGAGCTGCTAATGGGTTGCCCATTCCTTACATTGGTTACCTGGAACTGGACGTGGAGCTTTGTGGCAAGTCGATGCTACGCTGTCGGGTGTTAGTCGTAAAGGACCCCCCTGGTGATTTGTCCCGTCCAGTCCCTGGTGTGTTGGGGATGAATGTGATCCGCAGGTGCTACAGAGAGCTCTTTGGGCAGCATGGCCAGGCTTTGTTTGATTTTCCCCCAGTATCTGGGGCACCAGAGTCTCTCGTGCAGGCGCTGCAAAAGTGCCATCATGCCAGTGTGCAGGCCCCGTTGGGTACTGCAGGAAAAGTAAAGATCCGGGGTAAGAAGGCTTGTCGTATCCCAGGTGGCATGATGCAAGTAGTGGCGGCTACGTGTGCTGAGCAGTACTCGGGTGCCACGGTGTTGTTCGAACCCCCTGAAACTGGCTTACCTGCTGGGCTGCTTGCGTCACCTGCCTTGGTTCGTGTGATACGAGGCACAGCCTACATACCGATTGTTAATGTAGGCTCCACTGAGGTGTTGCTTTATCCCCGCACCATTGTAGGCACCTTGGATACTGTCAATGTTGTCAGTCTGCCCACAGGAGTCACAGAGCGGCCATCTAGTGTAGCCACCGTGGCATCCCAGTCCGTTCTTCCAACGGTGGATGACCAGCTGGATGCCATCGACCTGTCTTCATTGTCTGCTGAAGAGAAGGATCAGGTGAGGTCCCTTCTTGGGAAGTACACCTCAGTATTTTCTGCGTATGAGGGGGATTTGGGTTGTACCAACTTGATAGCCCATGACATTCCACTCTTGGATGATGTCCCTGTAAGACAGCGCTACAGGCGTATTCCTCCATCAGAGTACGAGGTAGTAAAAGAGCATATCAATCAGCTACTGGAAACGCAGGTAATCAGGGAGAGTAGCAGTCCCTATGCTTCCCCCATCGTTCTGGTAAAGAAGAAGGATGGTAGTCTGCGCTTGTGCGTTGACTACCGCCAACTTAACAGCAAGACCAGAAAGGATGCTTTTCCTTTACCTCGAATCGAGGAATCCCTGGATTCACTGACGGGTGCTCGCTGGTTTTCCACCATGGATCTGGCCAGTGGGTACAACCAGGTCCCAATGGCTGAGAAAGACAGACCCAAGACAGCATTTTGCACCCCATTTGGTTTGTTTGAGTGGAACCGCATGCCCTTTGGGCTCTGCAACGCCCCCAGCACCTTCCAGAGGTTAATGCAGCGTCTATTCGGGGACCAACAGTGCCAGTCACTACTTCTCTACCTTGACGACATTGTGGTCTTCTCTTCCTCAGTAGAACAACATCTGGAGAGACTGGAGGTGGTGCTGGGTCGGCTTCAGCAGGAGGGTCTTAAGGCGAAACTCTCCAAATGTGCCTTTTTCCAGCAGGAAGTGCATTACTTGGGTCATGTCATCTCGGACAAGGGTGTCTCCACCGATCCGAGCAAGATCGAGGTGGTGGCTAACTGGCAGCCGCCCTCTACGGTATCCGAGCTGCGGTCTTTTCTGGGGTTTGCCAGTTATTATCGTCGCTTCGTAGAGGGCTTTGCCAAGCTGGCATCCCCTCTCCATAAGCTGGTGGCAGAGCTAGGAGGCACCAAGGCCAGAAGGAGGGCAGGGCCAGACATTCTTGAGAAGTGGACAGAGGAGTGCCAGTGTAGCTTTGGCGCGTTAAAAGCCAAACTCACCACTGCACCTGTCCTGGCCTATGCTGATTTCTCCTTGCCTTTCATCCTTGAGGTGGATGCGAGCTTTGGCGGGCTAGGGGCGGTGCTCTCACAGGAGCACGGAGGTAAGGTTAGGCCGATAGCATATGCCAGTCGTGGTCTGAGACCCACTGAGCGCAATATGCAGAACTATAGCTCGATGAAACTCGAGTTCTTGGCGCTTAAGTGGGCCATGACCGAGAAATTCAGGGAGTATTTGTTGGGCCACAAGTGCCTTGTTTACACCGACAACAATCCATTGAGCCACTTGTCGTCGGCAAAACTTGGGGCGACCGAACAACGGTGGGCGGCCCAACTTGCATCCTTTGACTTTGAGTTAAAGTACAGGTCGGGGAGAAGCAATCAGAACGCTGACGCCCTCTCCCGGCAGCATCCACCAGGTGAGCCGGACATGGAAGCCATGGTCCCTGGCACCTTGCTCCCGGAACCGTTACAGCGAGCATTGCAGTTGGGGAAGGTCGAGGCAACCCAAGCTGCTGTCACAGTCTTGCCTAATCGCACACTGTCTGACCTTTGTTCTCTCCAGCAGGCTGACCCAGTTATCCAGGAAGTCCTGTTGTTCTGGAGACAGAACCAGCGTCCTAACCATGAGGAGCGGAAACATTTATCTCAGCCCGTATTGGTGCTGCTCCGACAATGGGACCGCCTGGTTGAGCAGAACGGGGTCCTTTGTCGCCAGATTTTCCGCCCTGATGGTGCAGCGGCAACATTCCAACTGCTGCTGCCGGCTGTCTTAAAGAACGAGGTTCTAACGGGGGTTCATCAGGAGCACGGCCATCAAGGCGTGGAGAGAACGTTGGAGCTCTTGCGAGCTCGTTGCTACTGGCCAGGTATGTCCTCTGAGGTGGCAGACTGGTGTCAGGCCTGTGAAAGATGCCAAGTGGCCAAAGACACCCAGCCAGCTACTCGTAGCTACTTGGGGCATTTATTGGCTTCACGGCCTAATGAGATTTTAGCCATTGACTATACGTTGTTGGAACCTGCCCATAATGGATTGGAAAATGTTCTGGTGATGACAGACGTTTTCAGTAAATACACACTGGCTATTCCCACCCGGGATCAACGTGCCTCTACAGTGGCACAGGCTTTGGTCACGGAGTGGTTTTTCAAGTTTGGTGTTCCAGCCCGTATACACTCAGACCAGGGCCGCAACTTTGAAAGTGCTTTGATCCAGCAGCTGTGTGGCCTTTATGGCATTGAAAAGTCTCGCACCACCGCCTACCATCCGGCCGGTAATGGGCAATGTGAACGGTTCAATAGAACTCTCCACAACTTGCTGCGCACTCTACCCGTCTCTCGAAAGAGAGATTGGAATTCTTGCCTGCCGCAGGTACTGTACTGCTATAACACCACTCCCCATCAGGCAACTGGTGAATCACCATTTTTCCTCATGTTTGGTCAGGAACCCAGGCTGCCGGTCGATTTCCTACTGGGCAGAGTTCAGGATCCGGTGGAAGGAAATGTCCATGAGTGGATCAAGGAGCACCAGACTCGGCTCCAGGTAGCCTTTGAAGGGGCTAGGGAGAGGTTGAGGTTGGCGGCAGAGCGTCGAAAGAGAAACTATGATCAGCATGTTCGAATTGCGCCTTTGAAGAACGGTCAGTTGGTATTGTTGAGGGATTTTAGTGTGAGGGGACGTCATAAAATCCAGGATCTGTGGTGTCCCGTGGTGCATAGAGTCCTGAAGGCACCTAAGGATGGTGGCCCAGTTTACACCATTGCGCCTGTGGACGACCACAGTAAAACCAAGCAAGTCCATCGTAACCGGCTAAAAGCCCTGGTTGGAGCAGACCCCCCAGGTCGTGGCTCCACCAGTGGCCCATGTTCCATGGACATGCCACTCTCTGAGGACGAGTCCTCATCCGATGGTGAGTGGTTGATGCTGCAGCAGCAGGAATGTCCTCAAGCAACACCTATCGTGACATCTGCCAGACCGACTGCAGTGACACAAACCACTGTGGGGCTGCTACCCCCACCATTTGACCCGGCCTCTGCTGTGCCAGACCCCATAGTGATTCCCACTATTACGAGGACAGAACAACCATCTGCCTCCTGGGCTGGCCCACCATCCAGTCACCATGAATGTAATGATGAGGCAGCACGTCGGACCACACGGTCAACTGCTGGTCAGCATTCTAATGTGCACCATCTTCCCAGATCAGTAGAGAGAATTGCAGACAGGCCTGCAAATCCCCCTGGTCCGGTGTCCAATGCAATGTTTGCTGTGTTCAGGCCTTGGAGTTAGTTCAAACAATTTTAGTCTTGTCTGTTCCATCGTCGGGGCGACGATGCAAAAAGACGGGGTAGAATGTAGCAGAAGGGAGCTTTGATCGCTCGCTGGGCCTCGGTGTCCCTTTAATTACCAGGCCACCACTGGCCAATCACGGTGGGCGGGCATCACATAAAGGCGACGGGGATTCCCTTAGATCCTCCCTGACGTCAAACGCGGGTCCCGCTTCCGGTCTGCCTGACTTCAGCCGCTGCCGCAGAGACTATCTCTTGGGCTCCCCTCCTCCTGCACAGGAGACTCACCTGCGGATCTGTGTCGCCGCTGGTAGCAGCGCTACATGCCCTCCTCCCCCCTTCTGGAGCAGAAGAATATTGCCTGATCGGGGACTTTTTGCTGAGTTCGAGCGGAACGTTGCCACAAAGTGGCTGCAGTTAACTTGCTCATATTGAGGGAACGCTGCTGTTTTGTCTACCGGGATTTGTCTACAGGTGTTTGCCTACATGGCTTCTGACTAAACTGCTTTGCCCTGCCGGGTTTGATCTACCCTGCTGCGCTGTGTCGCCTACAGGGTCTGACGCTGCCCTCATCAGCACTGCGCCCCGGCTTCGGGCTGCTGACGTCAGCATCACCTTCGTTTTAATATAGGAAAAACTATTTTTAGCTTGAGCCATTTTATTGTGCATTTTGACAGGGGATGTTAAGGCCCACTCTGGCATTTCATTTATTTCCCTCAGTTAGCTGATCATCCCCCTGGCTGATCAGCTGACCGGAGTTATTTTGGTTTTGTCTTTTCTTATTTTTTCCTTTTGTTTGATTTTCTTCTCTGAGAACCAGAGCCTTGTGTAATTGTGTTCCTTGTCCCTGTAGGAGCTGCTGAGCCAAGGTGGTGGGGTTGGTGCCTTCGGGTGGGGGTGTCTCCCTTCGTGTGCTGTGTGGTTTGGTGTGCCCCTGGTTCCGAGCCCTCACGTGTGGTTGTGTGTGAGTGTTGTGTACACGTGTGATCGGGGTGCCTCCTCTTTCGGGATCCTCACCCGTACTGGTCCACCTCGCCACTGGTAAGCCGCAGCCCTACACCTCTTTTAATAAAAGAAATACAGGCTCTTTTATTAATATTTTGTACTGACCATTATCTGAACCATCGGTGTGTAAAAATAAAGTAATTGTTTTGTATTGGAACCACGTCTCTGCCTAATCTGTATAATGAACCTGAGTGTCCTGAGTTAGTGAGACTGTGGGCGAAACTTAATCTTTGGGTGAAATTCCTAAGGTGGCGTTGTTGTGCTCTGACGATTGGTTGATAGCCAAGTAAACTTTAAACCATATCATCACCTTCCTCTCGCCACAAAAGGTTAAAAGAAAAATGAGAGCAGAGGAGTACATAATGTGGGGATGAGATAATGTATGGTGTAATTGTTGATCGTGGTCAGAAAGTTCTAAGAGGAAGACGTTCTAAGATCAGTCAAAGTCTAAGCTGCCACACAAAGTCAGCAGAGACGCACTCAGCATGCACGGTCAGTGAGGAGAATGCTAGCTTGTGAATAGCTAACGGCATAGGAAACACATAATCAAAAGGTTGAAACTGCCAAAACTAGCCTTCGCTCCATTTACTACAGTGACGTCAGCAGCGCTTTTCAGAAAAGTTTCGAGCAATTTCAACTTGAGGGCTCAGAAAAAAAGACGCTGGGTGCAGCGCCTTTTATCGAGGCGGCCGACATGCACTCAGAATGTGTGGACACATGGCTGGACTAGAGAACATGATCGCGCCTCTGCATTCTACTAACGAGAGCTGGGAGGATCACCTGAAGAAGTGTCCTTGGATAATGATCTGTACAGTGGCATAGCTACGTTATTGATTCCATTGCTAACCATAGTGAAGCGACGATCTCCACAGCTGGGAGGCTTATCAGTGCTTCCACAGTAATGCGGTCGGGTGAGTTTTCTTGAAGGGAGACGGAACACAATCTTGTCAATCTAAAAGCAGAGCGAAATCAGTTCAAGTTTGACACACTCTTTGCTCAAGATACAAACGTGGTTCAGCTCGACTATTGGTTCGGTCTCAAACATTCGTTACACTTTAGCCAACGCTGAGCTTACTTAGGTTACTGCGAGGTCACTTCCTCAGGGGGTCCTCCCATCCCTTGGTAGTAGAAGGAAGAGGTATTGTTGTCCTGGTTAATGGGTAACTGAATGTGCCTCCACATCATTTATTTAACAAATAGCTCTAGGAGAAGCAAGGTATCATGGGACGATATAAATAACCTGCAAAGGCCCCCTCTACACTCAGTGTAAACAACATGTGATTTCAACCAATTAATTCTGGCTAATTAGAGCCCTTCCAAGCACTGTGTGGGTGATTGACATCTCCCTGACTCTCCTGGTAGCTTTGTTGCACTTGTTAGGGCACGACCAATTACACATTTATCATCCTAATTGGTACACGGAGTCCAGCGGCTTCACGTAATCCCAGCAAACTCACGCCAAACTTCAATCTGAGCAGAGGTCTAATTTGCCAGAATAAAGGCCTTTACGCACCGCATGCGTGACGAATAAATGACACAAAAAATGCAAAATGCTCGCCTGCGAATCAGCTACCAGGATCCTATTGACCTAGAGCACAACTTGCAGTGTGTCTGAGGTAAATCGTTGTATAGTCTAAAGCTACTGTAACATATTTGATAAAGTTTCCTCTCAGCCAAATGCTACAAGCATTCATCAACGCCGGTTGATGGTCCAAAAGAAGAATAAGCAAAGAGATGTTTGAAGTGACCTGTGACAAAGCTGTTTAGAGTTAAAGGGTTTTGATGACATTCCCAGTGCTTCATGGGATTTGTTGCTCATTCCCTCAAAAAAAAAGAAAAGTACGAAAAGGCACAAAACTGTGTATGTAATATCTTTTTTGTTCTCGGAGCCAGTTGTTGGGAGGTCATAATTTATCTGGAAGCTGTCTGCTTCAGTCCAAAGCCTAAAACCGTTTGCAAAGGGATTTTCTGAAACGTGCACATGAGAGCAAAATAAATGGGACACTCACTTCTGGAATCGGGGCCGGTCACTGCTCAGCTGTGTGCTAGCTGTCTCCGATCCTGCGCTCCCACAGAGACTCCAGAATAATTACTCACCTGCACCTGAAGGCTTCTCCACATGCGTCAGCTGAGAGCTCTCGTGGTTCATCTCTCCGGAGGGACGGTGCCACATGCAGCATAGCTCTATGGCTTGGATAATAGCACCACTTCAATGCAGTTCTCTGCCGACTTCCCTGCTCTGAATCTGGTTATTTAAAGGCAGGTCTGGACCGCGGTGACAGCACACACAAACCACTAACTTCCCCGGTCTCTCTCTGGCCTCCAGCTTTTGCTCTGGCTTGGATGCACTTGCCTGCTCATTAATGCTGATGGACCTTTCATCAGAGAGCTAATTACTTCTCGACACTCAGAGCGCAGGAGCCGTGTTGAACAACTGAAGTTGGTAAACACTTACCTCAGAAATCACCGGAGCACACAAACCTGATTCATTAGGTTCCCAGAGAACCTGGGAGCAAATTAAAAAAGAACCAGCAGCAGTCAGATTGGTTGCTAACTCAATTCCCAGCTGGCAGAAAGAGGTTTTATCAGTTTGTGTCAGTTATGACTTCATAAAGTGAATTAATGTGATCACTATTTAGAAAGTAAAAGATTAAAGAAAGATGAAAGTGTTTTTTATTCTGCGCCCACGTCTCCTACATAATCTACAGTAAGTGAAAGATTAGCTACAACAATGTGTGATTTGATTCAAACCCTCTGCTGTGATGTAGGCTGCCACAACATCTCGGGTCTTTTCATGAAGTATTTTAACTTGCCACTAAAAGTTTTCAATAAACAACGCTAAAGACTTTCCTCTTTGACATACTTCAATATTTTTGGGATTTATAATAATGTTCTTTCTTTCCCAGAGTTGATGAGAAGATGGATATTAATTTCATGTCTGTGTACAGAGACAATGAGACAAGTACAGAGCTAGAGTCAGGGTGTGCTTAGCCTAGCTTAGCATAAAGACTGGAAGCAGGAGAAAACAGCTAGTCTGGCTTTGTCCTTATTTTAAAAATAGTTCACCGACCAACACGTTGTGAAGCTCATTTACACGGAGGTTTGATTTTGGAGACAAGACGTCCACTGCCGACTTGTACTGGATCCATTCGTACTACAATTGAGGTTCTGCGTTGGTTTGGCATTCGTTTTCCGACCCAGACTCCATTCCAGCTGGTAATGGTAACGCACCATGACATTGTTTGCCAGGAATTTAACACAATGTCTTTCTTTGTTTTCCTCGAAATTGGGGTAACGGCAGATATCCTCACACCCGGTTTTCCTCCTCTCTTCCGTTTACTCTCGGGAATTCCTGAGATGATGGAGACTTACATTTGATTAATTGTACGGATTGTGACCACATGCTGTCCACACCTCGCTGCGATCCGAACTCAATGCGAGCCAGACCACCTCGGCATGTGGTCTGACCAGTGGCGGGCCGTCAGGGCCTGCAAAGCCTTCTCTGCTGGCCTAAACAGAATCACAAAAAAAATAAAAAATGTGCGGTCAGTAAAATACACAATAACACAGTAACACAGTGTGAAGGTGTGCACAGATGTTTATATGGTGATGTCATTGCCGTGTCACAGGGACTCCCTGGGGTTCCCCTCGGTCTTGTCCAATGGTGCACCAGGACTGTGGTGTAAACCAAATCCCACACTCAGGTGAGATTTAAACACCTGATGGGGGTCGAGCGCGGTTTCACAGTTGAGGCTTTTATCTTTACGTGAAGGGGTTTAGGGCAGATGCCCCCAGATTACAAATCTTCCCGTAGAGTTCAAGCACCAAAGACTTTCTCATCACACATCATCCGTTTATAATGAACAATTATCTTTTCTACATCTTGTCTCTGATTAAAATGAGCTTTGAGTCTTAATGGAATCTGGAACAATCGTACCTTTGTTATGGTTTGTGTTTTTAGTTTTATAATGTGTCACTTGAAGAAAAGACAGCAGAGGATGAACCCGAATGAGACAGGAAATGAAGCAAACACAGGACACAAGAGGCAGGGAACTTCAAAATAAAACAGGAAACAAAGTAAACCAAGATGATGACATAATGTGTCGTTGTTCTCTCTGTCTCCAACACACAGACCACACTACAAGCTTGTCTCTGCTCAGCTCTCGTAGTGAACCGTCCCTCTGTTGGGTTGTCTAGCATGTAGGGCAGCCTGTGTGGCACCGCACCATGTTTTCTCCACTGGAGGGGCGATGCAGAGGGCACCAGTGGAGTCTTGACACTCAGCGTTATTAGCTTTAATCTGAAAAGTCATTATTTAATCTGTTTCTTAAAAAACTGTAAGAATGTGACACCTACTGAAGTGTTGGGCTCTGGATGTGTTTCCTATCTGAATATTTTAGAAGTTATTAAAAATGATGATGTCAGAATCAGTCTTACATCGCTTCCTCTCGGCCTGCTGGTTGGTGACGCCTCACTCCTGCAGACTAAACAGGCTCTGATAGTAGCTGCATGTGTACATGTACATGCATATGTGTGTTTGCAGACCATGTGCATGTTTGAATTGTTGTGTATTTATATATGCAATGTGTAGAATCTTTAATACTGCACTAACCGTAAGTTAAAGTATAGTAAAACGTAACTAAACTGACCTGAGCTCAGGCTGCGTTCAGAAGTCCACTGTGGATGCTCATGACCTCTTTACTGTAGCTGTTAGATGACTCCATGTTATTCTCACACATCGTTAAAACCCTGACGTGGTGACGTCACACACACTCGGATAAAACATCAACTTTTGTAGTTTGATGGTTGAAAACAAACTAGTTCAGCTACTTGTTAACATTTAGTCTTTTAGAGACGGTTGAGTCAGACACTGGTGAACGTGTTCATCATTTATGTTTAACATGTCCTCATTAGAGGGTCAAACCTCCAGAGCTCTGCTGCTGTTGTTACACACATTCTCACTAAAACACTTCTCCTTCAGTTCTCAGAAAAGCTGCAAAGATACAACGAGGAACCAACAGGTCTCAGACATCACATGTTGCTTTGCTGCAAACATGTATCTTAACTAACAGTCTTCACACGCTCTACTTCCTCTATTTTATTTTACCCTCCCTGTAAATAATAATGTAGATTTTAATAAAATCAAACTATAAAGTTTCAAAGTGTTTCACTCTCTTGTCATCCACAAGAAGCTCAGAGAGAATAAAAGTTAATATCACGCATCAATTCATCAGCCAACAGAGGAGAGATGACGTCATCGTGAGGAAGTGAAGACAGGAAGTAGATGCTGCGTTCATGTTTAAGAAGCAGCGCGTCGGAGACTTTGACAGTCGAGAGCGTGAAACCAAGAGAGAAACACGATGGCTGAATTCAGATGGATTGTGATGTCTTCATTTCTGATGCTGCAGGTGTTGAGCTTTAGAGGTAAGTGTGCAGGTTCTGTTTGTAACTTCATGATGAGTTTATTAACTCTTGGAAACCAAAGAATGAGACACATTTACAAACTTATTTAAAGTTATCACAACTCTATGTATGAACTTTACAGCTATATTCATATTTCTGTTTATTTTTTACATTTTCTCAACAGCAGCAGATGTGAAACCTTCATCCTTCACTGTCAGAGATGGAGATGAAGTCACTTTGCCTTGTGGGAATGTGATACATGATCAGGATGAGTGTGACGGTACTATGTGGTACTTCACTGATTCAAGACCTACAGTAACGCTGTTTGAAGATGGGAAGATTCATGAAGAAGCAAAAACTAAATCAGACAGACTGAGTGTTTCAGAGAAATGTTCTCTGGTTATAAAGAATGTCACAGATGAAGATGTTGGTCGTTATGACTGCAGACAGATCAGATCAGGACAAGAAGTAGGTGCCGATGCTGTGGTTTATCTGTCTGTTGTTTCCAGTGAGTATTTACATCATGATGTTTACAAACTGTCTTGTTTGAACAATAAACTGAAACATTATAATAATTATGATGACAGTGATTTCAAGAAGTTGATTTGACTCTTGTTGTCTCTCACAACGTCTCCATCTTCACCAACAGTGACTGAACAGAAGAACAATGATGAGGTGACGTTGAGCTGCTCTGTGTCGGTATATGGATGGTGTTATCGCAGAGTGAAGTGGCTGTATGAGGGTGATCAGTATGAGGAGGTGACATCACAAGATACCTGTTCATCCTTGTTGAGAATTAAAAAATCTCACCTTGATCAGAAGTCAAAGTCTTTATTGAAATGTGAAGTGACTCATTGGTACACTAGAGAAGTGCATCAGTTCACCTTCAGCCCTCCTCAGTCCTCAGGTGAGAATATGATGAGCTGTTTAAAATCTCTTGTGGATGATCACACAAAGTATTTGTTCATATTTGAGCTTTTTAAATCACATCGTTCTTTAATCATGATGTCAGATGCTTGAGTTTGTTTCTAACTGTACAGTTTGTTGCATTTTGTTATTTTATTTGTTAAGATGATGATGCAACAAAGACGACTACAAAATCACCAGCGACAAAGAACACTTCTGAGGTGACGAACAAAAGTTCATCTGAAAACACAAAAACAACAAAACCAGGTAGTGACAGTCACGAATCTCTTTAAAATCACATCGCTCTTTAATCATGACGTCAGATGCTTGAGCTTTTTCTCTACAAATTGTTGCATTTTGTTATTTAATTCGTTAAGATGATGATGCAACAAAGACGACTACAAAATCACCAACAACAATTCCAATGAAACCAGAAGGTGACTGAACAGAACAGAAGAACATCTACATTTAGAAAAGACATGCAGACAAAAACCCTCTTTGTTATTTTATTTGTTAAGGTGATGATGCAACAAAGACGACTACAAAATCACCAGCGATAATTCCTTCAACATCGACAACAAGAAATGAATCAGAAGTGACGACGAACAACGAAACACCTGAAAACAACACGAATGAGAAGAAACCAGAAGGTGACTGAACAGAACAGAAGAACATCTACATTTAGAAAAGACATGCAGACAAAACCCTCTTTGTTCAGATATTAGAGACAGAGACAACACAAGAAGACGCTAACAAACACCTCGTCATCATAAACCCTCTGACTATGTTTAACTCTTCTCTTCTCAGGCTGGTGGAGGTTGATCGTTGTTCCTGTGGGTTTAGCAGCACTTATAATAAGTGTTGTTACAGTCAACATATGGACAAGAACTAAAGGTGACAACATTCAGGATGAAACTTCGAGAAACAAGAAGTTTTGATGAACCTCCATTTTACCGTTGAAACTAAAGTCGACTCTTTTTTTGTGTTTTCAGGGAACAAAACTCGGATGGAAGAAAACATTGTGAGTTTAAACAGTGATTCATGATGTTCAAAAATATTAACCAAAATGAAATATAATCCAACAACCATCACTCTGGTTCCCCTTGAGCAAGGCACTGAACCCCAGCTGTTCCTCTGGAGCTGCTCTGTGTTTCTAAAGAGATCTATTGGCTCCGTGTTCACCCAGAATCTCAAGTGTGTTGTTGTTGTTGTTTACAGGAGCGTAGTGATGAAGATGAAGATGATGGTACGGTGATCTATGAAAACGCTGGAGACCCTTCTGCCTCCGCCTCACTGGACTGATGAACAACATGAACCCACCACAGAGTCCACTGCTGTTAACCATCCTGACATCGTAGTCCATGACTAAAGAATCATTCAGATGTTTTCTGTGCTAAGCTACACACATATACACATATATACATATATCACTTTATACACATGCACTATATATTTTATACTCATACAAGCACCGCCTACTGTAACTGCTGTTTATATCTTAACATATTCATATCTACCCCCTACTGTTTATTCTATATATTACATAATAATGTATATCACTCTGCTCTTAACTGCTTTTTGCACTGCTGGTTAAACTGCATTTCATGATCTCAGTATTTGTACTCTGTTCAATAACAATAAAGCTGAATCTATTCTTTAATATAAACTGGCCTCCTGTTGAAAAATGAAGCCGTGAAATTAAGATTCATGTTTTATTTTTTAAACTGCAGCAGATTCTCATCACGTGTGTCCCTCAGTGAACAGAGGAAGTGATTCTGATTGACTTTAATTCAAACATATTGGTCGACAGTATGTGTTGGGCTTTAATGAAGCTGTAGCATGAGTTCAGTCAGGGAGACTATGTTTACATGCTTAGGCCTGTAGTTTATTTCTCATTAATCTGCCATTCACTCCTCTGAGGCATGCTGTCATCGTTTGGTGCTGTTGATCATGATATCAGCTGTTCTGATCAGCTGGTCTCTTCTGTCCAATAGCACAGCGACACAATTGCATCATCAGCGTATCGTCTGACTGCGGTCTCTTTTTAAATAAGATGGTCTCTCTGCCTTTAGTACGTTCATGTTACTCGTAACCCTCCACCTCCTCATCACCGCCCAGTCCTCACAGTGTTGGGATCTGACAGGAGCGGGTTTAGTTATTAGCAAGTATACAAATAAACAATTTATATTAATAAAATGATTATAGGATTAATAGGATTATTAACATGGATTAATAATAACGGGGCACCAGCCTGGGATCAGGAACCAATAACCAAACTGTGGATTAAGTCTCAACGTGGTGTTCACTCATAATGTCAATAGTTAAAGTATTATTCCACATTTATAGAGAACAGTGAAGGGTTGAACGTGGAACAACACTATCACAGCAGCAGCACAACAATCATATCTCACTGAACGTGACTCAGCGGTCAGTAAAATACACAATAACACAGTAACAGTAAAGTTAAACTTAAACAAGGTTACAAAAACACACTATGACCGTCCCTCTGTTGGGTTGTCTAGCATGTAGGGCAGCCTGTGTGGCACCGCACCATGTTTTCTCCACTGGAGGGGCGATGCAGAGGGCACCAGTGGAGTCTTGACACTCAGCGTTATTAGCTTTAATCTGAAAAGTCATTATTTAATCTGTTTCTTAAAAACTGTAAGAATGTGACACCTACTGAAGTGTTGGGCTCTCGATGTGTTTCCTATCTGAATATTTTAGAAGTTATAAAAAGATGATGATGTCAGAATCAGTCTTACATCGCTTCCTCTCGGCCTGCTGGTTGGTGACACCTCACTCCTGCAGACTAAACAGGCTCTGATAGTAGCTGCATGTGAACATGTACATGCATATGTGTGTTTGCAGACCATGTGCATGTTTGAATTGTTGTGTATTTATATATGCAATGTGTAGAATCTTTAATACTGCACTAACCGTAAGTTAAAGTATTGTAAGACGTATCTAAACTGACCTGAGCTCACGCTGCGTTCAGAAGTCCACTGTGGATGCTCATGACCTCTTTACTGTAGCTGTTAGATGACTCCATGTTATTCTCACACATCGTTAAAACCCTGACGTGGTGATGTCACACACACTCGGATAAAACATCAACTTTTGTAGTTTGATGGTTGAAAACAAACTAGTTCAGCTACTTGTTAACATTTAGTCTTTTAGAGACAGTTGAGTCAGACACTGGTGAACGTGTTCATCATTTATGTTCAACATGTCCTCATTAGAGGGTCAAACCTCCAGAGCTCTGCTGCTGTTGTTACACACATTCTCACTAAAACACTTCTCCTTCAGTTCTCAGAAAAGCTGCAAATATACAACGAGGAACCAACAGGTCTCAGACACCACATGTTGCTTTGCTGCAAACATTTATCTTAACTAACAGTCTTCACACGTTCTACTTCCTCTATTTTATTTTACCCTCCCTGAATCAGAATGTAGATTTTAATAAAGTCAAACTATAAAGTTTCAAAGTTTTTTACTCTCTTGACATCCACAAGAATAAAAGTTAATATCACGCATCAATTCATCAGCCAACAGAGGAGAGATGACGTCATTGGTTCAATCCCAATCTCCCCCGTAGGGCCTCACAGACTTTGAGGGTTTATTTCTGTCCCGCTGTCAAATCATCGAGTGTTTGAGTCTCTGGCACACACTTTGAGCCTTTTATGTATGAAGGTAGATTGGTGTCTTTATTAAGCAAACAAAAAATGTTTTGAGAGCAAATTTCTTGCATTGCAATCAAAAATCAAGTTTGTAAGTAAAAATATATAAACTGAGAATAAATTATTTGTTAGTTTTGCTTATGAAACGAGAATTTTTGGCTGCAAAACAAAAAGCTTTGCTCTCAAAAAATGATGGACGTAGTGGGCGG
Organism: Leptoclinus maculatus; assembly: GCA_032191485.1. Taxonomy (NCBI): domain Eukaryota; kingdom Metazoa; phylum Chordata; class Actinopteri; order Perciformes; family Stichaeidae; genus Leptoclinus; species Leptoclinus maculatus. The sequence goes on along the minus strand of JAVDOI010000003.1, from coordinate 24,615,003 downwards.
GGCATACGCTGCTGAATGAGCCAGGAGTTTCTATTGGTGGGTTCGATTTGGATCCCGGTATCTGCTTCCACTGTAAACACGGACTATCAGTCCCAATCCAGCGGCTGCATCCTTCGGTGGACCCAGCCTTCGCGGTCCACGTCGGCCGCGTCCTTTGAGGACCACGAAGGCTGGACCGAGCAGTCTCCGAAATTAGATGGCCTATGCTACAGAGGACTTCCTGTTTGCGTCGCCAGCTGTCTATTTCTCAATGAATCTTTCTAGTAGAGAAAGGAGTCTGGATACTTGCTAAGGCAGAGGACAGTTAACAAAAACAACAGCAGCAAAACAAATGTCAGCAAACGTGTTTATTAACTTGCAGTAACACGTGTATATACTTCATATTTTTTCTATAAATTGTCCCTTTTTTTGCTTGCAAGGCAGTCACCCTCCCCTGCAGGATTATTTTCTCCAAAATTGTCCAAATCACATTGAGAAAATTATGAAAAGAGAAACATTTATCAATAATGTTCACACAAGGATGCAAACGTAGAAGATTGACAAATTTTACACAGCAGAATATACACAAATTCACATATAAATCATTTACATAGACGTCTTATTGTGGGTTTAAATAAATAAAAGAAAAAGGTGACATCACAACTGTCATCTCTGTGACAGCAACAATAACACATCAGAAGTGTATTGTCCTCTACTGGTTGTCTTATTAGTAAAGGCTTTGTATAGGATGAGAGCTAATGTAACTGTAACCTTAAGTACAAGATGGTCAAAAGGAGATATTATAAATGGACTAATGTCTTAATTCCAAGTTACGGTTTCTGAATGTTTGTCCATCGTTCTCCCCCCTCAGCTCCTGGCTCCCTGTAACAAAACAAAATGTAGAGTTAGTTTTATTTCACACCACAAAACAAAAGGAGCAAAATACTCAAATTGAGTTTATCCGTGTAATTAATCTCAACGTTTGTAACGTTACCGGACTTAAAGTGGTATTTCAGGTTCACAACCGGTCTACCTGAGCTCCTGTTGGTCCGTTTATGGACATAATATGAAGTGTAAATCATCTGTAAAATCGTCACAATCTCAGTAAGATATTAGTCAACCTCTGAAGTTTGAAATTTAAGTTATTAAAAGTTACTTTCCAAGGCTTAACTACGGTCGGATGCAGGCAGACGAGCTGCCGCTAACGTTAGTTAGCTTGTCAGCTAACGTTGGCTAGCTTGTCAGCTATTGTCACGTAACTTAACCGATCATCAACAGTGGCGGGCCGTCAGGACCTGCAAAGCCTTCTCTGCTGGCCTAAACAGAATCACAAAGTTAAAGCTATTTTATAATTTAATAATTTTTCTTAAATACACTACATGTATCATAATTTATAAAAATATGTTTCCCATTATCTTATTTTCTCATTGCACAGCTACTGTCTTCCTCAGTTGCTCTGCTTCCAGTGCAGCTTGTTTTAAGTAGAGCTTTTATCCAATCAGATTTCTCCTCTGTGTCTCTAGGTAAGAAGAGAGGCCCGAGGCCTGCAGACTCACAAGTGCATCCATGTGCAGTTTAAGTGAATGGGGACGATATTGTTGATTGTCATCGTGTTCAACCAATCAGATCTTTAGTTTGACATGTTGGGCGTATTCTTTGAGTGTCAGCACCCGCTAGCCGGCCTACAACTACGTCAGCATTAGTACAGCTCAGAGTCCAGGTGCAGCTCTGCCGCGAAGTGCAGGGTGTGCTGTGATTGGTCAGTGGGCGAACACGTGACTAAAGTGAAACGAAACTTAACTTGCCAGCAGAGCTTAGTCTGAGTAGTGAGAGTTCAAATTTAAAGATTTGGAAGAAATTATAACATTTGTAGAGTTTTGCTTGGTGTAGTTTATTTATTTTTTACCTAGCTTTGTTTTTTGAACACTCAATGGCTGAAGAGAAACGGATTTAGTGGCGGAGTTACTGATAACTCCTTTCTCAAGAAAGAAGGACATTTCAGGAAAAGCTGGACATCGTAAGAAATGGTCAGTCAACCCCACAGCTGGCAGCCCTGACTCAGCCAGGAAAAGGATTTGTATGAACGGTATTTCTGGCTGACAGCGTCGGAGAAGCGTTGCACATTTTATGGCTGAATGTGTTTCATTTTAACTGAGCTCCTGGTGTTTGGAGCTACGCTACGCTAACCTGAGGACGCCATAGCACGGCAGGACACAAGCTACGGTGCTTTTGAAAACTTTTGGAGAGACTCGAGTGGATCTACAACTCAACGAACACGTTCGCAGGGAAACAGCTCCACAACCGCGGCCCGGCGTGCGGTCTGCGCCGGCCGGTGCCCCGGCGGAGGAGGGAACCCGGCCCCGCTGTGAACCTGCCGCAGCAGACCGGTGAAATACAACTGGGGAGGCTCCACTGTCATCACTGGCGCCCATGAATCGAGAAGGACTTCTTACTGGAACTGAAACGATGTACTGGGATTAAACTCTTTAAATTTCGGTAAGTGCCAAACTCGTGTTTGTTTACATAGTAACGTTACTACTGTTCGTTTGTCTATCGTGTCGCTTTCATGAATAATATTTGAATGGCTCGTGCTCTTGTGTGGTGGAATGCGTGGATCCGCTGCAGGTTTGCTGGATTGATGTGTCATAATGAGGTTATTAGGAGGTAATTCAACTGTAGTAGGACAGCACTGAAGGCCCAGGTATAAAATCCACGGCCCGCCACTGGGTCTGACTGATGGGATCCCATCTTGGAGCGTTCAGTTGAGACAGTTAATGTGTTCTGGAATGATGGGATGATAAAAGTCAAGCGTTACCTCGGTCATAGGGTCTGGATCATTTATAATTGAAACCAATTTAACCAATTGAAGCCTGTGTGTAGGTATGTTGACAGGGATTCATTTATTTGGTGATACAACTTCTCTCCCTTTTTGACTGAAACAGAAAACTGATCAACATAATAATATATGATGATGTGATGTTTTGTAAAGATTCATTTGTTTCAGCCAACCAAACTCAACAGCAAACAAGCTCGATGTCCACCTGGTTTTATTGGTACTATTGTACATTGTCAAGGTCTAATGTATTCCGTGTTCAGCACATAATAGTCCACAAGCAAACAATGTATGCGTTGTCAGGAAGTGGATGCCTTGTTTTTCTTTGTTCCATTTTGCTCTCATTTCCTGCTGCTCCGAAAGCGCTGCTTGTTTTCATGCCCAGAATGATGCCTGTTTTCACTCCTCCAATTTGGCTCGGGCGCTCTCATTTTAAATTCAAATGTTCTCTTACTTCTCTCATGCTCTCTCTCTCTCTGTCTGTCTGTCTGTCTGTCTGCCCTCTTCAAAGCCCAGATGCAGAAGCACTTAATCAGCCGGCGGTCGCTGCGCAGTAATCTGAGACGGCCGCGGTGCTGGCCTAGAAGAACAAGCAAATGGGTCTGCTTTTATTTTTACCGTGCCTCTCTGCTTCTTGAAAATTTATGTGATGAAGAAAAACAGGAGCTTCCGTCTCTGTGCCGGCCCTTTCTAAAGTCCCCAAGATGCTTTATTTGAGACTCTCGCAGTGCCGGCTTTGCCTCAACCTGTTTGGGTATTCACCGCAACGCCGCAGCTTCCCATATCCTCCGCACCCAAAAAGGGATTTCATGCAATCCACCACTCAGATAGCAGCGTGAATTCACCTCAGCAGCTGATTATTTATACTGTTTTTAACATGTCTCGCCAGCTGGTCCAGATCAGAGATCTTTTTTTCTCTTTTTCTTCCCATTTGCCAGTAAGACCAACCCTATTTCTATCTTACACAAGTGCCCTGAGACCTCATAGCCACGTGTCCCCTTCAGCACTTTATCTTTTCATGTAGCAGTGTAGACAGAGAGAGAGAGAGAGCAAAGACTGAGTGCCATAAGAAACAGTGAGTCCTTTCCCTGCAGAGCCACTAACTGGATTCTCCATGGGGACAAGCTTTGTTTTTAGATCTTTTTAAATCAATAACCAGGAAACTCTGCATGCTCTGTGATGATAAAACAAATAGTGAGTAGCTGAAGTCTGCACACTGTATACTGCTCTAGGGATGCGTTTAAGTGGGTTTTTATTGAGTAATTACCCAGTAATTGGCCCCATAACGTAGAATCATATAAAATAGACCAAGGAAAGTCGATTTTGCCGGAGTAAATGACACACTGAAGTTAGAATAATTTACTGGTTTAGGTCAGAATGTATCGGATCAAAGGGTAAGCGAAGAAGACTCTTCGATCCGTTCCGTCAACACTTGACACTTGAGGATTCTTGACGCCACAATACATTTCAGTGGGTGCTCATAAAACACCCGGTCTTGTTTCTAAATACATACGTAGTGAGAACACTTTGTCTACAATCAATAAAAGAAGAGACTTTTTAAAAAAAATGAATGAATAAGTAAATGTTACAGAAGCTTTTATGTATTTATTTATGGCAGCTGGCATTGCATCGTGTTTCAAACCCACTTGGCGATGCTTTTTGCTCGCCAGTGCTGAAGGAATCATTGCAGTTTACAAACAGACACTTGATCGAAAGGATCTATCAGCGATGCCGTGTAATTCAAAAGCACAATCTATTTAATTTCGATGGTTTTAAACATTTCGCTGATGCTTGCCTCGTCTTTAAGGTTCTACACGGGCTTGCATCTCCCACAATGAATCGGTTCATAATTCATGGTAACAAGGGAAAATACCAGAGAGGTCCGTGTTGTACAATACAGACGTAGCAAGTTTGGGCAAACAGTCTTCTGAGTCAGAGCCACCCACTACTGGAACCTTTAAACATAAACTAAAGAGACGGCTTGAAGCAAACCAAACCTGCAATCACGAGTAATCATACCTCTGGCACTGCCGTTATATTCTCTCATTGTTTTTACAAATCTTCTACTTTTGTAATGTAGTTATGTAATTTATTGTATCGTGTTGTACTGTAGTGTTTGCTGTTGCATTGTACTGATAATATTAATTATCCCTGCCTAGGGACTGCAGACGTAAATGAGCTCTCTGGCACTTTTACATTGAGGTGCAAACTGAAATGTTAATTAATGTGCACTGTCCCTGGTAAATATATGAATAAATAATGAGAACATTCATACAAAAAAAACAGAGGGGGGTGATCTGTGTGCCCAGAAATATGATCATATTGATCATATCTTCTGAAATGGGAACCTACATGGCTCACGTGCCCTTTATTCTCATCCTCTATCAGCCCTCCATGTGTCCCATAGATAGGGCAACATAATGAAGTCGTCCTCCTCTGTAGACTCCGTAAACTTTGTTCACGAGCTTGTCATCTATGTGTGGATGAAAGCGTTTAGCTGCCTTCCCTTCCGGTTCTCACGACTCTGCGGCTAAAAGCAGCTCCTCTGTCTCGTCTCCGTCTGTGTTCTCGATGTAAGGAGAAGATGTTACTCCGTCGCGATGGAGAGGCGCCGTCACCGCCATCATCAGCCCGCAGCAGCTTGTTCCTCAACAGAATCAACTGCGGAGGGAAAATAAATGGATTTTTGTTTTTTCTGCTCATGTCTTTCATTTTTTGTTGTTGCCGGTTGTATAAAAAGATCAACCATGCCGCATTGCCTGAGTTGCAAAGTGCATATATTTCTTTTATTTTAATAATATCTCTGCTCCTCAACGTAGACACACGGGACTCTTGATTATTTCAACTGAGAAAATATTGCTTTTTTTTCCTGTCAGTTTGATATGACTGATGGCTCTAAATACTGAAAGACCCAGGAGCCCCGCTCGCCGTTGATATGAAGGCGCCAGTCAAGGTCGAGCATGAAGAGATGTGGTGAATTTTTATTGTGTAATAAAAAACAATATCAAAAAATATCAAAGTGTAACCTTGAGTTTCCCCTCACCGTTAGCGGCAAAGGTCACAGATTTTAGGCTTTGATTGGATCTTTGTAACAAAAGCACATCTTGGGAGTTGTGGTTTACTTTTCACCTCATGTCCTCAGGCTTGTACATTCGACTTTCCAACAAACGGACATTTTCTACCGTGATTCAACGAGGAGAGTTTAATTTTACCACACTACACTGTGATAATTAGAGCTGCATTTTAATTGAATTAAATGCCTCGTGTCAGAATAACACGAGGCAACTATCTTGTCTCTGCTTCTTTGTGTGCGTCACATGGACACTAGAAAGGACTCATCCATAGTGTCCACACGGATAGTCTTTTGTCTTCATGTTAAAGGGACAGTGTGTAGTATTCGACGACATCTAGTGAAGTTATTGATTGCAACCAACTGAAACTTCTCCCTTTTGACAAACATGTCGGAAAACTACAGTGGCCGACATGAGAACGTTAAATTGTGATAATGTGAAAACGTGAAAAAGCAAATGGTCTAAAGCCTGTGTTTGGTTTGTCCATTCTGGGCCACTGTAGAAACACAGCAGCCAGCTCCATGAAGATACAAACGGCTCATTCTACGGTACCAGAAACACAAAGATTCTTATTTCCCGGTGATAAAACACTTAAGACGACATCGTTATAAATATTATATTCCACTAGATCCCCTTTAATGCTACACATTGTACCTTCAAACAATACCCAATCTGCCACTGGCTCTGTAAACATTAGGAGTACTAACTCTTAATGTTAAGAATTTAAAAAAAAAGCCTTTTTAAGTGAAGTGCTTTCTTCTATAAAATATTCATATTGCACGTAAAAAAAGTATGCACGGATAAAGAAGTTTTAACAAAACTCCCAACTGTTGAACGCCTCAGGGACTAAAGTGAGTTAATCTGTGAATAATTCAGCTTTGAGCTCTGTGCTTATCTCCCCCAATGTTCTCCTGTATCTAATAAGGTTACACAGTACATCCTCCGTAGGCTTCGCGAGCTCAGCGCCGTGCAGCTGAGGCCGAGCTCAGCAAAGCAGAGCTGCCATTAAACCACAGGGCTCCCATATATGCTGTTAAACTCCAACGCTTCTTCTTGACTATAGCTTCCCCCCCCGACCAAACTTCTTCAGCATGTGTTAGGATGATAGATACTCGCACAACTTCAATTAAACTAAGCCCCGAATCACAGCAGCTCCCGTCTCCATTGTAAATCACCTGCCATGAAGAGGAACACAGAACAATGAAAGACACTGTTTTTTTTTTCAGTCAACCTACAGCTGAGCCTCTCTGTGTTACCTGCAGAGAGGCTTTTACTAAAGTCAATGCATCCGTTATCGTAAGTATTTTCTGCAGCGCTCCTTGTTGGTGACCAGCTGGCGTTATTCAGTCCTTGCAAAGAAAAAGACGTAATTCTCAGTTGAGGTAGTTGTCACCGTATTTTTACTGGAAGGATCAAATTGAGAAGAACCTTGTTTTTGGAGGTACACTTCTTTTCATCAAGAGCAGAGCTCAAGTCTCAAAAAGGTGAATAAATGATGTTTTTCATTGAATGAGCAGTTTGTAATTCCAAGGATCTACAATTATTTATTTGCACTGATTTTCAATTCAGTGTTTCTCCTTTGGATTAAATAAAGTTGTCAGTTAAAGGGAAACTTTGGTATGTTTTTGTTTCTACGTGACTAATAGGGAAAACGATCCAGTATTGAGTGAGAGCGCTGCAGAAAGGCAGACGCTTAATGGGCTGCAGTTATCGCTCAGAGCTATTCTGTCAGATTGTTGTTACAAAAGTATCTGAAAACATTACGAAAGGACTCCACAGAGAAATAAAACCTTTTTCTTACCTTTTTTCTTGAACCCTGAAGAAGCCTCGTTCTGAAACCTCAAATCCATGAAGTCAAAAATCATCTTGACGCTCAGCCAATCTTGTGGATAACACTAAACTACGCTTTCTGTACTCTAATAAACATCAGCACTTCTCTCTCCAACTCTAAACTCACGTTTCCACCACCAAGTCACATGTACCAATAACAGATCCAATCAAGAGTTTTATTTACTTGAATCTTTTCTCTTATTTCTCTGCTGCTATGACAATGCCGCTTGCTGCTGCAGGTCCCTCCAACACCTGCAGCTTTCAGCACAGATGACAAACAGCACAGATCCCCAAAGTGTATTGTCTATGGAAGTCTTCCTGCTGATCTACTAGGGCGCCCGGCGTCGGGCTTTGACAAGGAAGAGGAATGCACAGGACACCAGAGATGATATCTCTGGTTCTGCTGCATCGACTTTGATCCTTCCGTTATACGAGTCCAATGCCAAAGCAATGGAGTGCTCCTTTAACGAATGTCATTTACAGTATGACCTTCTTTATTGTTCTTAGATGCAAATGTACTGTGGCTCAATCATTCAGTCATTGTTTGTTCCTTCCCTCACTGAGTCTATACGGGTGGGAAACAGCCATTCAATTGTGTTTTCAAACACCAAACTACATGTAATAAGTTGCTTCACTGTAGAAGTCCACGGGAGGGGCAGGGCAACACTTTTGCCCTTGCGTCACCATCGAATAAATGACAATGATTTGACAATGATTCCCCACCGTGACAGATGAGGAGCACTGCGAATAGAAGAGTGAGATGAAATTGCCAAATTACTCTGTTTCTGTCTCTAAAATTGATATTCTCCTCATTCCTGACCTTCACTGGGATGTGTTGTGGGAGCCTCGGCTGCCTAGTTGACAGTTTGATCAAGCCTAATGAATTGATTGTTCAGCTAAGGTGAGGACCTGCGGGCTCACACAGACCTTCTGTGGGACTATATGGGGGACTGCATCGCAGACTGTGGATTAGACATGTCAGCAACCTGGTATATATTTGTTATTTCCTATTCTGTTAGACAGCGTGATCACATTGTCGTTGGAAAAGTGGATCCAAAATAAAGGCCGACCAACCAGACAGACGTGCCGGACCAAAACGCCGCCAAACAGCCCCCGGGAGGAGAACCAAGATGGAAGCTAAACTAATCCAGCTAGGACCCGAGGCTACTCCACTACCCAGCCTACGGCTGGCTGTCTGATGCCTGGTCGCAGAAAAATAAGATGGATGAAAGCAGCGGGAGGTCGGTGATCGTTGAACCCACATCTTCACGGAGACCTGGATCCATCGTTCATCCCAGATCGAGCTGGGGAATCATACGAGAGCAGGACTCCGGTGGGATGAGAGGAGGTGGACTCTGTGTTTACGTCGGTGATGCTTGGTGCTCAAACACAGTCGAAGTTGATTCACAATGTTTTCCTCATGTTGAATTTGTGTAGGTGAAAATGTCGGTCATTTTATTTGCCCAGAGAATTGTTCTTCTCCGCGAAGCCATATCTGTAAAACGTCACTTATTGAAAAGTCTTTGTGTTAAAGTCATTTCTTTCATATTTGAGTGGTTTTAGTTCTTATTTTTAGTCTGGGGAACTTTGTTTAAAATACAAGTGCTACATGAATACAAAATTTAAGTTTTTTTTTTAACATAGGCAGTGGATAGAGGACAAGATGACTGCACTGAACAGGACCTGAAATAACTCAGAAGGTTGATTGATTGGTCTGATAATAGCAGACATGATGTACCCGTGGAATAACCTTTACTCACAAATAATCCGTTTTTCTTTTAAAGCTGCATTCAATTACATTTTTGATATGAAAAGCTCCCATTCATCAGTCAGTATCACAGTGTGTTCCTCCTTCAAAGCAGCGATCCCATTTTCAATAATTAACTTCAGATTTTAGTCAGAGAGGTTGTTTTTTTTTTTACGAGCACTCAGGAAAACGATGAATCAAAAGCTTTGTGTCCGAGCAACGGTGTTATGAAGAGCAGCGAGGGAGCCCTTTGTTTGAAAGAAGCTCGACTCGCCGGTGATGGATGAAACTCTTCAACACCTCCAATCTCATTAGCTTCAGGAGGAAGGACTGTCTGCTTCACCCATGTGTTGTATCTCTATGACACTGTCTGTATGATTCAGACCTCTTTACAAATATGAACCGTGATCAACAGTGTACTGCAAAGACATGGAAAGAATCGCCAAGACAGTCCTCTTGAATTCTAACCAGCTTTGTTCAGGGCCGGACTGGTCACAGGCAGACCGGCCACTTTCCCCCGTGGGCCGATACAACTTGTCATGGCGAGCGTGCAACGGTTTGTTTCCCAGTGTCTCCTTCTCCCTTGTGTTCCATGCTCCTGTCTTCTGTGTCACCGGTTTGTGTGTGTGTGTGTGTGTGTGTGTGCCCACTTTACCTGCACACCTGCCATCAATCAGAGCTGGCCACCTCTCCCGGCGCCCTGCTCTGCACACACCTGTCAGCGATCTACTCATCAGCTCCACAGTATATCAACTCTGGCTTTCCTCCCACTCCTTTGCAATCCATTACCCGTACTACAGGACTATTTAGTAAGACAGAATAAATAAAAGATTTAGTATGTCACAATACATAGTATGTCAAACGCTGTTTGCCAAAAATACCAGGATGCATCTGGTTGCATTTTGCAGGATGCAAGCCTGAATGCTTTTCTGGACACTGTGACCCACAATTCTCTGCACAGCAGATATATGAACCAGGGGGTCTAAGGTCAAGGTGCCATGTTATGGGAAAGTAGTATGACACAATTGTATGCATACTGGATGCAATGCAGTACTTTGTATTGGCAGCTGCAGTATGTAACATTTGACAGACCAGTGGCACTGAGTGCTTTGAAAGGTTACCTACGGTCAGAGAAAACGCACAGCGAATAAGATGACGTAGTATAAAGACCAAGACGATACCAGTAAACCAGTGACAGACACCGGTGTTCATGTCCCGAAGTGTTTTTGAGTTATTTCAAAGTTACGTTGTGATGTTTGTGACTTGTTTTCTGAACTAATTTGGTTAACGTAATTATTTTAGGCCCAAGTGATTTTGTTTGAGTTCACAACGTTGACCATGTGTTAACCGCGACCGCGCGCTGGGCTCCCCAGTGTGATAGAAAGTGAAGCCAAGGTGTCTAACAAAGCGTCAGAATGAGTCAAGTTGGAACGAGAACACGACTACATCCCCACCAGGCGGCAACCTCCGGTTCTGCCAAGTGAAGCCAGTGCGGAAGTCTCTTAAAACCTGCATTCTCTTTACTGACTAGCAGGGGGCGACTTCTCCGGTTGCAAAAAGAAGTCCGATTGTATTGCCTATGAGAAAATGACTCTACTTCTCTCTTGATTTATTACCTCAGTAAACATGAGTTTATGGTCTCAGTCTCTAGTTTCAAGTCTTCTTCAATACAGCATGATGTTCATTTAGTACATGATGGTCCATTTAGAGTCAAATAGACCATAAAGCAGGGTATGCTTTAGGGCGGGGCTTACTGTGATTGACAGTACGCTGCCGCTATCAGGGGCGTATACAGCGATACTACGTCACTCCTCCGCATTCCAAATATGGTAACTTCCGTTCATCGATTGCAAAAAAAACATGGCGACGGCCGTAATCCAAGATGGCGACGGCGAAAACACCAAACTCGAGGCTTCAAAATGACCATAAACCAACAGGTGACGTCAAGATGACTACGCCCACTTCTTCTTATATACAGATTCACACACACCCCTCCAACACAATCGTTGGATTTACAGAGTACAGGACGACGTGATGGTGGGACTGATCTCAAATGGGGACGAGACAGACGTCAGAGATGGTTGGTACGGAAAACAATCTATAACTGAACATCCAAAAAAAGACCAAAGAACTCATCAAAGACTCAAGGACACTCGTGAGGACCCATCTCCTCCAAACATCACAGGAGTAGAAGTGGAGAGGTTTTCCAGCTTCAAGTTTCAAAGAACGTACATCACAGAGGACCTCAGATGGACGACTAATGCCACTGCTCTGATATAATAAGCTCAACAGCACCTTTTATTTCCCAAGAACACTTCGGAACACCAGCTGCCCGTGCCCCTCTAGCACTGCTCTATAGAGAGTGTGCTGACATACTCTATTACAGTATGGTATACCAACTGTTCAGCAGCAGACAGAAGAGCCCTCCAGAGAGTCAGAAACACAGCCCAGAAAAGGATTGGACTTCCCCCCCCTTGCCCTCACTGGATGACATATTCAGATCACGCTGCCTCTGCAGAGCCAGCAGCAACTCACCCCTACAAACATATCTTCTCTCCTGCCATCTGGAAGGCGCTCGAGGGCATTAAAGACTTCCCAAGACTTCCAGGTGTTTAAAAACAGCTTCTACCCCCAGAGCCATCATTGAACTGAACTGCACACCACCACCCCAAACCAACATCATCACCCCCCGCAGCACAGGTCTAAAGCTGGAATAGTTTTAAATAAGGACAATGTGCAACAACTGCATAACATGTGCAGTTATACAGCGATGCCTAGAGTAGACTGGTTTTAGGGATCTTCATGGAACTGAAAAGTTGATTTGAACTGCTTTCATACGTCACTGAAGACTTTTGCTTGCCTGACGCTATAGTTTATATCCTGCCATTTACTCCTTTCACACATGCTCATTCATAATGTGCTCACGGTCATTGTTTGGGGCTTCACTCGATTATAATGGACACAGTCATGCTGCGTTTGAAAAGTCTGCTTGTAACTGTGGTGATGCAACCCAGAAACAAAGGGGCTTATTTAACAGGCTATGTATGTATGTTGTGGGCTTTTATTTGCAATATTTTGAAACAGTAGTGTTCGTACTATTCTTTTACCCTCATCTGAGGCATTCGCCGCCTATGCCACAGGCTCTCTCTCTGTCCGCGAGTGCTCGTTGACACATTCGTCAATATGAATGGATCTCATATGCTTGGCCTATTTTGGGTTGCCCTCCCTTCCCTGTAGATGGCGTGTTTTTTTTTTTTGCATGACTAAGCTCTCAGTGAAGCCTGAAGAGGACTCTCAGCGATGGGCAGGTAAGAGGCCAGGCAGCATCAACACATTGGATATCTTTTACCAAGAGAAAATAGAAAATGACGTGTAATTGACGTTCCCGCTGACTGTGAACTTTTAACCTGCGATGGTTTTCATGGCGGTAGGTATGAGTATAATGATAACAACAAGGAGAGGCAGGAGAACAGCGTTAGGGATGGGTGACAAGGAAATGATTACATTTATGCAAACAAACTTACATTTTCAATTTTACAAATGTGCATGAGGTTACAAGGTTCGTTTATTTGTCATTTTAGAACACAATGAAACCTTTCCTCTACACACGTGTAGAACACGTATACATTCAATGTGTTACATCATTTTTTTGTTTTATTTTAGATGCAGAGCCTAAAGTTTTTATGCAGAGTTTTAATCAAATCCAGATGTAAAACACTGGACAAGACGGCCGGATTACACAAACTAGCCCTCAGCCTTTGTGCCCTGTGCCCCCCGCCGCCCTGCAACATGTACCCTTTCATCACTGACTCGTTCACTGCACAATGTGAGCGCGCCGCCCTCGCACAATTGATCAAGTCTCGGACGGTTGACAAAGTCCGGCTTGCCGGGGCAGGCAGCGGAGCTGATGAAAAACGAGGTGATGAAAAGCTCTCTCAGGAAAAGTGGGTCAGCCTGCTCCTGAACACAGAAGTCCGTGCGTCTGACGGTCCACGCTGCTGAAAGGCCTCATAATCGATGAGCCTGTCGACTTAATGCTGTGAGAGAGATTTATACTGTACAGTAATCCCTCTATAAATGATGCAGCACTTTACCTAAACCTCACATTTCACAGTGCTCAAACTGCTGCAGAGAGTCTTCCGAATCAGTCAACGCAACTTCTGAAATTACTTATTTATTGTCTTTTACTTTTGCCTTTTGTGGAGGCACATTTGATATGCAGGAACAAAATCTAATTTGTTTACATTGCCGGGCCGGCCCTGCGTGATATTTAGCGCTCGTGAGCGTGCTCACGGCCACAACGCTGCACTTACGCTCCTAAAGCTGTTACAACCGATGACGACCGTCCAGACCGAGGGCATCGTTGCAGAAGTGAAATCACTTGGTTAGGGTTAGAAAAAACATGAAAGAAAATGTGCCTCGTTGACCCAGCGTCACAACGGTACGTAGTATAAACACTCAACTTTTGATTTCACACGGGACACGAGCGCCGGTCCCCTGAGTGAAAGTCCTGCGTTTGTTTGACCCGTCCACCCTCCCTCAGAGGACTTCTCACTCTACGGCAGTCTAGTAACGGCGCGGCTGGGTTTACATAGAAGTTAGTTGAACAGTTTCCATGACATCCATGGACCTTTGTGAACTGTTTTCAAAGGTTTTTTTAAATAATTGGTCAAAACCACATGATGTACAGATACACAAAGACAAGTTTTGTGCTTATTTTACAACAGTCTGATGCTGGTTGGACAAAATGTAACCAGAGGATCTGCAGCATGTAATTGTAGCTTGACACTGGCAATCAGAGACGGCAGACTGTCTTGCTGGCAATCAGAATGGAACATTTTTTCTCTGTGTGATCACGGAGTAGAATGACAGAGGCAAACAAAAAAAACATGAATTAGGGGATTTGTGGGCTTTCAGAGGTTTATAGGGGTCTGCAAAAATATTACTGACCTCCGTGCAACCTAGATAAAAATGCCAATTTGCCGGTGCGACACTGGCAGAAATCATTCATTCAAATCAATCATTGAGATGCGGATGTATGTTAATCCACCCCGACGAATAGCATACTTTCTCCTCCAGTTTAATGAAGGTTTGTTAAATACAAGGACACAAAAAGGTGTTGGATGTTTACAGTCATGACATACTCTTCTATCTCTCTCTCCCCCCCCCGCTGCTTCTTTACTGTCTGCTGTCCAATGATGGCAAAGAAAAACAAATCTTTAAAAAATGTATATATATGAGCTGTTTTAGATTCACGTCTTCAATAGGAGCAGGAGAGCCACACACTGGGCAGGGCTGTTGGATAGAGACAGACTTTTCATGGGATTTCTTGACAGGAAAAAAGAATATTAATAAAAAAGGGCAGTAAAGCTGGCCTCAACCGCTCTTCGCAAATCCAACAAGATGAACAACTAGTGTTTTGTTTTGCAGTGAAATGAAAGAATTCATTGTAGAGCATCATTGAATGAAGAAGACTCAAGAGGATGTTTTTGTCATCGCCTGTATGCACCAGCGTTTGGTTATAATGCAAATCCTAACTTTTACAGATTTTGAAAAGATCAATAATTAGACCTGTCAGTCAGTCGGAGATAATAGTGGGTTGATATCCTGAGTCTTGATCTCTCAGCGGTGGGCCTTTTAATCCACATTCCAGCTAAGACGTTTTGCTTCTGTTCGGGCTGCTGTGGTCAGCTAATGACCTAATTTGGTTGTAATTACAGCTGGGACAAATTAGCAGCAGAACCAGAGTCAGACACTAGAAACTGTGTCTGTCCACCCCATTAGCGTCTCATCCCTTTCAGTCATTGATCGGCCACTTCCCACAACTGCAAAGTCTGATAGATCAACTTGAATGAGTTCAAGGTACGTGAGGGTAACCTGTTTTCAAACTCCCTGATGACTCATCGTAGCCCTTTCAGCCGAAAAATAAGTCTGTGTTAAACAAGGAAGCCTCTGTGAGCGCCTTTGTTAGGTTCAGACAACACAGGCAGCCTGATGGTGTTCCTTCAAGGCTTATTTGGAATCTCCTGTGTAAAATAACAGTGGAAGACAGCAATAAAGAAAATCCCCCAAGCTGTCTCCTCTAAGGACTGTGTTTCCTCTCACCTTTGCTGTCACTGGACTTGTTTATTGCATCGGTTTCTCCGGTGTCTGAGGCCGTAAACTGCCAGGGGAGAAAGAGAGGCTGCGGGAGCCAAATTATCGAGGATAAAGCCCAATCCGGAGCGGGGCTGGCAGGGTGATTGGTGCGCTCTCTCTGGGTCAGCTGCAGCCTTAGCCCCAGCGATTGTGTGTGATTATTTGTTTGTTCCATTGCAGAGGAAGGATTTACTGTCAGGCACACAAGCACAGGTAAGTAAGTGCTGAAACCAGACGCGCACACACACCCACAGCCGCCCGAATCAGATCATTTCAGATAATAATGTGACGTTTGTTTATATGAATACACGCCTGCTTTGCTCTCTGTCACTGATTTATGTAACGCTAGAGCAATTCAACTGATATCTGCTGCAGGGAAGCTTTTATTTTTTTTTGGTTCTGAACACTAGCTAGTGGAAAACGAAAGCGAAGACATTGAAAGTGTTTTTTTTTATTATTTCATAGCAGCAACAATAATGCTTTGGTTGGACTACACTCGGAAGGCTGACGGCTGTGTAAAGAAAGCGTTGCACCTATAAACCTATAAAAACCACAGAAATGTCTTTTCAATAACAATACACTTTTCTTATGAAGCTCTTTACAATATTGCCCTGTTGACAGACGCAGACAGAGAGCAGTAAAAGCGTTGTATGTATGGTATGTATATGCATGTAGATGGAAAAAAAAGCCCCAAAAACACATTCAATGATCATCATCTGCACATTCCCTCACACAGCTCCACTGAACCTTTCATATGTGTCTTTGTAGCACATGAGTGACACCTGCCACATCTGTTCAAGCGCTCATTAAAATCATCAATGGAAACTGCCATCTGCTCCCAGTGAATGAAGGCGCAGCACACCGAAGTACTGAGGCAAACTCGAGGGAGCTCTCCCACCTGGCGACGAGTCACTTTCCCTCCATTATCAGTGCAGTGCACGGCATTGGTCCGTGGTTTATGGAAGTCAGTGGAGTAAGAAAAGGTCGGAGCGAATGTGGAAGCTTTCATAACTAAATAATTCTTCTTTTAAAAATTCCGGTTCCCTATTTTTAACATCTGAATGAGTCCACCGTCGGATGCGCTGCCGTTCCGTTAAGGTACCGCTGAGTTTTCATCAGGGTTCCACTTCTCGTTCATATGAGGGAGAACACTTCGTATGTAGTTAGATTTAAAATCCTTCACTAACTAGATACAAGGACATTTGTTTGTCGACGTCTCCAGATTGTTTTCATCCTATTCAGGTTTACAATCATGAGATCCAACAATCATTTCTGAGGATGACAATAAGATGAATCGAAAAAAACAAGCAAATATCACACATCAACTGCAACGATAACTAAATCTGCATCACTTATGACTGATGCTCTTGGCACAGACGGAATTACATCAAGACTTCACAAAATGCAGTAACTTTGAAGAACTATGACAATATTGTTATGTTTATGTGTAAGTTTTACAATGTCCATGGTCTCAGGTTAGCATGTTAGCATGCTAACATTTGCTAAGTAGCAAAGAACAGCTTAAGCTGATGGGAATGCAATTAGTTTTGCAGGTACAAGACAATAAATGTCTGTCCAAATGTCATCTATAAAACCACTGGTAGGTGATGTCATCGGCTCTGGGATGAAAACTACTCTCATCCAATCAAGAGTGCTTCTTCAGCCCCAGTTTCAGGTTTTCCTGTCAGACATTGATGCACAATATGGGGACATGAGCTGCCACTCAGACGTGCGCCGGCTTAGTCGTGGGATCGCTCTGGAGCGGTTTTGTTCTCTGAGATCTGAAATCGTTTGTAGAACAGAAGGACCTCTATTCTTGTACTTTGAATGTACAAGACGTCCATCTTACCCGACAGTCCAAGGCCCAGCTCCACTGCTCCCACTAGGAGTGATCCAACCATCTTACTACAGATTGAAGTGTGCAGCTCTGCTGTGAACTCACTCCTCAAGATACTGCAGTCTCTTAGATTAATAAAAGGGCTGCGGATTTTTAGCATTCTCCAAGAGCAGCTGATTATTGCTTACTACTGTTCATTATGCCTCAAAATATTGACAACAAATAACATACCGATTATTTTCTACATCTCAGATTTATCGAAAGTTAAAGTTCTCTTTTTCCTCAGGGAAGCATTGGAGCACAGAACATAAACACAAAAGGGTTAAATAATCTGCAGTGTATGAATTTGCTCAACAAATCTATATTGAACCTAAATGTAGTTGTTTTCATTATGGTGATATAGAAAAAGTTCCAAAACCATGAATACGCGTCGTGGAAATCGGCCCGGCATTTTGTAACGTGCTTTAGTCACAGACCAAAGTGTTTCTCCAGCCCAGCTGTGTACTTCAGCACCACGGAGAGCGTCTGAGTGAACCCTCCTCAGCCTGCGGTGTTCAGCACCATGGACAGCAGCACATCGAAAACACACTTCAACCATCATGTCAAGCACTCGGCATACATAATGTTGTTAGTATTTTACACCCCTCCTCCGTGGTTTTAAGACGGCGATGAAAGAGCCTGCACCCCGGCGCTGGCTACCGCTCTGCCGGGCCTTTGAACTGCCAACCTCCCTGCAGAGCTTTGGAATCAGTGGGCGGCGTAAATCTCAAGAGTCCCCCCCCCCCGCTGTTCTTTCACAAACCTGCCATCTCCTTCCAAGTAGCACGACACAGTTATTACTCGCCTAAAATGGCTTAGGGGCACACTCCCTGTCCCCGCCCCGCTCAATCCTCCCAACATGTTAACTTTCCATTGTTTGCCACCAAACGGAGCTCACGTTTCTGTCACAGTTAAAGCAGCTGAAGAATGCTGGGATGCCGGGGCCGCCTACACCAGGGACATTCAGCAGAAAGGAGACATAAGGCGGATTAATGTTTCCAATTAGTGCTTGGTCAGCCAACCTCAGCCTCCGCGTTAGTCTAGACCTGACATTAGCCGTCGTGCAGCGGTTGCGTAATAAAACGGGGCATATTGTAATGAAGCCGAGTGCAGGAAAGTGTTCACCATGACATGGTGTTTAATTGCATTTCACTTCTGAATGGTTTAGGGACAAAATACATCTCTGGTCTGCTGCTACCTTATGAACCATCCCGGCGGTTAGGGGCATAGAATTCATTTAAGAAGCATTTCTGTTTTATTTGTTGAAATTCCCTCTGCATCCCAACATATAATCAATCAAATGCTCCAACAAAACGTCTGGAATCTGTGGTGGTCGCAGGATTTTAATGAGCCCGTCCAATCATTTCACGCGGGCGTTCCTATCCGCTGCACTTTGCCCGTGCACTCGTTTGTTGTTTGACCGCAGTCTTCCACAAGGCTAGGCAGACATATCGCTAAAGCTAGCGAGCTATTTCATCATTTACTACATTCATCATTTTAGATGCAAATGAGACGTGAGGTAGTTAGACCTGCACTCAAACTTGCTGCCATCAGGGATGTTTGGAACAATGAGTTAAGTGCATCAATTATAATTTATTAACATTACAAATAGTGATGGCTGAGACATCCCAGAGATGATGGTTTACACGTGCATGTTGATGGATTGACGGTATGGGAGCCATAAATTCACGGCTGTGCGTAATGACAGAGATCCCGGCCCTGTACTGACAGCTGTTCTTCTACTCCTCTATAATCCAAAGAGTGTTTCCTGGTCCTCTCTGTCCATCCCAAAGCTCCTTCACTTCTCATGCTGAGTCCTTTTTGAGCTTTTACAACATTAACACACTGTAGCATTATCTGCTACAGTAAAATAAGTGCTACAGCGCTAATGTGCTAATCATGATTCGCATCTGACTTTAACATCTTATGAAGCAGTACAGAAAGAATACACACACAAGGGTATTTACCTTCTGCAGGTTGCTATATGTCCGTAACCCTTTTGGTAAAATTTTGCTTCCACCAAAGTAATGTACATAATCAACTTTGGCCTTAGCTTCACTCGCTAAACTTAACAACAATGACACATTACTTCTTCTATCTGGAAACCAAAACCACATTTCAGGGCTTCTGTCTCTGTCTTCATTAGGATTCAGGGCGGGTTTGGGGCTCCATGTGTTCCTGGAAATGTATACGAGCGATGAGCTCCGCTGGCATTACTTCAAACTTTTTCTGAGATCCTCTCCGGTTCTCACCCTCGGTGTGTTTCTTCTGCTACAAGTCAATGCAAGTTCACAGATGACTGTGAACGTCAGACTCCTAACACTTTGAACTTCTTGACAAGCCCTCGTGATTAACGATCAGAGAGTTGGACATCCTGCGCAGATAGTAAGTCGTAGTTGGGTCCATTGACTTCCATTTAAATTCTCGATGTCAAAGATGTTTTAGAGTTCTGACTCCTGCTTTTCTTTTTTTTTCTTTGCCAATGTTTGAACATTGATCTGAATGCTAATACTGTAGCGTACACAGAAAAAAAACTGTGGGTACTGGAATTCAACATCAAACCCAGTAAAACTGTTTTCTTGCTCACATTTTACATAAACCGGCAAACCTCTGCTTTTAGATTTAAACCAGCTGCCCCTGAGCCAAAGCAGCATACAGATCCGACTAGCAGCTCTCTAGTCAAAGCATGTCAACTTTAGCTAATAGAGAATTACAGCTCGTAATCCTCAAACCGGACATGTTTGATCCACGGGCTCCCTTTGCCAGATTTTCTAAAATTTCTCAAGTTTGTTTTATCTACAGGGTGTTAAAGTTCATGCTGACATTACGATAAACCCAGTAAAAAAGTTTCACATCTTGTTCTAAAGCATAAATTACATCCTGCAACACCAAAACTTCACTGACTAACGACTGACGCGACAAAATGCCACTGATTACTTTTAGTTCGGAGGTGGACATGAATATCTGTCTCCTGGATGAAGCTCGTGTGTTTGTTTGACCCGTCATTAGGTCAACATTTTCATTTCATACGATACTTTAGTTTATGACCAAATATCTGCTCAATTAATTACGTCCCCATCAGCCTTAGCCATACTTTGTGTTTAGTGCTATTTAGCTAATATTGGCATGCTAATATATGCTAACTCTAATCTAAGATGGTGCACGTGATCAGTGCTAAACATCAGCAGTGTTAGCATTATCATTGTTAGCAAGTTGCCATGCAGGCATTAGCAGTTATCTTAAGCTAATGAGCGAAAGTAGAGCAGCACAGAGCAGCTAGTGTGGCTGCAGACTCAATAAGTAAAAGAGTCATTTAGGATTTACAGACAGTTTTAGGCGCTTAACAGTACAATTGCATTTGTCTGTATTTAGCAAAAAGAAAAATAATTGCATGTTTGGTTTCATGCAACAAGTATTTTAAGGCATTCCTGTTCAGAGGCACACAACATAGGAGGAGGAAGGGTTCATCCTCTGGGGATCATAACTGTATGTACACATGTTGGGAAAGGAGGAGACGAAAACACTCCATTACTCTCACTACTTTCAGACTCCTCCATTCCTAATTGTGTTGTTATGAGTTAGCAGTTGTGAAGACATTTATGATCCCCTGATTAAAACATTGATGTTCTCGTCAACTGTTTGTTCTGCTTGGGGGGAGACGGCGTCCCCCCAGCAGGAGCTGTCAGCTATTAACAAACACCTGCCTTCCAATCAAATCATTCACCGGATGGCCTCAGCTCCTCTCCCCCCCCCCCCCCCCCCCCCCGAGGCAAACTGTGACTTCTTGAATACTTTTCCGCTGTCTTCAAAAAGGTTCAGGTTGGAGCTATTTATTGCTTTTTTTAATGGTGACAAAAATAGGAGGAAACCTCAAGGAAGCACAACAGGATGGGCAGAAATGCAATAGATGTCATGTGTACAGAATGAACAACATAATGAAAGTACAACATAGTCAAACAATTGCCTTACCGTCACTGTGACCTTTGTCCAGCCAAAGGGTTCGGCAGTATTCAGTACATAGAACGTCTCTACGTGGCATCTGACAAGTCTATTTTGAGATGCTTTGGCAGGTTAAGACGGTGTTTCTTAGAAGCTATTTTAATAAAACAAAATGCATCTTAATGCCTGCAGAGACAGACTGTGTAGACGCCGATGGAAATGCGTTGAATGTTTCACACGACGTCCTGGTTGCTGCTTACTCAACGCATCCTCCAGTGTGACACCTTCAGAATTGTGTAAAATACCTTTTTGTGATTGGATTTATTCATGTACACCTAAATCACACATTTCTGTGATCTACTATAAACCACATTGTTTCTTCTTTTCCATCAAAGCCCTGGTGATTTTGAAAAAGAAAAATGTGCGATACATCACATTTTGTAGTTTGGACGACACTTACAAAGACAGATGAATGGTAAGAAAACACAATTTTTCTGCCTAATGTTGTGTTACTGCTTTGGTGTACTTTAATCATAGTCATCGCCGCTGTGTACTTGTCAGTCTTCATCACTACCCAGCTCTACGGTCATATATACCCTCACATGCTCGTCCATCTGTCAACCCTCATTGGAGCTGACCTGGTGCTGAGCTCCGTGGTATCACACAAAGCAGATGGTGGATTTATGGTACATTGGTATATTGTTAAGGCCAAAGAGAGGGCTTATGTTCTAATGCACGGGGAAAGTAGATTGAGACAAATGCGAGGCTGTCTGGTGTCTCGACCTCTGAGCTGTACTTGGGGGGGGGGGGGGGGGGGGGCATGAAATCATGTTGTCTGGTGTGACCTCTGATTAATCCTCAGCTCTGAAAGGGCTCGGACATCTCCTTCTATCATGGCTTCCATCTGTGGCCGGTGCCGGGAAAAAAACAACAAACAGCTTCCTGCAAACACCGCAGCCCTCCCCCTTCCCCCCCCCCCCCCTCCCCCTCCTCCCTCCTGGTGTCACAGGAGCTCTGTTCCAAAAAGCGAGCCTCACTTTGATGCCGCTTGGATGTAAATGAGAGCCCCCGCTGCCGGAATGCTACCCGGCTGCTTATGCAAAGAGCACAGGTATCCGTCCCACAGGCCATCTGCGGACACCCGTGTGTTTTGCATATGGCTCCTCGTGAGAGTCTTCAGAGGAAAGAGGAATTAAAATGCATTCAGCGTCCAGCGTTTTTTTTTTTTTTTTAATGGATAGATGGAAGTGCAATGTTATCTGCATGAAATTACATGCAGACCCACCCACCGCAGTCTGAGCTTCTAAGGCTCTACAGGTCATTTTATCCTCTATTCAGTAATGGAAAGCTCTGTTTATATAATGCGCACAGTCAGCAAAGCATTAGGTCAAGATGTCCATTAAAGGGCACTCGTGTGCACACGTGCAACCTTCTCTGCAAAGGTAACACTGCACTGTTTGTTTCAATTTTATGTTTTTGTCACATCTCCTGACTACGTCCAAGTGTACAAGTCATTCTGAATGTTCTCCCTCAAAGTTGTTCGTTTAACTTTTTGCACAAGAGTGTGGCAGGTAGACTTGGTATCTGTCATGGTCCTGAATAACTGAGGGGACAGATGCGTCCTTTTGGATTAAAGCACGGAGATGTTACAGTATGTTTCCACAAACTGCCAATACAAACTGCCGGTAATCACTCGATACATATGAGGTTTGATGGTCACAAACTATGACAACCAGACCCCTGTCAAGCCTTTGCTCAAGCAGGAAGGGTGCTTGTGAGGATGTGGGGAGTTCAATCCCCTCCAGGTCTTCTGAGTGCTCGGACCATTTCTGTTTTGTGTGAGAGCTTTCATATTTTATGGCACTCCGTTCAAAGACGAGAGCCTGGGAATTCACCGATTCCTCTCCTCCTACGTGGTTTATTGTAAAAATGAAAGTGCATTAGAGATTAGCTTTCACATTCAGTCAGTGCTGCTGGGGCATTTACGTTGTCTCACAGTACAAGACAAAGCCCTTCTCTTTGCACCATTCAAAACCTCCAGCTTTTCTTTTCTTGCAGATTTTTTGACGTGCAAACAACTGCACGTTCCAAATAATCCACCTTTCAACAGAAAATGTTCTAAATGTCACTTGTCACATTCCATAGAGTATGTAAAGAACAGAAAACAGCCGTCTGTCATGCTGTTTAATTAGCTGTGTGAATAATGCTTCATACCCCTCGATGTGATCACAGGGAGGGACCACACCTCAGGGCGCTGCAGGCACCGAGAAGAAGAAGGTGAAGGCTGATCCTGAAGCAAGAGAGCTCCTGTGACGAGTGGGTTAGAGATCCGGAGTTAGAAGATGAACTCAGAGCTGATATGAAGGCATTTCTCCTCCCCAGTGTCTATGCTGAGAGTGCTCAACGTTATACCAGAACTTTCAAGTGGCACAAACTAGTCTCTGACTGTGCATTGTGTCCTCCCTGCTTTTCACAGTTGTGCCACAATACTGGACCAATTAACCAAATTGCTGTCCCGATTCGTCACTTAAGACACAAAAATGAGGGGATGGTCCAGGTTGAAAAATAGCCAAATTACCCTTAAAAAATGTATTCAAGTAGCTTCAAGACCATAATTTAAGATGAAGAATTAAAAGTTAATTAAACTGCTAATCAACCCCTTTTTCAGTCTGTCATTCATGTGATCCAAGAAAGAGAAGTTTAGATGCACAGCTAGAAACACTATAGACCTATATGAGATAAGATAGACTTTATCGTCCTGAAGCTGTCTGCTGTTAAAACAATACAAAATAACATATTGCATACATACATTACATGCACATACTGCCACCTGCCAACAAATACATTTCACACTGACCGGTGTTACAAGGGGTTAGGCTCTGGCTAGCTTGCCATTTAGGGCTTTGATGGACAGGGGGACAAAGGAGCGGTTGAGCTGCACTGGGGGACTCTGAAGCGTCTTCCTGAGGGAAGAAGCTGGTATTCAGGGTGGAGGACATGGGTGAGGTCTGAAATAATCTTCTGGGCCTGTCTGATGATAGTTCCATCAAAGACAGCCTGGAGTGTGGGATGCTGTCTGACTCCCATGATTTTCATGGCTCTTTGTATTAGCCGGGTGATCTGGGCTTTCAGCTGCACACTGAGGTTTCCAAACCAGGCTGAGATATATATATATATATATATATATATATATATATATATATATATACTGAATATGAATCTTCTGATGGAGAATTTGAACCACATGCAATCAGATACAATTTTGCTTGCTATATGCATGCGTGTTTACTTTAAGTATTCATTAATCCGTACACTTTGAGCTGCCTGATACAATCCAAGTCTGCACATCATAAGTAAAGGATTCATTAGAGTGGTCCAATAAAGCGCATTAATGAACCCTTTATGCAGAGTGCCTTTTGAAAAAGTTCCAAGTTTTTGCACAAAAAAAAGAACTGCATTTTCTTCAAGAATGTTTTAAGCCTCATTATCATTGCGAACATTCATATCTTTCACAAGTGCTGCTGCCGCTAATGAGCGATGCGAGTGTGATACGAAACGCCCAGTGTTTGCGTCTGAAATGTGTCACATGCCCGCGAATCTCCACTCCATCTGCCGTCTCTCTCTCTCTCTCTCTCTCTCTCTCTCTCTCTCTCTCTCTCTCTCTCTCTCTCTCTCTCTCTCTCTCTCTCTCTCTCTCTCTCTCTCTCTCTCTCTCTCTCTCTCTCTCTCTGCCGCCGACACAGGGCGCAGTCGGTGCACGGAGCGGGCTGCGGATGTTCGCAGTCACATCAAACCGCAGACAACAGCACAGAGCGCGGAGAAAAAGAAATACATATCTTTTTTAATTCCGATATTATCTTCTTTCTCCTCGCCGGCGCAGCGGTGTGAGTGGACATTTATTTATAAACGCGCATCAGGACAGAAAGAAAAACCCCGTCTGACTCCGTGGAAAGTTCACCCATGCTGTTGTTGCGTTTACCCAAACTTACAAACAAGGCATATTTGGAGCTGATCGATGCGCCGGTAGCGCGGTCAGTGTGCGGGATGTGAGCGGCGGAGCGGGGCGCGCCTCACTCGCTGTTTTTTTTTTACGCGCAACGGAGGGACGAGGAGTGATCGGACAACCACCGGGAATCCGAGGAATGTAAATTACAAACGGTACTGGAATTAATGTCGAAATGAAAACTACAACGCGTTGACCGTCGACATCATCTCGTGGGCAAGAGACGCAGTTTGAAAAAAAGCAACGCCTCAGAGGTAAGAAGTCGCAGTGAGCCCACAGTGCGACTCCTTCTGCTGCTCTGTGCCGTGGTAACTTAACTACACTCTGTTTTAACTGTCCGACTCATTGCTGTGGTTTCTATATGCATGGTACCCAGCCAGTGATGCTGCAGCGGGGGAATCGGGTTCATGTGTTACATTCCTCTTAAGTGTTAATTGGACCAAACTGTTTGTGGGATTTCTTGTCTGATTCCGGTGCCTTTCCGTTATCTGTCGCCGAGTCCACTCCGCTTTTATCACTGTGCCGTATTTAGCTGAAATGGACTCGGGGATCCGCGCAGTGCTCATCAGAAGGAGTGCAATATCATCGCTGAGAATTTCAATTACCCCCCCCTCCCCTCTTCCCGACCCCCTCCCCCCTCAGTGCTGGATCCCAGGCAGGATCTTAATGTTCCGTAAAGGAACAAATCCACAACGCCCCTCCGCTCCCACAGCTAACTTACTGTTGCCAGACATCTGAAATACAGCTGAGAGTGTTTACTCAACATCAAATGTCAATACTCGTTTTCATATCTGCAGAGGCAGACGGCTGCACAGAACATCTACAGTCCACAATAGATTGCAGAGAGAAAAACAAAACAAAAAAAAGACACATGGAACTTGTTCAGTATTTCCCAGCAAATGATGAGATCGGCAGATTATAAAAAAAAAGCAGCCGAAAGGCTGAAAGTGCAGCAGGTGAATCCGCCTGAGGGAAATCTGCAGCTTGATTACTGAACACTGTGCACATTTGGAATTCAGTGCTCCTTTCTTGTTTGTGTCTGGCCTTGGGGGGGTGTGGGGGTGGTAAGAACTGTCAAATGTGCGTGGCCTTTATCGAGACACTTCACAGTTCAGGACCTTGACTTTTCCCATGCCTCTTGATCAGGTAACCATGTGGCGGTGGGCGGGCTGAATAATGCATGGCCTTGTATGCCTGTCTCAGTGGCGTTGGGCGGCTGATGGCGGCTGATGGCGGCTGGGAGTTGTTTACTGGGCTGCAGCTTTCTTGCAGAGGATTGGGGACGTACAGGCAGGCAGCGTGGAGACAGCAGCAGGCCAAGTGAGGGAACCTCCGGCCCTAATCTCACTGTCTACTGAAAGATAACCTCTGCCTCACGCAGATTGGAGCCATACTCTAATTGACTTACCGTTAACCCTTCCAACACATTAAGAGTGCCATGCCAGCGGTGACTAACCCGAAGAAGCCGGAGCGGCACAGTGTCCCGAATATTGTGTGTTTGTGTGTGTGTGTGTGTGTGTGTGTGTGTTTGTGTGTTAATCTACCTCATCGTCCCTCACCGAGTTCCCAGGCCGGGTGCCACAGTGAAACTGCTAATCCTTCAGTAAGCAGAGCTTAAATCTGTCAGAGCTATGACTTGCTTTACCTCACTGGTGCACAAAATGGAATATGAGCCACGGAGCTCTACTGCGAACGCGTGAAATGTGTCGAGAGAGACCCGACTTGTTTCAGTTTTAAAATATTCCAGCGTTGCAGAAAAATATCATGTCAGAGTGTCGTGTTGAGTGACTGGCTCTCTGTTGTCTTTCATCCACGCTGTTGTTCCAGCTGATCGTGCGGGATCAATGGGGAACACTGGTCTCAACTCCATTTTCTGCACTGTAATTCAGTTCTGATGGCAGCTTTAAAACACCTCTCCTGAGGAGAAAAGGTCTTTGGGCTCGCAAATAATACCTTCTCTAAGCAGCCCCTGGGCCTCTCAGCGGATCTGCTGGCTATAAATAATGGCACATATGTCCCCGTGCTCCTGGCTGACGTACACTAAGCTCCATTCTGAGCTCCACAGGGACAAGCAGAGGGCTGCGTCTCAGGCTTGACTGAGGCCTGGACGCAGGCTACATAGCGCACCTCACACATCCATCGACATCCTCTCCTTCATGTCTGCCCATCGTCCCTCTCTCTCTCTCTCTCTCTCTCTCCGGTCATTCCCTGAATCAGCCTCCACCTCCACCTCCTCTCCCCGTGCAGAGATGGAAGAGCAGCATTGGTAACAGCTTTGTTTGTTTAACAGTACCGTGTGTGCTGTGAGAAGTCCAATCACTGTGAGCAGCAGGGGACGGGAGCAGCACTCTCGACCAGCAGTACAGCACAGTCATATATGCACATGAATCATAGTTTGTATGGCTGGCCCCATGTTCACCATGGAGACGATTACCAACCTGTTCATCCCCCACAAGAGGACAATAGAATGGGCTTTTGTTGCACGATGTGTATACTGTCCCAGAAATAATTGTGATGAACGATATGATGATGTGTATCCATCATTCTGTTGTTAAAGAGATCCAGTTAATGAATCCAGTACGAGTTAATATAGGCCTACGTTTCCAAACTCTGCATAAACAACTGCATTATAATTAGGCAAAACTCAATATGCACACAGTGAAGCTCGCACCGCACGCTGCAAAAATAGGGTTGGTGTAGCAGGTAAAAAAACAACAGTATTTTGCTATTTCGGCCAACACAAAATGCCCCCCCCCCCCCTCAAAAAACTAAAACCCGCATGCAAACGCACCGGTAAGACTTCCCACAATGCTTCTATTATCGACTGTAGAAATCAGTATTTGAATCCATTCTTTTTTAAGGAATAGTCGTCCCACGTTATTCATTATGCATCAGCAGTAATTATATTTACTTGTTCTCAGATTGAGAGCTCTGTTTGTTGTGTGTAGAGGGTGTTTTGGTGTGGCGCTGTCCCAGGTGCTGAAACGCAGCGAAGGAGATTGATAGACAGGTAGTGTCAACACAGCCACGTCTTTTATTTCATATGTTTTTACTTTAATCTACTAGATGTGATTATTGAGCATTTTGTTGCCATTTTTCTTTCAATAAAAAAGGAATATGGAATATCCTGAAGTCTAATTCCGTCCTCATCTCTCATTAGACATTCATAGTAAAGTACAATATAAGTAAATCAGGAATATATTCAGGTTTGAGGAATGTATCAGAGCATGTGTTGTCTTACTGGGGCTCAGGCTCGATGGCACGTCGACGTAAAAGTCCTCTGTTGGATCTAAACCCAGCGCTCCAGACTACCTTTTCCACTGGTAGCACTGGTCCTAGCCACTTTCTCAACACATGAATTGGTCGCATCCTTTTTTTTTTTTTTGAACAGCATGGTAGTAAACAATGACCGGTCTCTCCCCTGCCTGCACTTTTCATCACCCCCTCCCTGCCAGCCTCCTCCTCATTTTGCCTTTTAAAATAATATCAGCTATTGACCGCTTCATTTTTTGGAACACAGAAACGGCTAAATGGATTGTTTGGTGAAGTTCTACTCCACTCCGTACATGCACACAATGCTGTGCGAAGTGCAGCAAGGGCGCGGGTGGGGGGGGGGGGGGGGGGGGGGGGGGGGGGTTCATGATCATGTGCTCGCACGTAAACATTCTAACCTGCACACTCACTGAAAATGGTCGCAGTCTGCAACCCTATTCATGGTCCGCAACATCGGCCCTTGCCTATCACTGATGTTTGTGATCACTGGTGGCCAATGACTGGAAAAGAACTGGAAAAAGCAACGAATTCAAAAAGAATCGTCATCAACAAAGACCCAAACAACCACTGATTCAGCTCCATAATTGAGGTTGTGATGTTTCTGTCCACTGCTGATGATTAGTCATCCAGAGGCAAACTTTCCGTCAACCAGACGTAGACCTTGCTGCTAGACTGAGCGGTGGCGGCCTGCGTGGTGCCCTCCATGGTGCCCCCGCGGCCCGGTGTTGCTTTAATGTCACAGTTAGCCTGACCTACTGTTGTGACGGTCAGGAAAGGAGCAGCCACTGAGTCAGTAACAGCAGTCCGGCGCCGGGCTGGAAGAAATAAAAGCTGGAGGTAGAGAGGTCGATGCGCAGCGGGACTCTGCTCCCCCCCCCCCCCCCCCCCCCCCGGATGAGTCCTGATGTCAGACTCTCATCTGTAGCCATGGACGGCTGCACTGTCCCTCTCATTTGCCATCGATTCGGCCTCTCCTCCAACATCCCTAAAGCTGGGATTATGTAGTCATGCATGCAGTTCTTCAGCCCAATTTTCCCCAAGAAAAGCTGTATGGATACGGGGAGTCCAGTGTTCATGCTCTGCAGTGATCTGCCTCGGATGGAGTGATTGTGTGTGTGTGTGTGTGTGTGTGTGTGTGTCCTTGCAGGCTGGGAGGAAGTAACATGCAGCATGCTCTGAGCCTTCTCCTTGGTGGCGGAAGCAGCATTGGGGTTCGTGGTCTGTTGTCCATATGCCCTCCACCTGCCATGACCATCTGGGTGAGATTAGCATGTCATGCTCCAATGTACACAACGGATTACACAGTTCTCCTTCAAATGGAGCACCAGAGCATGCATGTATTAGAGAAGTGTGCAGCTCTATTCTACATTACATCCATCCAACAAGACAAAAAACAACAACAAACGGTTGTCCTGGTGAGTCTCCAGTGAGTAAAAAGGTGCTTTGAGTTAATGCAGCTCAGCAGTTGTTGTGACACTGTTGTGTTTCGAATTAGCGCTGAAGCCATTAGTCAATTAGTGTTTCAGCAACATCTGGTATTTCATGGTGTGCAGTTGTCACTTCATGTCTTGTAGATTAAATCTGTCTATTAAGCCATTTGGTCACTTTGGTCCGGTCCTACCCATTTATTAGAAATGAAACCCCTCTGTGTTTCATTTCATTTCATTTCAACAGCAAAACCTCACCCTTATTATATGTAGCTATGGTATAAATTTGTATTATGAATAAAACAAATGGGACAGAGACGTATATGACTTCTGGAGATCAGTGCAACCTTAATTAAATGGTAATACTCATTTAAACCGACGGCCCTTTTTTGATTTGAACAATGTGGTGTTAGACACTTTATTAAGTGATCCTCCGCATTTTCAGTCTCATCTAATGTTTTACCCAACTGTGGGGACCATGTCCAAATCCACTGTTAATAAAGACAATAACAGCGTCAATAAGAAAAGCCAATGAAACTCCAAAGGGAAGCTAAAATGATCCTCCCAACTGACCGACCTCAGTCCTGTGTAAACACAATAAAAACCGCTCAGTACAAGGCCACCACACAGTGCTGGCACAGAGACGGGAAGAGGGCAGGAAACGAGGCTCTGGACGGTTGTTGAGCTCAGTGTTGGGGACTGCTGTCTGGCTCGGAGAGTGCTGACCTGTCAGAGCCATACGAGAAGGGATCAGAAATCATGAATAAATGAGCAGGGCTTTGGCGTTGAGCCCACAGACACTTAGGATCCAAACAGGATTAGTCTGGTCCTCGTACAACTGGACACACATCAGTAACCTGATATATTAATCGTGTACTTAAATCTAAATAGGGCTCCGGCTATAATATATATCTTTCAGTCATTATCGATTGATCTGTCAATATTTTTTTATCAATCTATAAATGCTAAAAAGGGACCACGACATGCATGGTATTTGCACTGTGCCGCCCCTCCGCCCCTCTACTCTTCAGTTTCCTTCACCGCATCGTATCCGTAACATAGGGATCCTCTCAGATCTGATCATCCAGGCTGACAAGAAACCCTCTTTTGTTTCCTGAAATGAGGTCACACAACTGCGGCAGGAAAATTGGTCGTCAGAGAAAAAAGCTTTTGAGAAGTCATCTTTTAATCAGAATATACTTTTCTCATGTGAAATACCGCTGTGCTCGGCCTCTAAATAGATTATGAGACTGTGCCCCGCTCACTGTGTGAACATTCGGCATAAGCAGCTTATTCCCTGGCTGCAATTGCTATTTCATGAATTTCTTAAATCTAGTTAATAACCTGCAGTATTTGTTTTAGCAGATAGCCCCCCCCCCCCCCCCCCCCCCCTGTGGGGACACTGAATGGCCAGGAGGGTACAGAGATATGAAAACAGAGACATTGTGCGTCTGAGTCGGAGAAGCCTTTTGTCAGCTCATCCCAACGTGGCCGTGAAACGTTTCCACTCCACAGCCATCGCTTTTTACGAGCCGCTCCAGATGTTTATATTATTTATGTTTGCTTTGCATCCGTGGCCAGAAAATCATTGCCATTCTTCATGGCGACCCGTTTGCAAGGCAAAAGAAGAAGATGCATGCAAAGAATGGACAAAACAAAACACTATTTGAAAAACTGTTTCATATCATATCTCGTTGCTTGTTTTGGTTATGGTCGTCTTGTTTTGAGAGGTTTTCATCAGCACCGGTTTTGAGTTTTTCTGGGTAAACCACGATTTTTTGCTTCTAAAAGCCTTTAATCAATTCCTCATAAAGTATACCGCACGGTGAAAAGTCACAATTCCAATCATACAGAATGTTTTGATCCTCTGCTTTTCAGCTTATCCTCTTATCACTTTTAATACGTCCGAGCGGTTCCACGGGGGCGGCTGAACATCTTTAGAGTGCTGATCTGAGGTTAATGCTGCGTGCAGCTGCGAGGAAGGAAAATAAATCAGACGGCAATTTCAGCGTGTTGTGTTTCGGTGGTTTGAGACTCAGGATTCTTATACTCAGGCTGTATTTCAAGAATGCAACGCTCTTCGTGATAAAAGGCACTTTGCACTCTTGACATGAATATAGCGGCCCACATATGACCGATGACGTTCTCGCTCTGAGCGTCTAATAATGACGTGGGTGTGTTGACATTAGAGTTGCAAGCCAGGCCAGACACACTAATACGTGTCTCAGCGTGTTCGTGTCAGACGGCGAGGAGCATTGACTGCTGTATTTGACTCATTGGGAGTGAGAACAGGTTGCAAGTGGCAACCTATATGACAGACCTCTGGGGGTCGGGTAATGGAACCTCACTCACAAGGAAATAAACGGATGTGGTGTCTGTGTTACCGGCAAACAATCGGCACAACACATGAACGGGAAGTTTCAGCGATCTCCCACAACGCGGCCCCCGGATGAGCGGATTCAAAATGAGCGGCTTCCTTCTTCAACGCCTCTCAGAGGTGTGACGCGAGTGTGTGAAGCAGATAATGAGTTCCTAATACAAACATGTTAAGCTCAGCATGTTTTCTGTACAGTCTAACGGTGTGTGTGTGTGTGTGTGTGTGTGTGTGTGTGTGTGAGAAACGGCGAGGACGCGAAAAATCAAAACAGCGAGAGGTAAAAAAAACAAAAAAGCTGAGGGACGTGGAGGGAGGTTGATGCATGCAGAGAGCAGGAAGTGAGGAGGAGGAAGAAAGAGTGAAGTGTTTCCCCCTCACTGCGCCACGGCCCTTGAGCCAATTAAGAGTCTCCACTAGCCCAATTCCCCCCCCCCCCCCCCCCCGCCGCACGCTTGAGCCTAAAAGGGGGACGGATGCTTTTTGCTTTTTGTTTGTTTGTCTCTCCGGTTTCCGCGTACCTTAATTATCTTAATGGAAAACAGGTAGATTGAATAAAAAGCCGATCCTATTTGCTTTGGCAGAGCAGGCACCACTCGGGATCTCTGTTGTTGTGTCGCTCCTGCACCCTAATGAATGGAGCTCTGTCCCGCCACTGCCCAATCAGCCAGCTGATTCCCTCTCATTATGCACACACACACGCACACGCACACACACACACACACACACACCTGGCACTGGGGTTCTTTGGTATTTTTAGCCACTATTTCCATAAACTGTCCTTTGTGACATCGGGGTGTCCTGGGAGGATTAGTGAGTGTATATATCGACGGCCCTCAGGAGCCAGAGTGTCCCGCCCTGGAATAATGGTACATCTCTCTAAAGTGTTTGACAGCGTTGCCCTGCTTTCTGCTAACATTTCAGTTTCATCAGTGACAAATACTCGCTGTCACGGTCCTTAAATGTCTCGCCTCCTTCGTTGTTAGATGTAATTAATGCCTCCCTCTCCAGAGATTTCATGCCACCCAACCAGGCACTCGAGGGGGAACAGATAACAGAGCGAGCACTTATTTAGGTCTTATTGTTTTTTTGGTCTTTGTGGAGATGATCACATAGCAAGGGGATATCATTTAAAAATGTCAAATTCAATGAATATTGTACTCAAATAGTGGCTGGGGCCTTTATTCACTTCAACTACAGACAGAACCCGGCCTTAATTCTTAACTTCCAGTGTTTTGTGTGTATATTTCATCAAATTGTTTCATGACACCTCGGCTTTTGATTCGCCGTTGTCTTTATTCATTTAGAATAACGTCCACTTCAGCAGCACTTATTCCATCAACAACCACGATATTTATTTTTAAAGCGCCCATGATTGTCAGTCAATTCTACTTTGCCGTTTGTTTCTTTCATCGTTAAGCCCGCCGTCAGTGAGACTCAACAGTTTCCTGCGCAGATGTTCCATCTGTTTGTGTGAGCCGATCATCCATTGGCTCGCCGAATGAACAAATTAACTGTCACAAACTGTCACAAGCTACGGGAATGTGATGAGGAGGCAGACCATGCAAGAGCTGTAATAAACAAAAACATTGTTCGTCAAAGCTAAAGTCGACTAGTACAATAGAGCGTGTAGATCGGCAGCATCAGTAACAAACGCATGGATGTATGGACGATACGTGGATGTTGGTGTTTTGTTGAGATGAGGAGTGGAGAAGCATGAGAATAATGATGCAGAGTGGATATCAGTGTCAGATACGTTAGATACAATGGAGACGTATCTGTTCCCTGAGACGGGAACGTCAAAAAAAGCTTTCAATGGGGATTGGTCGAGCTGAACGTGGATTAATTCAGCAATAAAGCGTAATGATTGCAGAGAACTTGGCCACCAAGAGAGAGACACACCGTGTCCTAACAGCAAGCACTGTTAAACACATCACGCTGGAGATGTAACCACTTACAAGATGGGTGAGGAGTCCTCGGGACCTTCTGACGTTTGTTGTTCTGAAGTCCTGTATTGTGATATTTACTGGAACGTACGAGCAATACAGTCAACAGCAGGTAGGAGACGTTCAGCTCCCTTCCATCCAGCTGCCACCTTATTTAGGTTCTTTGTAGTGAAAGGAGGAGGTGTCGGACAGAGAACTCCTCATTTCACCTTCACCAGTCAGCTGTTCCTCAACTATTGAGGCCCTTTCAAAGCCAGGAATAAATAAAAACAGGGCGTCCGACAAATGTTGTGTTGCGCAATAATTGATATTCCAATAGTTTGAATATCGTTTTTTTTAACAACAAATATTCAAACACAATTTTTTTGGCCTATTTTGCAGTTAGTTTTCTGTGTCCTTTGGTATTCCAGACACAGTTAGTCTCCGGCGGTAGAAAAAATAATTACCGTCACTTTTACAGGATTTTGACATCGCCATGGCAACAAAGCATCGGCCCCCGTGACCTCCTTGCCAACCTGCAAGTGAACCGTCTTAATTGGGCCGACGTCACGTTTTCATGTTATTGACCCGCTTCTCCTTATCTCCCTTTTTTTTTTTTTTTTATAGTTGCTCATTACAAAGTTGGCTGAAGACAGGCAGACCCTCAGATGTGCAGGTCCAGTTTACAGGCTCGTGAATATTAATACGGAATTCCAAACTCCTTCCTCTGAAGCATCGCGTCGTATTTCAGGTTGCTCGTGGTGTAAGTGGCAAAAAAAAATGCTCACGGTTTTCCATTTGAAAGGCGTTTCGAAGGTTGAACGTGAGCCTAATGACGAAGTGTTGTGTGGGAGCGCTTAACTCCGGTCCGGAGCTTGTTTATTGTAATAACACTCACACAGATGCATTGTGTAATTGATCTCACTGCATAGCCGAAAAGAGGACGGAGGATCCCGGGGGGACTAGAGCAGGGGGGAGAAAAAGAAATGTCTTTGAAGTGAAGCTAATGATGGAGGAAAAAAAATCAACCTACATACATTACAGTACAGTACAGTACAGCCAGGAGCACGTGTGACTGCTATTCATGGCACGCTGCTGTGTGAATGCAGTCGGTTTTTGTCCACTACTTCTAAGTACAACGGGATGATTTGAGTTCTCACCACTAACACTTCAAAATGTGGACTTTAAGTAATAATGCATCATCTTGGACAATGCAATACCTTACATTCTCAGATGGTAGTCGGGGCCCTAAATTCCCTCAATGTCGGGACATGCAGGCTTTCATTTAGAATTTACAGAATCTTATTTTTGGCATTAGAAGCGTTCTGGGTTCTGTTTGTAGGCCGAGTAGTGGTAGTCCCTGTAGAGAGCAAATGAGGCGGAACGCATTGGATTATAGAGATTAGCCGAAATGGCGTCTGGACCTAAAACACTTTGCTAACACACGCTGTTTTTCTATTGGAGAAGAATTGCTAATCAGACTGTACATAATGACAAACACAGGTCTTGGCCTTCACCAGAATCCCGTGGCGTGGAGGATAAATCATGGTCAGATTGATGGAGTTCCGAGTCGGTTGATGCACACTCGAAGCCTTCCTAAAGCAGGCCCGGACCGGCCATCAGGAGCACCGGGGGGGGGATTCCTGGTAGCCTGCCCCCCAGCTGATTGACCCGGACTACCAGGCTCGTGTTCAAAATATAAATTGTAACGGGTAAATCAAAGCGCTCACACTGTGACAAGAGTATACCGGGTAATGGGAGAATCACCGATCCGGCTATTGACGTCAAAGGTTGAAATTGAAAGCTCAGTTTGTTTGTTCTTTGGATTTAGAATCGGAATCGTGACACATCTTATCTTTACACAGACAGGAATACCATCAACATTCATGTGATATTTAGCTCCTGTCGATGAGTGTGTTTACATGTGAACACACCTACTGATCCATCCCGCGTCATGGAGAGCGTGAGGATCAGACTGCATGTCTTTATTGTATGTAATTCATATTCTCAGGACAGTGGTGACTGGGAGGTTGTTTACTTCAGATTCCAGTGTTTACTGTCAAACAGGCCGCAGTGGTTTTCTTCAGGGTCCGTCTGGCAGGGCTGGTGTTGTACCTTTTGGCTGACACTATCTGTCCAGCAGCGTTTCTGATACATCGTTATTTGAGCATTTTCATCGACATACCACTGAGAGCGGTCCAGCGGGGATTAGCCCCCCCCCCCCACCACCACCATCATGCAGTGGGCTGCCAGACCAGCTGGGCTGCCTGCCAGCCTCCTGGACTGACCCACATCCGCACGGTGTCTTTAATTCCGTAAATGAAGGTTCAGAGGGGCAGAATTACAGTCGACATGTTGATATCTGATATAGTTCAGGTCAGGATGACGACAGATCCTCACAGAACAAACCGCGGTGTTGGGTTAAGTCTGCCCTACCTTAAACACGGATGGTTTGATGCGCGTTAAGCTTCTCCCACTCGGCCGCGTGTCTCTGTTTGAGTTGCTTATTGACACGTCCAACAGTTACTAAAGAACATTATCATTTCTGTCTCTTCAGCTGATTAAATGCTCCCCTGTGTTCACTAACCGTCCAAAGTCCTACAGCAGACGCAGAAGAATGATGCTGTAGACAGTACGGTAGCTGTGGCCTTCATTCTGTTCTTTGTTTGTCCTCGTATGAAACGTACATAACAAGTCAGACAAAAGGCTTGGTACAGAGGAACATTTTCTCGCTTCCAGCAAACATCACAGAAACTCTGGGCCATTTCTCTTTTCCTGGTTAAAAAGAGTCTCGTGCTCTCTGTCGGGGTGACAAGGGAGGTAAACTGATGTCAAGAGGACACAGAGCACTAATGCAGCCCAATGCATTAATAAACATGGCTTCCACTAGAGGCACGCAGACTGCACCGGTCAGGCCAAGGATGTCGTCCTTCTCCTCCAACACTTGCTGTCTGGTGCAGCCTCTGTACAGCTGGTGACAGTGGGTGGGTGACACAGTAACAGGTACACAGCAAGGTGACACTGTGGCCCCCGACTGGAGCAGGAAAGAGGGAACGCAGCTTTGAAGACGAAATTGAACCACTAACATTTGTATCCTCCTGGTGTTGATGTGAAGGGCCTCCATATTGTTCCTCGTGTTGTCAGTCATTTCCTCTGTCGTGTTGTATCAGCTTCATTGTGAAGTAGATTCAGTGTGTTTGCGCTCCTCACCGCTCTATGTGGATCGAAAGAGGAACAGAAACATCCAGCGTGATGTCAGCAGATTAACATATCAGATTGAGGTATTTTTCCAAACCGACTGCAATTAAATTAGCCCTCGCTGATTAAATCTGACTGCATTAAAGTCCTCCCCAGTGAGGGAGAAAAAAACCCAAATTATTAATTGTGTCATGCATCCCGTGGCTATGTTGATTACGAATTACTTGAGTGCTCCTGAAGACATGCGGCGTATTTTATTAATGACTAACAGACTTGGTGCAGAGCAATCACTGTTAACGCGTTTCAGCACATGAATCAATTGTGAATCACAAGAAGTGATGACGTGCAGGAAAAATCAGCTCAGCATTGTCGTGCCTCTTTTCATCTAAAACATTTATACTTTTTATTTGTACCAATGAGCCACATGAGCAGCTAAGCACTCCCAGTCCCTGTTCATACACTCCTCCAATGGAATAGTTATGACTTTTATATGCTTGGTAATTAAGAATCCTGAATTGAACCCAAATTTCACAATAAATGCCAAAGCTGGAGGGAAACAGCGGGGGGGGGGGAGTGCAAATCACTGACCTGTTGCCGCTGGTGAAAAATTGCCAGCGTTTTATTCCCGCTGTTCTTCTATTTTCGCCTTATGAACATTAATAGGCACTTGCCTCGGTGCTGCAGGCCAGGTCATAATGCTTTTCAAAAAACAACGCCGTTGTCTTTGAGCACAACACATACAGTCCCAGCTTGACTACAGGCTTTCACTGATTTGTCTCTCGTGTGGAACAGCATGTGCTATATAACCGTGTGTAACCTCATTACCCATTTAATCCGCCTGCTACCTCATTGTGTCACACATTTGCTACACGCCATCGCAAAATAACTTCAAAACAGACTCTATGTAACTCTTCCCTACAGTTGCTACGGCGTCCTCACCACCAGCCATCTGTTGCAGTCCTGTTCTCACATTCAGAAGCTATGGAACACTATAGAAGCACATTAATATGTATATCATACTGTGCAATGTTCTTTGTTATCATAGACTGTATATAAGATGTGGACGTAGTCACCGTGATGTCACCCATTGGTTTGTGGACTGCTGTTTTGAATCCTCGAGTTTGGCCATTTTGGCCGTCGCCATCTTGGCTTTTTGCAACCAGAAGTAAAACAAGAGGGTGGAGCTAAGTGCAACTGAACGCTGAATACGTCATTTTTTACGCAACCAAAAATGTGAGTGTGTTAGAAAAGTGAAAACAAACGGTGAAAGGGTTAAAGTTATGAGACAAAAGTCATGGACAACTCCCAAACCAGAAAAGCCGTGGCAGCAACCCATCAATCACTGTGTAGCCCCGCCCCTAAAGCATCCCCTGCTTTATGGTCTGTTTGACTCTAAATGGACCATCATGTACTAAATGAACATCATGCTGTATTGAAGAAGACTTGAAACTAGAGATTGAGACCATAAACTCATGTTTACAATGTTTACTGAGGTAATAAATCAAGAGAGAAGTAGAGTCATCTTCTCATAGACTTCTATAGAACCAGAGGAGTCGCCCCCTGGTGGTCATTAGAGAGAATACAGGTTGAGGCTCTTTTTTTTAAGCTTCACTTTTTAGAACCAGATGTTTCCACCTGTTTGTAATAAAGGCTTAATCTTTTATGAAACAAAAGCAATTCAACCAATTAACTGATGCTTCAGTTGCAGTATTAATGTTTTTATATCATGAAATACTGTCGTCCCTTTCGCCAAAAAAAAAAGAGACTGTGCGGTTTGAACTTCTCTCCCAAGCTGTCTTTCATTTCTCCTACTTTATGTGAACAAACAACAACACCGCGGATGTCTTAGCCCGTCAAGACTGCGAAGACACAGAGTTGTTGGAGTGAGATCAGGGAGGCAGTGTGTCGACTTCACTTCACTTTCAAGTGTTGCCATTCGAAAAGAAATAGAAACACTTTGACTTCAGACATGGTCGGACGACACGACCTACTTACTAGTTTGTTTGAAGCGCACGTGAAATCTGGAAATCTCAGCCTCTGCTCTCAAGTGTCAGAAAAATGCAGCAACACACTGTATGTATACCGTTACCTGCCTTTATTTGACCACTGGTGCAGTGTACAAGTGATACATAGGCTCACAGAGTCAGAGCATATTTCAAGCTCAGATTTTGCCACAAAAGAAATGTATTGAGCCCAGCAGCTGGAAGAGGGATCAGTTAGGTCTTTAGATGATGACATAACTCGTTTTCTCCTGAAGCCCCAAACACGGTCAACAAGGTTTGAATGTAACTGCTCGGTCTATTTCTCACCTTCAAACCTGTTGAGACGGACGCTTTGTGAAATAGCCACCGTGTTTTTGTAAAAGACACCAGTGACAGCTCGGTAAGTGATGTATTTGCCCGTCCAGGTGAACAGTAGATGTTCATGTCGTGGCGAAAAAAAACTGTCAGTCATGCATATAGCCTTCTTTAGATGAGATCTGTCCAAAGAAAATTCCCACTGAGCCATAGCCAGTGAGAAAGAAATGTGGACTTTGTGTTGCCTGGCAGGCTGTTCTCATCCTGCATTCATGTCTGTACCTAAGAAAATGAATGCGCTGTAATTCGTAAATGACCCACAAAATCGAATTTGTTTGTATTCCACGTAATTATGAACCAGGAAGTGTCAAGGCCATGAAAACTCACACTGGGTGTGCGGGAGTGAAGGTGGATGGGTCAAACAGAAACTGGTCTTTAATGCCACTTAAATTCAAAAGTTTGCTTTAAAAATCTGAAAAAACTTGAAGAATTTAAAGATACTAGGAGATTTTAGTTTTTGACTTGCAAAAACACTGATACACATGTAATGACGTCCTCTTCCTTCCTGTTAATGTGTGTGTGCAGTGTAAATATTGTGTCCGTGCACAGGGATCACCAACACCACTACAGAGGTTTGTACCCATCTCATACAAAGTGTTTAAACAGATCAATGGGCCTCTTGTCCCCCTTGTTGTGGAATCCCTGCCTGCAGAAAGCAGGTCAAGTTATAAATAGCTTTTAATACCATCCTCTGTACTCTTATGCGCTTTAAATTAGCAGTGCGTGTGTGTGTGTGTGTGTTTACCGTGGCTCCTGTGGCTCCAAGGTGGATCCAATTGTATTGAATTATTGTATAAATAGGCCAGAAAGAATACACACATTAGACTATTGTTGTTATTATTATGGTCAATGGTCACATGTAACCATACTGCGGTTGCCATGCACAAAGCAATCATTTTAGAAATGTTTACGTTTGTCGGGGACTATTTTCAGCGGCGGATTAATCCACTTTGGTGCTCTAGTGAGTATTTGGGGCAGCAGGAAGGTGTGTGTGTGGGATTGAGTCAAAATAGACTATAATAGTGTGTGTGTGTGTGTGTGTGTGTGTGTGTGTGTGTGTGTGTGTGTGTGTGTGTGTGTGTGTGTGTGTGTGTGTGTGTGTGTGTGTGTGTGTGTGTGTGTGATCAGGGTGATGAAGGAACTTGTCACACAGTGTTGGGCTCATTGATGTGTTTTATATAGTTTATGGACAACAATGGAGCTATAAAATGATGGAAAAAGTATTCCCAGATAAATCATTTAGGGATGTCATGGTACTAGAAATGTAGTTACTGACACCAACACAAGTGACATTACCCAATTAAAAAACTATAACATGACTATAATCCTATAATCTTCAACATAATAATAATAACTGAGTTCACAAAGTGCTTTGACAGACAAGTCAAGTCAAAATACAAGGAAATATAACATAAAGCCAAACGCTGAGGAACAACAAGGGAAGAATACAGAACAATAGATACAACTATAAAAATAAATATACATCATATTCAATAAATAGAAAAAAAAAACAATACAAGTAACACACAATAATAAAAGAATAAAAGCCATGAAAAAATAAAGAAGTGATTTAAAAGAGATTACTGATTCTGCCTTATCTCCTCAGGCAGGTCGTTCCAACGCCGAGGTGCCGAGATTGGAAAAAGTTTAAGCCAGAAAGGCCTCAATCTGAGGACCCAAGGCTGCGAGCTCATGCGGGGTCAACATCCACGCAGCTCGGGGCCAGACCAAAAAAAGTTCATAAAATATGGACCGAGTCTGAGCCAGAGCAACCCCAAACAAACACCATCGGTGAACCCCACCGACTCACTAACTGATAGTAAAATGCCAACATTGACTTGAAAACAGCAGACTAATACTGAATCTGATCAAAATGTATAACTTAACCTCTACCTTGAGAAATCATGATAGCAAAAACCACCGACTGACATATTTTGTCAGATCGACTGCAGATACTCCACTTATTATGTGAATTACGATCTCTCCCCAGGACTGATTTAATCACAGCTTTAACACTCATTTAAGCCCCTTTCCCCGTCTAAAATTAGAACCTTAAGTTGAGACCCTCTTCTGTTGTAGACAGGAGGGAGGACAGCAGCAGGAGGTGCAGGCATGGCCGATCATCTGCTCTAAACATCCTCTAGCTCTCGTGACTCGCGCTGCATTTTACAGTCATTGCGGTTTTGCAACTGTATTTAATTAGACATTTTAACATTTGCACAAAAAAAAATGGATTTAATATTCCTGGCTTGGGATGAAGGCTAGATGTCCAACTGGGCAAAGTGGGCAATTTTATTTTTGTCATCAATAAATTCTTTGGTTTCCTCACCGTCAGACTAAACGGTTATCTAAAGGGAAAAAGGGGAAATTAAATAAAGAGGGCCATTAATATATTTAAACCCTGATGAATACCTCAAGTATGTAAGTAAGTGGTATATGTATATTAATAAGTAAGTAGTATAGTCATTATTTATTGATCATTATCTTCCACATTAGCCTCAATATGTTTGTGGTCTATAGTCCCGTGTCATCCATTGCATTCTGGGTGCACCAGCTGTCTCGTTGTGCTGCATTAAACCACTGGGATGGAAAACGACGGTCCAAACCTGATCCCAAACAGCCACAAGAGATACTATGTCACCATTAAGAAAAGCTGTGATGCAGGTTATCCGTTCTTGTTACAGTATAAGGCTAAGCCTGCACACCTGTGTTGTGTTGGAAAATATAGCTACTGTATACCTGCAGGGTTGGATTTCTTCTCGTATTCCTTTTCCATCCATGTTCTGTTCTGCTCGGCTCGGCTCGGCTGAGATTGGTGTATTGATAAAAACACAACAGAGTGAAATGGAAACAGATTTAAGTGAATAAATAATGCATCATTTAAGAGATGAAAACATGAAGCGATGAGCAGGCTGTAATCTTCCCCCAAATGATTACATGAAACAAACAAAGATTCCGTGTTTCCTCACATTTACCATGTTGCTTTTGATCGTTATTGAGGTTTGACTGAAACTCTTATTACTCTAATTGCATATTCTTGTTGCGCCTTCATCTTCTGCAGTTTAATTAGTGTTTAAAAAGAATCAACAATACCAACTGTTCGTCTCGATGAAAACGGTAGTGGATGGAATCTGGCGTTGATTTGCATTTCCTTTCAGATGTGTGAAAATTCCTATTGCACGACACTTGGATGGATCCTTGACGTTAGTGTTGAAGGAGTTGGATCTCATTAATCTTGTCCCGCTTCACTTTAGAGTCATTGATTGACTGCATGAGTTTGGAGAAGCTGCTGTGTCTGATACAACGCTGGTGGCAGTGTTGGCTCTGTGTTTTTTAGTTAATATGATAAGTGAAGCACTATGACAATAGTGCAGAGGGTGTCGATGTTTTGTCTCCTTGTTTTGAGTGCACTCTACTGTAATTCCATTTTCTTTCTCAAGTTTACCACTGAGACACTTACTGCATGTGTCCTTCCTGACTGCTTTCGTTATGGTCTCGAAGAAATAGACTGGAAACAGATTTGACAGAATTTTGTCTTGATGGCTCTATTTTAGATGTTAAAGGTCTGGCTGCTTCCTCACTGACATTGTGACTTCCATTAGTCTCGCAACAGAGTTACAAAAAGGCCTATATTTCTGTAGCTGG
Organism: Leptoclinus maculatus; assembly: GCA_032191485.1. Classification (NCBI taxonomy): domain Eukaryota; kingdom Metazoa; phylum Chordata; class Actinopteri; order Perciformes; family Stichaeidae; genus Leptoclinus; species Leptoclinus maculatus. The sequence goes on along the minus strand of JAVDOI010000003.1, from coordinate 24,571,388 downwards.
ACCAGGCGGCAACCTCCGGTTCTGCCGAGTGAAGCCAATGCGGCCGTGTCTTAAAACTTGCATTCTCTCTAGTGTCCACCAGGGGGCGACTCCTCTGGTTGTATAGAAGTCTATGAGAAAATGACTCTACTTCTCACTTGATTTATTACCTCAGTAAACATTGTAAACATGAGTTTATGGTCTCAATCTCTAGTTTCAAGTCTTCTTCAATACAGCATGATGTTCATTTAGTAGATTATGGTCCATTTAGCGTCAAATAGGCCATAAAGCAGGGTATGCTTTAGGGCGGGGCTACCTTTTGATTGACAGATCACTGCGGTTACCAGAGACGTAAAATGGCATCTCTAAGTCACTCCTCCACATTCCAAATATGGTAACTTCCGTTCATTGGCTGCAAAAAACCCAACATGGCGTCGGCCGTAATCCAACATGGCGTCGGCAAAATTGCCGAACTCAAGGCTTCCAAACGGCAGCCCACGAACCAACGTGTGACGTCACGATGACTACGTCCACTACAGTCTGTGAGCTGGACTAACTCAAAAATGAAAATCACAAGTAGTTATTTTTTATGCAGAGGCTGATATGAAACCTATTTTTTGTTCAGAAACTTAAATATTCAACAAATCCCGTCGTTTAAAGAAACCTGCAACCTTTTTATTCAATCAGTCCATTTATTTTAAAACACCAACTGTGATTCATTGACATAATTGATATAACCTTTTTAAAGTCTCCACAACCAGAGCCGAATTTCTCCATCTTGCAGACTGACCGTTGAACTAAGGCAGCGTGCTGCACGTTACGACATGTTTGATGTTCTATTAACCTTAATAGAACATCAAACAGCACCACGCAGGCCTCTGCTCTGAGAAATGAGCAGCGGGGAGTGGCCCGGATGAGTATCTAACCCAATTTGGTCTGAAAGCACAGGCGTGCCATCTCTGATGATGAACGCTTCTCCCGGGTGGATTTGAGAGATGAGAGAGGATTGCTGTGGAACCTTCAGGCTGCCGTAGGATTAGCAATTACTAGTTTGTGAGTGGATGCCGGGGATGTATGTGCGCGCAAATGTATACGTCTTAAGTGTGACCTCACCTCACCACCATCAGCTCGAAAATATATTCCTCCTATAAATGAATTTCACTCCTCACCATCCAGGTTTTTTTGCAGCAGAGAGGAGTGTGATGACTCATTCTCATAGCTGGCGGAAACGATTAAAACATAAATACACAGCTTGGGGTGCTCTGTGTGACTCAGGAGACCAAAACGCTTAAACTTGTGAGGTTAAAATAATAAATGGAGAGACAGGTTTTTAAGCCAGATCCTGCTCCCGCTGACACCTCCCTGTCTTCTCTTGTCTCTCGGCTGACCAGGTGGAACTAAGAGGGGCTGGATAAGTCAAAGAGGCATTTAACCCTCAATACAGTGAAGAGTGGTTAGTATTAGTGAGGTGTTCCTAACCTGTTTGGTTCAGTAGAATGCTTTAAGAATATGCAGTTGCATCTTCTTCTGAAATCAAATACATTACAACATAGGTCTTATTTTCTTCATTGTGTCCGACATCACTAAAAAGAAGATTTAATTAGTTGACTATGGGGGCGGGGGTTCATTGGGTAGCAGGTGGACAGTACAGTAAACATGCTGCAACATTAACCATGAAGAATACTGACAGTGAGGGTCTTTCTCCCTGGGCGCCCGCGAAGACGCCAATGAGGCAGTAGGGCATGAAACGTATATGCAGCTGGATTCCCCCAATGAGCCTCCTCTCTCTCCGCCAGGGGGTTTGAACACGTCCAGGTCTTTTTAGCACAGTGTTGCTCTCAGAATGCCCGCGAGGATGCAGATCATTGTGTGTGTGTGTGTGTGTGTGTGTGTGTGTGTGTGTGTAGCGGTCCCTGGATTTAGCCCCAGCTAATTGGATCAACTTGGCATGAAAGACAAATAGGCCTCAGGCATTAGGGTGCTCAACCTGTTTAACTGTGGCCTTGTCACTCTTACAGGTCACCGCTTAGTGAACACTCTTTTCGGGGAGCTCCGCGTGCTTAACTGAGATCAGCCCCATCGCTCTGCGTTCAGGGGTTTTGGGGGGCGTAGATGATACGGCTCCGTGATGAGCCATAAAGCTCTCTGCAGTTTTCCACACAGCAGCAATGGCCACCTCTTACTCGCGGTGCCGTTAAGTCGGCTGCCAAGTACCACAGGATTCACTGAAGTGCCTCTAATCAAACACACTCAGTGGTACAATAGCTTTGTACAACAGCAAAGGGTTTATTCACCCGAGCTAGAAAACTAAACACAGATACATATTTCCCCACTTCCCTCTACATGCTGATAGTTTGTTTGAGTGTCCAGCTTTGAGATATTGCAGATATAGTTACTCTGGATAATCCACACATCTCGCTGTCAACTTTGTTGTGCCTCTGCGCCCGGCGACAAGCATGACTGTTGTGTTTCACGGTTGGCCTTCTGGTCCATTCTCGTTAATGGGATATCTGAGGAGCGCCTAAAGGCACACATTTGGTGATTAGACATTGGTGGTCAAAGGTCCCTATGACCTCATGTCCGTCTCATTCTCATTAAAGCGATATCTCAGGAACGGCTTGAGAGAATTGCATCAACGTCGCAGTCGATCGTGTTGATTTCATGTGGGAAGCCCAAATCTCGGTCGCTTACTACACCTGGCTGATATCAGATCACAACCTGAAGCCGTCCTGTCGTTGTAAAGATAACATAAAAAAGGCTCCGGGCTCACTTGGAGAGCGGTCTTTATATATACTGTGCACTTCTTTTGACCTGCAGCATCTCAAGCCATCCTGCGACATACTGTCGGCTGTGTGTTTTAAAGTCTTTGTTCTCTGCAGACCTGTACATCAAAAGCATGCATGTTTGTTTAGTGTTGCACGGATATATTGTCATCGTTACTGCAATGTAAATGTCCCATATCCTGCACAGTAACGTAGAGTTCATCTTCGTATCTGCGGTGAAGTCGAGCGTAAAGACACATCCGCTGATGGTTGAATGGCATCTGCCAGTTCCCATAAATCCTTCATGGTCCTTCCAACTCACTGGTTGGAAAGTCAACAGAGACATTATCATGATGATAAACAAGATGTTGATCATGGTGGACCCAGTAAGGGTCACATCACACCAGCTGCAGAGACGTACAATAAATCCACGCTGACTTAATAAATACACAGTAGCGTCTAGTTTGTCTGGTAATTATACTGTAGATGAATAAACTTCCAAAAATGAAACACTTCCAAAATCATTAGTTATTATTTAATCGTTTCCTTGGCCTTGGAAATGACTCTGCATTCTTTAATAATTGAGAAAGCTCATTATTTAAACATAACTAGCTCAACAGTAATATGAAGGACATGAAGTGGATCGCAACCCGATCATAAGCAATAATGACAACAGTTATGATGTGTGTGTGTGTGTGTGTGTGTTTGAGAGAGAGAGACGTAGAAAACAATGGAATTGAAATGATTTGTTTTACTTGTTATGTGCTTCGTACACATTTTGTTAAATGCTGCACTGCATCTCAAACCTAATGCTGGAGAAGGTAGCGGCAGTCGCATGAATTCCTCCTGAATGTGACCTGAACTACATCTTACTCCACCGTGCAGTCGACTCACAGCTCTGTTAGCACAATTCGAGACACTAAATTGTAAGTTTGGCTGTATTAAATCCACTACAGGTGTTGCTAGAGAGGACAGAATAGAGGCTTGACAGGCTTAGACTCGGCAGAGTAACCACACTCCTCACCAGAATAGTTCAGTTGTTGGCTGTAAAAAAAAAAGCAAGAATAAGGGATTTAAAAAACTCACTTATGGAATCCACCGATCAATAACATCTGACAACAGTCCTGTTACATTGGACAATGTCCAGACAATCCAATCCAGTACAACTTTTAGTAAAACACATTACTATCTCGTATTCTTTGTTATAACTCAACAGTTACTTTTGGCTCCAGTAGTTGATTGACACCTCATTTGAGCCAATAGGCGCTTCCATGTCCCGCCCACAGCCGACAGTAGCCAATGAGAGTTCAGGTTGAAGGGTAGTGCTCCGGCTCCTTTTCTTTTTTCGTGTAAAGACTGAGCCGGTTGCACACAATCGTGCTGATGACTGACGCTTTTTACGACCTAAGAAGTTCCTCAGATGTTTCAGTGTAGATTATAAATCAAAACTAGGACCATGGGACCAATGTGGGGTCCTTTCGGAGTCTCCAAATGGCCCTTTTTGGAAAACTCCAAGACATACCCTGAGAAAAACATGTGTAAAATATGCAATTCTATGGTATTGTTTGCAAATATATTTCCATGGAATAAGTCGCAGTCTGCATGTCCTCTAAACAGCTTTCAATGTCTTTTGGTCATGCTTTAGACAGGCGTTTTAGGCTCATGTCTCAAGAATGGTCGGAGGTTAAATCAGCCCACTGATTGAAATCGCTAGTTTCAAGTCTTCTTCAACACAGCTTGATGTTCATTTAGTAAGTTATGGTCCATTTAGAGTCAAATAGACCATAAAGCAGGGCATGCTTTAGGGCGGGGCTACCTTGTCGCTACCGCTGCGTTGTCCGGTCGGGGAGCCGTCCGTGTTTTCGTCTGAGAGCTTTGTTTTTCGGGTTAGGGTTGCAAAAAACCAAGATGGGCGAGGCGACAAATGAAACCTTCATAAATAATCATTTGACACATATTTCAGCCTGACCATAACTCTCATTAATACTCCACACGTTGTGATAGTAAAACTGTCATGAGTTCCCTCTGGGCTGTACTCTACAGGGATTCTCTCTGCTTCTGCTTCGTTACTGTGATCTCATTTCCCTGCAGCGATGACCAAACTGTCACCTCATTTAATCTCTAAAGTTAAGAGCACAAACATTACACGCAATGACAATTAACAGCATTGATGTGTGGAGATCATTAGACTATGTTTGTGTGTCTGATAGTACCGCTCCGTTCCCTCCTCTCCAATGTAATTACAGCCATTAGGTCTCCGTCAGGGTGTGCCATTGCCGATAGAAGTTGACAGCTTCTGCACACTTGCACAAGTTGTTAATCACTTCCCGTTTTCCTCACAGAGCAGTCGAAGACAGAGCTGGCTGCTGGCGTAGACAGTTCTTGTAAAGCCTTTAGGGTCGAGTTTGCGGCTGAGATTAATAGCTGATTCATAGTATGATTCACAACTATTTGTAGGAAGAGTATAAGCCCTTTTTTTTTAAAACTCTGTTAAACACATGTAACTGTCACACAGCAGCAGGATTATATGGTTCTTATCTGCAGTGCATGCAAGCAGAGCTTCTACTGCGCGGATACCTTTTGAATAATTATTTGAATCTCACAGTAAGTAACAGACCTGTTTCACTCACGTGTGAGCTGCAGCAGGGAGTCACGTGATGGCAGTCCAAGAGAGGATACGCTCCATCAATCTTAAAGGAAATATTCATGATTTGGATGTCCAATCAGTGTTAGTATTAAATACATTCCTCAGTGCATGCTATATAGACGTTAACCTGACCCGCCACACGGTTTGTTCTACAGAATGTATAACACCAACACTATCAGCTCTTAATAGGTATTTGAAAATGAATCAGCCATCAGCTTTTTCCTGCTCCAGTATTCACCGTCTCTCTCTTTGGCTCCACACACACACACACTGATTGGACAACCACATAAAAGGGGCCAAATGTTCCCTTAAAGCCACATAAAGTCCTTATTTTGCGCCAACAGAACACTGTCCTTTTAACACACAAATGTCCATTCTTCATCTGTACTGGTTACTTGTGAGCAGTGCAACAAGCTGTAAATACAACACTGACATATTATCACTTATCAAAGTTAAACACATCTAATGCTTTTAGATGAAGGTTGTGCATAACATACACATCTACAGAAGCTTCAGTGTCTCCTGGAATGTAAATTCAACACGATCTGCTCTTGTAAGCATATTTGGGATGTTATGTAATAGACGCAGCATATCAATATTTTTGGAGTAATCTGTATTCTTTTCTAATGCATTTTTAGAGCTTTCCCCCCCGAGGCTAGGGCTGGCACTGGTAAAACAGCATCAGTCATAATATCCCCTCCAATACTCTGATCTGAGAGTGTAGAACACTGAACAGCTGCACTGCTCCTCTCTTGTTTTTCGCCTTGTTGCGGTTCCGCGGCTGACAACGTCAAAAGTTAATTTGGGCCCGTCAGGGATGATAAGCATGCATCACGCTCAGATTAAAATGTAATGTGCTCTTGCCGGCTGGCTGCTTGTCAATTGAACGGCCAAAGCAATAGAAGGCAGTGCAGTGGAAAGCTAAGTGGATCTGCTCCCTCCAATCGGAAGCCCAGAATAAGCTCGGAGCCCCCCCTCCCCAAGTTAGCCAAAGATACGGGTTTGCCCTGCAGCCAGTAAATGCATCATAAGAGCAAACAACCTCAGCCACTTCAACCAGTTCCTCACCCCTTCTTCTCCTCCATGCAAATGATCTCCAGCTGAAGTCTTAGTCGTGAATGGATTCATTGATCAAAGTCGATCACTTTCAGAGGGAGAATCGGTAACAGGCTCAGTTTTCTGCTGCACAGACAGAAGTTGTTGCTTCATCGTCAGCCTGAATGGCATCTGCTGCTCGTTGTGCAAATCCTCCATCCGTCATGTTCATGTCCAACCCGTATGTGAACACCAGTCAGTGGGCACATCCACGATACAGTTATAGTACCATGAAGGAAGGGGTCCTTATCAGATGTTTGCCAACCTGTTTTCAAATGTTGTCAATCAAAAATGAAATAGCAAATGTGTGATTATTATCATCATTGTTGAAAGCAAATGTGTTGTTTTGCTGGACTGACCCAGTATGTACATGAAGCAGGAAGCAGAATTCACATTTCGCTTTTGTTTTGTACTTTAATTCTTCCGCATGGGTAAACGGAGCATCACGGTGCAAGTTGTGCATTTAAATGATCTGAGTCAGTGAGTTTACTTCATCGTCAGGATGAGAATATGTCATGAGGAATCTTCATTTGTTACAGCGTAGATATTTTCATTTTCGGGTTAACTTAATGAGAGCGTAACATTTCATTACTGTGACTGCGATCACATGTTTGCACGAGTTGTTTGTTCAAAACATACTTAATGGTTCACAGGCTAGCTATTTAATAGAGCGTCCAAGCTCGCCATTATATTACATTTTTTTTCTCTGCCTCTGATGCACATCATAAAGGGCGGATGTTAAATTTCACTGTCTCCATAAAAGCCTGAGCCAGACATGGGAGGGGGGGGCTTGTGTGAAGCATCTTCAGAGGTTGACAGGCAGAGTAGCAGCAGTGTCAACGTACCTGAGTGACTGAGGACGGCCCCGTCAGCAGGCAGCCGCGCACATCACGCTGATGTTTTTTCATATTTCCCTGCTGAAGGCCTATATATAGGCCTGACAGGGAGGGAAAGATGCAACACGGGCACAACGGCATGTATAGGTGGGAGGGAAACATTCCCTGGATCAGCTGACGCTTGTAGACCCTTTTATACTTATTAGACAGCACTTAAATAACACTTCTATGCTATGCTATCTACTAGTTCCCTAATATGCTTGTCTTCTGTCTCGAAACCCACCTCATTTCTATTAAATCTACTCTGTAGTCTCAATCAATGGGACAATGCACATCTCTCTCTTTTTAAAGATAATTTCCACGACTCCTATTTAATGATTCAACTTTATTCACCAGGGCTCGGGGGACACCTTCAGTTGCAGCCAAAGAGTCTCAACCTGAGCTTAAACAATTAGATGATGAACTGATTAGTCGATTGGCATAAAATGAATTGGGTTTTGAAAATTGTTTAAAATAGCAAAATAAGTTATTCTCATTATAAGGTCCATTTTGATTGCACAATGTAAAGGCTATGGAATGATGACCCTATCGGCAACTGACAATTCAGCAAGTGGTGACATATTGACACAATTTCTTTACAAAATGTAGCTTTTTTTTGGTGAAAATTGATCTTCATGTTTGCGGTATTCTTTTTACAGAGATGGCCTTGGATTCTGTTGTGAAGCTGTGTCCCTGCAACCCCATCTCCCCAATTATCAGGTGAGTCCAATGTTGTTACAGCTGACTTTTAAGGGGGCCAAAGTTTTGTTGTAAAAGAAAAAAATGATTTCAATGGTTAACCTGCTTGATAACACAGACCAAATGTGTTTAAAGTTTGAACATTCTAAGTAGATCATTGCTGTCCTGGATGAGCTTTGGGTCGCATGTTGTATGCAGAACTTCAAAGTAAACCCGGGACCTTGCTTTTAATTCTGTTAACACTTCCAGACTTCCACGCTTGTTCATCTAGGAATTATAAGCTACACCATAACTGGGTAATTCTCCACAGAGTGCTGGATTTGAGGGCTTATGTTTGATAAGTTCTACCAAAAACTCTGGACTTAAAGAGGCTTCAGGTGATGTTCTAATCCGCGCCGGGTGATGGGCAGTGTGTGTGTGTGTGAGGCTGAAAGGTCAGAAGACCATGATCTAAGTCGGCAGGCAGCGAGCCAGCGGATTGAGGTCACGTCAGCCCAACACAAGTTAATGCAATCGACTGGGCTTGTTTTATAGACTTTTTTCGTGCTTGGGCGAGATGAGGAAAATTACATTTTGTAGATACTTTTAGCTGGAAACACCAGTAACAGTAACTGACTCTAACAACTTTAGGGACTTTCGAAATGTCTGCAAACACAAATTTACGAGTATATATATATATGTATCATGAGGAAACTGTTGCAGAGCGGAGGAACAGGACAGTTATATTGTGGCAGCCGTATTAAATCCGGCCCATCAGGAATCATTGAGCTGCTTTGTGTCGTTGTTTCTCCCTGCCAACGAGTCGCTGTGCAGGCTTCCCTGACCATCTGACGGCTTTCAGAGACAAGTAAAGGAGGACCCGTTGAGATTACCGCTCGCCATTCACAACTCAATGTGTCATTTTAGGATTTTGGTGAAGATGTTGTACCGCTTTTTCCGGTCCCTGAGCTTCAGTTGCCAATAGCTCAGGAGAGAGGTTTTACACTGGTGGCCACTTGTGCGGCGTGTCGAGACCTGCATGAGATAGTTTATGAATCCTGGCGCTGCGGAGGCATTTGTCGCTGGTGTTGATGGCTTTGTGGCAGCTCTGCTGAAGGTCCACTCTTGGCACGCTAGCAGCGAGCGAATAGTCTCTCTCTCTGATTGAGGGCCTCATTTGAAAACACGCTCCCGGTAGAAACCGCTTTCCCCCACGGTGAGAGATCAGATACCTGGATACTGTGTCTTTGAGCCAAATCGATAGCAGTCGCAGCCGACCGCACATCATGCTGTCTGCATGCTCCCAGTCAGGGTGCTGCAGAGAGGCTAAACACTCCCACTGTTACATTGTACTCTTCTGTTGGTTTTTACTGCCTTGTATTACAAAATGGCCATAATATATCAAGAAGGGGCAGAGAGGGTGGTAATAGGATTATTGATCAATACTAATGATTCAATTACTTTCGCAGGTTCTACATTTTCTGGCTTTAAACCACTGCTTTCTAGTCCAGTAACGGGGCCAAAAGCACTCAAAAACGAGTGAGATAAATGATGGAATAAAACCAATTTTACAGTATATTTCATGGTTATATACCTGCCCATTCAACGTTCCAGCTTCTAGTACTTGGCTCGGTTGGAAAAATGTGACATGCAGTTATATATGTTAACTAGGTCAATGTAATAGGAGGTGAGTTTGGGGATCTGTGCCACAAGATGATCCTGCTGGTTGTCTTTCGAGGTCAATATAGGTTGCAGATTTAGTCTTTTTTTTTTTACAGTGTTGGAATAATAACGGCACAAGGAAACAACAGGATTAAAGCACTTTGAATGTGAGTGTGTGTAGTGCGACCATGAGCGAAGCAAGAGATGCTAACCCCATACTCGCACCATATAAAAAGCCTAAAATAACTCTACATATTTGTAGCGGTTCATTGACAACGGATGCAAATGGTCTCTTGTGCAGCTGTTTTGGCCAAGAGGGAGATGCCGTAGCTTTGGCACTAAGAAGTTGACCTGAATTAGCAGTAGACATCACAAATGCTGCACACTTCAGTTCAGGGATTACAGCACAACCAACCGTTATTCAGTCTGACACTTTTGAGGTGACGGTGGCAAAACCAGAGGACCAGAGAAACCAGGCCAGGTGAAAACTCTGAGAAATAGACGCACCTTGTTCCATCTCTTCGCTTTCTTTTGTGTTGCTGTGCAGATAACGTTCTGCCTCTCTGGCTCTTCACCACTGATTAGGACTGGCAGTACTACAGTGTTCACAGACTGTGAACAGGGGGGGGGTAAACCCACTCAAGGGCAGCTAATGCATTTGTTTTCCATACATATTCCTAAGAGGGCAAGTAATGTGTTTAGCATAAGAACACAATAGGGAACATAGCGTCTTGTTATTGGGCTACAGCCGCACTGAGCGAGCGATGTGAAGATTCCGTCTGCTCCTCAGACCGCAGCGGGGTGCCGATGCGTAGCCGGTTTTCCTGTGCTGAATACTGCACCCACTGGGCGCCTCGTATAAAAGAGGATGTGGAAAGTATGAACAGTGTGCAGGTCAGCAGCTTTTTACTTCATTCTTTGATCAAAAGCCCCCCCTGTGGACTTAAAAAAAAAAAAACTCCTACTCCCATGATGTCCACCGAGGATTGTGATTACAAAGGCCTTCTTTTCCACACAAGAGCTCATTAATAATTTAGAGGATATTTGCATGCACTCACCGTGTCTTGCATTAGTGTCTAAAGGTCTGTCTCCGAGTGTTTCTCAAAGTCAAAGACGGATCCTTCAACGGCTGAACTTCAGTGACGTTCCAATGTCAAGGATCCTTCAGATCCTACAGAGGACCGAGTCCTTCGCTCGGAGGATTTTCAAGGATTCATGCGTGTCTCCTCAAAATCCCAACAGTCCTGTGCGTGGGATGCATAACCTGTCTCCTGATTTGGAAACAGGATCATGCTAGTAAGCTATTATTATTATCATTATAATTATTTCCCTGTAGCGGTCAAATTTGAGGTCAGAAATTGCCAATCTATATTAGATCTACAAGGCTTCATTTACAGGTTTGTCCCATCTTTTCATCGTACAGCGACATGCTTGTCAGTGGCAGAGAGGGACAGCATGTTTTCACATCTCGCTCTATGTTCTGGCTTTATTTCAACCAAACCACAGTTGGATGGATTGTCTGAAGTTGAAAGACTATCGGCTAACCGAGACGATATGTGTTTTGAGGTTTTATTTTGTTGGGGGGGGGGGGTGGATGTCTGAATAAAGAGTCGTCTTCTAGCTACATATACACGGGGACGCAGAGCTTGCGGTAAATGATGATGATATAAGAGATTCTATTCAAAGACGCATGGCTCTCTTTTATCTCGCATGACCCTGAGACTTGTGGGCGTTTTGTGTTGAACGCGTAATGAACCGCCGGTTTGATTCACTGTGTGGCACAAAGAGACGGATTATTTGAATTGAACACTTTCACCACATTGTCTCGACATAATGACGACTACACTGCACAAAAAAGTAGTTTGAGGCCTGTTTAAGATACAGGATACACAGATATACAAAATGCAATATATATATATATATGTATATGTATATATATATATATGGTGTACATTGTTTTCCTGCAAGCCCATCAGAATGTTTTAGCGCTTGGCCTGTATTTCTGTGACAGTGATTAAGATTCAGCAGCTGACAGAGAAAACAAAAAAAAAGCCATTTCAGAGTCCTAGCTGAGAAGAGATTGTGCTGCCTGAGCAGGTGTATCCCTTGGGATACTTACTCATACATCTTCATAAGCATCAGTGCACCGGGGCCCCCAATCTCTATGTGCTGTTGCGAATTTAACTGAATAAACAACGCTATCCAAGTTACTCATTGTTGGCCAATAATGAATTATTTTCTTTTTTTCTATTGCAGCTGTGGATTTGACTCACAAATCTCCTTGCGTAACGGTTTTGCTTCGCTTGCACTCACTGCAGCCAAACGGCAATCAGCAACAAAAGGATTATTTAACCCAATATTACATCCAATGCAACATCACAACTTTATCAGAAAAAGAGTCAAGGAACACAACAAATGCATGTGCGATGGTCATGTGAAAATGTACAAATTAGCGGTAAATTGATGATATTGTCAGGGAATGGACAAGCTGAAGTGGGTGCCTACATGAATGGGATGGTATACATGGGTATACTTGATTCCGTGGTCTTTTGATTGGATCATTTAACCAGCATCTGTGCGCATAATGTGTAACCGTTATGAAGCATGTTCAAGTAAATGGGCAACTGTGAGTACGGTGGATCGAACAGGAGAACGCAAACGAGGCTGTGATGATGATGAGAGGACGTGGTGATGACTAGCGCGCTGCAGCTTTTGCTTGGAGGCTGTATACTTCCACGTGTAAGCGGTGTATGTGGAGGGATAAGAAGTGCAAGTATGACATTGGTGTAATGGGAGCTTATCAGTGAAGGAGGGAGGGCTGCGTGTGAAAGACCGCCAGCTCTCCTTGAGTTTCACAGATTGTGATATCAGCAGTGGGAGGCAGATACGGTGTGTGTCCAGGGTAATAGTGTTGGCTCTGCCCCAAGGGAAGGGAAGGATCGCGTATCGCTTTAATGAATTGCAAGGGAGACAACCCTGTGGGGTCCGCTGCCTCATGCGAGCACGCATAATGGATATATATTGTGTTTCCTTTAGGCCTGTGGGCTGGCTAATTGGCAGAAAGCTAATTCTAGCTCTTCATTGGAGACCGAGCAAACAAAAGCCGCACACTGTTCTATCCAAGTCTGTCCCCGTCTGGGTCCTCCTGGCCTCATTTTGTCTTCAACTATTTTTTCAGATGTCACATGAGTTTTATGATATCTATATGTTTTCCCTACTAGGGACAGCATGACCCCAAAAAAAAAATACAATACCCTTATGTAAAAGAAAGAAAAGTTTGACTTACCAAAGTTGCAATGGGCTTCATGTAAGAACCATTTATATCAACGGGTTCAATCTGAAAACACTGTGCAGTCCGTCCTCTTTGCAGGTGTCTGTGGTGGAGAGATCATGTGGTTCAGGTTCTGTTTGGAGACACCTTGAGGTAGCTGACATCCCCACGCATCCGTTGGTCTTATATGTTTAAATAATCTTACATTTGTTTCAGCCTGGACTACACACCACATCTATTGCATCACTGTCCGTCCAGGGAGTTGATCTTCCTGAGGTCATTTATCCCCGTTAACGGACAGAACTACACCTTTTTTTTCTTAGCCAGAAGCTGTAACAACCGTCATTATCGTCAGATTTTCATGAATGCATCATGTGCGACGAACTCTTCCGTCACAAAAAAAGCAACCAAAACAAAGATATTTCATCAAAAACACTTTATTCTACATGTGTCATTTAAAAACCTTTTGCTTAAACCAGATACTGTAAATAGTATTACATTCTGAGCTCCTCGGCGCAACTAGGGAGCCATGATTGAATCGCCTGAGACCGACGGTCACTTGACAAAAAGGAGCAAAAAACGCCCCAAAACAAGTCAGTTTGATACGAATACATTTTCAGATCTTGACTTCAAGCGAACAGATTGTCTTTTAATAAGTCATTTGAAATAGAATGACGCACACAAGCGTTATTTGATTTGACGGGCCCTAGTCGCATCATGTCAGTGCCGTCCAAACCAGTGTTGAATATGAACATTTTTGTAATCTAAGAATTGTTTAAAGTCTATTTTAGGCACCAGAACTACCCGGGTATGTGTTTAAAACCAACACATTGACAGCAAGTCCACTGTTTTGTTAATCTGAAGGAAGTAGTTGTTTTCAACCCCACCTTTCCAAGTAGTTACTTAATTAACCCCAAACTTTTCATTTTCCTTCAGCCTAAAAAAGTGCTTTCTGTGCCTAAGGCTACCCAAACCTTAACCATAGCAGTGGCATAGTTCTGAGGCTCCAGTTTATTCCACTGACGGCTATAAGAGGTCAAGGAGGTTCATGCATTTGGCCAATGAGAGTGATTTTTGAGACTGCTTACCACGTGTAGGCGGTGTTACCGATGAAGAGCTGATGCCTATAGTGCACGGTAGAGATGTGTCACTCTCTGACGTCACCTGCATCTGTGCATACACATCAATATACAGTACACCCACAACACACTGAGGATCAGTGGCCCTTTATAGGCGCTAAAGGTCGGAATGTTTTTATATATATGTTTTCAATCATTTTTATTTTTATAGTATTAAAAGTGCATGTTTTGGTTCATGCAATTTGTCGTTCAAGGAGGTCTTTTGTAGGGATTCTTATGTTCAACATCTAGCAGCAGAGTTTGGCCCTTCTTACCATCATCTTAGTCACAGCTCTTATACAGACGGACACCACTTCAGTGACATGAACTCCCCCCTCCAACCGCCACCACTACCCTCGGATATTTCAGTCCAGTCTGCCTTTGTGATGCAATCACTGACAGTATTATTACATTCCGACGGTTCCTCTCACAGAGAGCCTTCATTCTTGTGGCGTCTGCAAAATATGTATTGATTTCATCAACCAATACTTCCAGGTCACTCTTCTATTTGCTACCTCTGTGATGCATCGTAAACATCCCAGCATCAGGCAGGCAGTGCATTCAAACTAAGTGAAGTGCAGCTCATCGTGGTGCATATTCCTAAATAAAATGCGTTGCCTCAAATTACAGAAAAACCAGGCAGTATTCACTGAAGGTGTGCTGGTTGATTTGTGGGTGCTTTGTGCACCGTTTTATGGAAATGTCAATGTGCAAGCAGGCTTAGTGTCACATATATTTACGTTTCCTAGCAGCAACCTCTGGTGGTCATTTCATTACATTATTAAACAAACAACGCACGTGTTTTTTGTGTCAGTTCCTCCTCCCTAGTTTGAACCAATGGGAATCTTAAAACACAAGGAGCGTCTTGGGTTTGGCATCGTGGTGTTCAAACAGTTTAAAGCCAATTACTGTAAAGCATTTCTTGAGGACACGCGCCGCTGTGAGTCAGCATGGACCCTCAAATCAAATTTGGAAAGTGCATGCTATGAAGAAACGGCACACTACGCTTTATAGCTACAGTGAGAACAATAAAGCAAGCAGGTAACCAAAGTACCAACGACCACGTCCCACACTACGCCTCACATTTCCATTTCACCAAAGCACCTCACAGAGAGAGCATTTATACGTCACCGGAAAAGTGTTAGGGAGGTACGATTGTGGTCAAAACTTTTGGAAAGGTCAAACACACTCACTTTCTACAAGTTTTAATGAGAAGCAAGGTGGGTCGGTACTCAAATAATATATATTTTTTTGAGTGCATCAGTGCCTTTAAATGCCAGAGTGACGTGAGGTGGATAAGGTTAATCTAACTAACTGGTTCACCTGGACCTAGCCTGGATAAACTGTGAATTAGGAAGTATGGTTTATAAGCCTCATTACGGTTGTGGTTGTCAGTCGTTAGCTCAGATGCATCATCAGCATGCTGTGTGTGTGTGTGTGTGTGTGTGTGTGTGTGTGTTTCCCCGGCATCATGTAAAGGAGGTACACTTTTTGTCACCTCAACCAGCTACAACATTAAAATGCACTTAAACATTAATGCATCAATAAAAACAATATGTATCACACTCACACAGGCCATTCTTCTGCATATCCCTTAATGTTCACCACTTATTGTTTTTCTTAAATGGATATGTGTTTTTTATTGCGTCTTGTATTTTGTCTTTTTATATTTGATATATCCTCTTTTCCTTTAATGGAGCCTCCCAACAAAAGTATTTCAATAACAATCTTGAATCAAATGAACTGGTATAGGGTATTCAGTTCAGTTCTGTAACCTTGTACTCAACGGTTTCTTGTTCTACTTGTCAAAACGAGCGTCGACCCCTCAGAAAAGCCCGACGGCTCAGGGTCAAGTGAGAACGAGAGGCGGCATGTGTAGCCTCCACATACTTACAAGGTGCGCAGCGCTGGCCAAGTGCTTCCCCTGCAGCGCTGTCACTCATTACAGCTCCACACCTGTCCAGAGGTGTCCCATTAGCAGCAGTAGGGAGGACGGGGGGTCTGGCAAAGACATGGTCTCATCTTTGTTTTAATCATCGGACAGGGTCTCCGCCACTCGTTCACCAGCTTTATTCCTGTTCCCAAGGTTAGCAAGTCCCTGTGGTTTGATCTTCTGTGTCCACAGACGTGTAGATTTATTTAATGAACACAACTGTGAGCGTTGCTGTTGCCGTCTGCAATGGATGGCAATTGGTGGATTGCAGATGCCCCATGTCAATCAGCCATGTGAGTTTGTGGCGGTGCTGTGTAATGTGTACATACAAAGCTCAGGGGAGGGTGTAAGCTAAGTGATATCCTCACCAGAACACTCCAATCCTCCTCCGTGCTGCAGCTCTACCTCAATCATCTCCTGCCTGTGGCTTCACCTTGAATTCGTATAAATGCTTCTAACCTCACCTCCGTCTTCTCATCCACCTCGCTTTGAAAAGGGCGGGGCCACACACCGGGGGTGAATTACAGATGTGGGTGTAATGTAGACAGGATATTTGCGCCGCCTGGGGAAATTAAGACCTGCTGATAGTTTGTGCAATGCTTCAATCAAATGAGCTGTATCGCTCTTTAGATCATTACCTCTCCACTTGCTGCTGTTATCAATACAAAGCACCTCATGCAGCACACAATAGCCAGTAGAGCTGTGCTGTGAAGATGGTGTATTCAAAAAATGCCAGGTCGCCTTTAAGTTGTGGCTAACTTCAGTTGCTAATGTTGAAAGAGCGTGTACCAACAGTACCACACGGAGATGGTTCATGAACACAACGTCGTCACCATCACCTGCCTTTTAAATCACAGAGACCGGCCTCTGGTGTCTATGGAAGCCCATTCCCGCCAGCAAAAAAAAAAAAAAAAAGATCACAAAAAAAATAAGATCACTAAAAAAAAAAAATAGTAACTTAAAAAAAAAAATGTAATTCACAAAAAAAAAAAAAAAAAGATATAATTAATTCACAAAAAAAAAAAAATTAATTAATTCACAAAAAAAAAAAATATATATTTTTTTTTTACTTTTTCTCTGTCAGCAAAAAAAAAAAAAAAAAAGATGTTTCCAGTTGCTGTTTATTGGTCGCCACCTCAGCCACATTGGTTTCATTCTTTATACTCCAGAGCTTCAAGGGTGCGTTTGCTCAGTACAATCCATGTGAAACATCATCTGTATTTCATGTGTTGTAAAGCCACGTTTTAAAGAAGTCTTCAATGTACTCACAATCCATTCATATGTCATAGCTGCTTCTATGACTGTTGTGTTAAAGTATCTCATAATTTCGACTTTCTATAGCAACTGGAAAAATCTGGTCAGTGTTATGGTTACAGATGGATGCACCAAAAGTTTTTATTTTTTTTTTGCTGGTGGAAAAAAAGTAAAATAAAAAAATATATATATATATTAGAATTATTATTATTTATTTTGTGGGTGGATTTTTTTCTAGTGATCTTATTTTTTATTTTTTTGCTGGCGGGAATGGGTGCGGGAATGGTGCCGCATGCTGTGCTCACAACAATACATCAAGACAGCTTCATAGAAAGCAGAGCCTCTGTATTTATGACGTGTGGAGATTTCTAAATACCCTGGTAAACTGTTATACTGTTATACCGCCCAAGCCTAAAAGAATATACATATTGAGGACAAAGTGTACTAATTTGTGCGCACAAGAGATATAATTTGTCCCCTCAATCCGATTAATTCGCTGCCACATTCTGATTTATTTGCATGCACAAGAGAGTCATTTGTCAATTTAATTAAATTGAATTCATTGATTTGTTTTCTCTCAGCATGGAGTGCTATTAGACTCTATGGTCACTTCTGTGTGGGAATAAGAAACACCATTTAACACTATATGGACCAGGAAAGACGTGTTGTCCATAATCAGTTCTCCAGATTTATAAACTGTATTGCTTGGGGCATTCCTAAGAATAAGCGCTGCATAACGACTATGAGCCGCCTCTCCTTGATTTTTGCCGTGGGCACCACCAGCAGTCCTTTCCCCGCTGATCGATGAGCTCTCGCATGGTTATGTGGCTCAAGCCTGTCAATCATGACTCCACTTATAAATAACTAATAAGACCTTAAAATCAATTCTGGGGCTTACTGGCAACCAGTGCAGAGATTTAAGAACCGGAGTAACGGTGGCTGTGCTTTTTGGTTTACGTTGGAACTCGTGCGTCTGAATTGAATAAGCTTCCAGGTGCCTGATGGTCTTGACCTTGTCAGAAGTCCAATGAAGCAATTTGTCACTAATCTTGTTTTGTCATGATATCCCTCAATTAAAACACCAAGGTTCTACACTTGCTTGATTTGTTTTTTTAATGATAGTGGGGAAGAAAAAAAAAGATTGTCTTGCTTTGCAAATTGTATTGTTGAAGGAGTGGAGCAGGCCTTTGTAGATATTACAGATACTTGATGTTTGGTTTTACACTGTTTGCGTTTTATTCGTCTTATATTTGGATCATGTCCCCGGGGGGCTTTCTGTTACTTCTGTTTTACTGGTAATAGACACCACTATTAGAGCAACCAGATGTTTGTCTCTTTTGAATCATTAATTTGCTCGGTTAACATCCCATCACACAGCAGGGATTTTGTGCTGAACAGCAGATCCACTGTATAGCTGTTTCTCCTGTTATAGCTCAGTGCAAGTGTCCCTCAGATTCTCTCAGTTCTCTGCCACGGTGGCAGTCTTTGTATGTGGCTTAAATAATTCAGGCTAACGTGAATCTA
Source organism: Leptoclinus maculatus (assembly GCA_032191485.1). Lineage (NCBI taxonomy): Eukaryota > Metazoa > Chordata > Actinopteri > Perciformes > Stichaeidae > Leptoclinus > Leptoclinus maculatus. The sequence goes on along the minus strand of JAVDOI010000003.1, from coordinate 24,552,590 downwards.
GCCAGAGTTTAGTTTTATTAATGCAAAGTCCAGGCAAAATCCAGCACAGGCATCGAAACCCTGATCCAGTGATGACAGAACTGATTCACTCTGTCGTCGGTTTGCCAATGGACTATCACCCGCCCACCAGCAGCAGCTAGCTGGCCCAGGACATGCAGAGAGCCTAGGCGCCGATATCAGTCTGCTGCTGAAAGGGTGTGTAACCATCTGCCACTGCATATGGAGCTCTGCAGCTTCTTCTTGATTATACAGGGCTTCAGAGCAATGTGAAGGAACACTACACTCAGTAATAGATGTGTTTGGTTAATGCCATTGAAAATGCTCTCAATCCCTAGTTTCAAATCGTCTTCAATACAGCATGATGTCCCATTTAGAGTCAGATAGACCATAAAGCAGGGTATGCAAAAATGACGAACCTGAAGCTTCAAAACCATAAAACCGATGGGTGATGTCACGGTGACTATGTCCACTTCATATACACAAATACACATTCATCCAAGTGCTTTAGTTGCCGTACCATTACTGGACTCTACCATTACTGGACTCTACCATTACTGGACTCTACCATTACTGTACTCTACCATTACTGTACTCTACCATTACTGTACTCTACCATTACTGGACTCTACCATTACTGTACTCTACCATTACTGTACTCTACCATTACTGGACTCTACCATTACTGTACTCTACCATTACTGGACTCTACCATTACTGGACTCTAGCATTACTGTACTCTACCATTACTGGACTCTACCATTACTGTACTCTACCATTACTGTACTCTACCATTACTGGACTCTACCATTACTGGACTCTACCATTACTGTACTCTACCATTACTGGACTCTACCATTACTGGACTCTACCATTACTGGACTCTAGCATTACTGTACTCTACCATTACTGGACTCTACCATTACTGTACTCTACCATTACTGTACTCTACCATTACTGGACTCTACCATTACTGGACTCTACCATTACTGTACTCTACCATTACTGGACTCTACCATTACTGGACTCTACCATTACTGTACTCTACCATTACTGGACTCTACCATTACTGGACTCTACCATTACTGTACTCTACCATTACTGGACTCTACCATTACTGTACTCTACCATTACTGTACTCTACCATTACTGGACTCTACCATTACTGTACTCTACCATTACTGTACTCTACCATTACTGTACTCTACCATTACTGGACTCTACCATTACTGTACTCTACCATTACTGGACTCTACCATTACTGGACTCTACCATTACTGTACTCTACCTTTACTGTACTCTACCATTACTGGACTCTACCATTACTGTACTCTACCATTACTGGACTCTACCATTACTGGACTCTACCATTACTGTACTCTACCATTACTGGACTCTACCATTACTGGACTCTACCATTACTGGACTCTACCATTACTGGACTCTACCATTACTGGACTCTACCATTACTGGACTCTACCATTACTGTACTCTACCATTACTGGACTCTACCATTACTGTACTCTACCATTACTGGACTCTACCATTACTGGACTCTACCATTACTGTACTCTACCATTACTGGACTCTACCATTACTGTACTCTACCATTACTGGACTCTACCATTACTGGACTCTACCATTACTGTACTCTACCATTACTGGACTCTACCATTACTGTACTCTACCATTACTGGACTCTACCATTACTGTACTCTACCATTACTGGACTCTACCATTACTGGACTCTACCATTACTGTACTCTACCATTACTGGACTCTACCATTACTGGACTCTACCATTACTGGACTCTACCATTACTGGACTCTACCATTACTGGACTCTACCATTACTGGACTCTAGCCATAGTTCATTTGCAGACCCATGAATTTTGCTTGTTGTTTGATGGACAATATTTATTCAAGATAACGAAGTGGCATCTTGTATTTATTTGTTTTTTTAAACCTTGTCATCAGTATTCTGCGGTCTGTAATTTGCCATTTTTGGTATCAGGATGACATTTTTCACGCAAATTTTTGTACCAATTGTCTATCAAGGTTTCAAGTACTCACAACAAACGTACTGTAATTCTGTATGTCTGACAGTTCTTGTTAGGTATTTACTTGAAAAGTAACACTGTGACTGCACAAGCCTCTTTGGGAGAGACACACAGACACAAAAAAAAAGAATATTCATGAATAAATTACTCCTTTTTTTTCAGGTCGGTGAATAATATTAATGCATTAAGTGAAGTGCTGAAGTGTCCCACATACTGTGACACATTTTGCATCAGAGAAGTCTTAATTGCTCCTCGAGTGGGGGAGTGGAAGTCGTCTCGGACACGCACGGCGGTGCACGTTCCCACACGCGTGAGCAATAAAATGGATTTAGGCTTTGTTTCCTGCGATTTGTTTGTTTGTCTCCTCGTGTCACTCATTACTCTGCAAAGCCCCTTATGACGGATTTGTTTTGTTAAAACTGCTTCATGAATAAATTTGACTTGACGTTCCCAGAAGATTGCTTACGCCGTACTCGTCAAAGGATTGCTGGAATATATTTCAGCTTTATCTTCATTCCCACTTGGCGGAGTAAGAGGCGGTGTCATGCTGTTGTAGCAAAGGCAATGCATCGTTAGCTTTGTAATTCAGGAGCTTATGTAACAGATTAGAAGGCAGGAGAATATACATTTCATTCTCACTCGAGCGCAAATCTGCCTTCTATGGGAGCCCATTAATGCCAGAAAAGGAAGAAAGAAAGGATGAAAGTTGGCACTTATGATGAAAAGATTCAAAGTATTGGTATTCAATTAACAATTAGATAAATATAAGTATCGGACTAGCATACACGTTTTCCGCAGGAGGATTGTGTGTCTCTCTGGAACACGGCCTCATTGTATGTCCCTCTCTCATTGATCTAGAACACATTCTCTCCGTGCCCACGTCCTCATGCCGAGGCCTTATATTTGTATGTTTCTTATCTTTCTTCACCTGTTATCGCTCTGTTGTTTGTTCTGGAGCATAAAGACATGAACAGTTTCCTCTTATTGTTGCTGAAAGTCAGCAGAGGGCACGAGGTGGCACAGCAGTTAGGGAGACGCTCTACCAATTGGTTTAGGTTCAAGTCCCCGTGTCGGCACACTGAGGCCTCGATGGAAGCACTGAATTCCTATCGGCTCCCAATCTGCAGCTGAGGAATGAGTCCTTAACCCAGAGCGTAGTCAGCATTCTTGCACTTCGGTTACCCTCGTCCTGAAGTCAGTGTGTTTTTAGTTAAATGGCTAAAATAAGGTCTGTGTTTAACACAAGATGTGTTTGTTCTAAGACGTGAAATACGTCATTTAAAATTCCACCAGTAAATTTCGAACATTTGTCCACCTTCAATAAGACGACTAAACGCCATCATGTCAAACAGCTGCCTATTGCATATATGCTCCAAAGATCATAAACGTGTAATTATATAAGTTTGTTTGCCACAAAGCTTATTATCTGTAATAACACCATTGGCTTTTGTGTAGAGGGAACCGGTGCGACGCTAGCTTCTGGGTTGGCCCACAAATATGTGTCATTCCTGCAGCACTCTGCACAAGAACAGAATATTAGAGATCTTGTCAGTGCTATTATTATACTGGCACTGCTCAGCTCATGGAACATGTACACTCCGCTCGGTTCAGTTGCAATGCTTAGAGTGTCTTTCCACTCCACTGGTATTTAGAGCAGTTCGGACTATTAATGTTTTCCATTTTTATCTGGGGAAATGAGACCCATTCCAACAAATGCGCTTTGTTGCTCTACATCTGTGAATTGGAATGGAAACAAGGCCCCATGATGATCTCTAAAAATAACTTTTCTGTGTTGTGGTCCCTCAGCCTGCTTTACAGCGATGTAGCTAAATATTTGATGTGAACTAGAGGGAAACAGTGCAGTGAGTAATTCGGACAGACAGTTGATTACACGGAGTATACCGGCAGTATGCTGACATTTTGGTGGCAGACAATTTCTTCCAGTGAAGGACAACAGAGGTCCAGTGCTCAGTAAGTTAAACATTGCAGTCGACACGCTGACACTGTACAACAGTGTAGGTTTAAGGCCTTAGTCGCTGTGCTAAGCCCCCTGACTCAGGAGCCACACTCCCCCCTACTGGTTTAGGATTACATCCCAGGTGCCATGGCTTCTTGGTCGACCGTAATATATTAATACGCACATTGTTTAACCAGGGAATGACACTAATCTAGTGAAACCAGCTGCTGTACTGACACATGGCTGCAAACCTCTGCTTTCACCTCGTCATCCTCCTGCTGCAACCCTTAAATACTAAGACTACCAATACTACTGGTACTACTAGTACTACTACATTCTTCCTTTGTTACTGCTATAACAACATACTACTGTTACTGCTAATATTGCTGCTACTAGTACTACACCTACGCTGCAGTTACTACCACTAGTGCTTCAGCTGCTACTACCATTACCTTTTCAGCTACTACTATAATATAACTACTATATACATTATTTAAATGCTATTAAAAACACTCTAATAAGTACATGTGCAGTACCATATATACCAATGCTCCTACACTACTATTACTGATACTTTTACTACTATTACAAATACCAGTACTAGCCCGCTACTACCACTACCTAACCACTGTATTCAGCAACAACACCGATACTACTACACCTACTACTAATTGTGACGAGTGGGAATGTAATTTCCCATTTCAGGTATCAACAATTGCATTTATTGGGAGATGCCCGACATATCAACAAACCATTACGGATATGTTCATGCATCATCTTCGTCATGTTGACTGGAGAAATATTTTGAATTCTGACGAGTTATACAATTTATTATAGATATATAGATACCTCAAATATAATTGTTACTAGTATAAATATAATTTATACATTAGTTACGATATGCAACTCTATATATCTGCATTTCCATCCTTCCTAGTTATAACTGCTCCTACAATACTATTAATACTAAGTATTAGTGCCACTAGTGCACGACTGCTGCTGCTACAGAGTGTTCTAGCTTTAACGGGGATAGTATTCAGAGGGATAATAGATAGTAAATACAGAAAATAATCATTTTACTTTTCAAGGAAACCTGTGAACAACCGTTGAAGGTTTTGTACCTGCATGTATGCACCGATGACTTCCCGTGCGTGCCTGCTGTTCAACAGGAGCACTGTGCTTCAAATTGACACAGACACTCGCAGTGACATCTGCCCGGTCCTACCACCGCCTCCCCGGAGCAGCTGGAGGTTAAGTGCAGTGTTGGAGGTGTTGATGGTTGTTGGATGGGAAAGGGAAGAGCGTTACTCGTTCTCACTGTTGTCTCTCTCACACACACACACACACACACACACACACACACACAAACACTGGCAACCTTCCAGTTATTAGCCCAGCGCTCTGACCTTTAGGCTGCAGCCACAGCATGTGTCTGTGCAGGAGTGAAGGTTAAAAATAAAACAAAATGAATAAAAAAATCCCTTCAATGTCAAAGAGGTTTCTCCTCGACCGGCACGTGCACACGCACTAGGGGGGAGGGGGGGGGGGGGGGGGGGGAGTCATTTCCTGTTGTTGTTTTCACTTTGCATTTTCCCCGCAGAATGTTTTATTCATTTCCCGGCATGTTGATTAAGTTAATGAAAGGAGAGACAGGAATTGAACTCATCATGTTTTATGGATCAAAGGCACAATGAGGTCTGCGCCTCTTTTGCTTGTGTGTGTGTGTTTCTTCCTCCCCAATTAGCCGGGCGGCTGACTCTCGCCCAGCCGGGGCCGCCGCAGAGGATGGAGATCGATAGGAGTCATGAGAGAGACGGGAGTTTAGTTCTTCTCCGTCTCTCTGCACTGCAACACGCCGCCATTGTAACGTGTTAATTATCTTCATGTTATCTCGTTGTTGTTGTTTTTTTTTTTCCGCGGTTCAATCAAAACATTCTTTCACTTCTACCCTTTCCCACAGAGGCCTTGGATTACATCAAAGTTGCTGTGTTGTTAGTGCAAGCTTCAAACAAACTAATGAGCGGATTTTGTCGGCTAATTAATGTCAGCCGACATGTTATTTTTGTCTGCACGCGGGGAAAAAAAAAGTCTCCCCCATATCTCATTTTCTTCCAGTCTTAAAATAGCCAGGAGTTAATTATAGGGAGGGCATGATCCCAAATAGTGTTCTGTGTGACTGCAGTTGTAAAGGTTTCATTGCATTCGGTGCACCCCCTCATAGAGAAGGTCAAATGCTGATGGAGTTGTGACCTGTGTTGACTGCAGGTCAACGGGCAAACTGTCCGCCTGTTTGTGCCTCTGCTTGCTGGGAAACATGCTACCTTGCATATCATTTTAGCATGAATCCCAGTGCAAACAAGCAGCTACAGTGTGTCCGCAGGGTGTAATGTCCTGACGTTTACCTTCTACATGTTGGGAGGTCTTCCTGCCCTCATGCTGGGATGCACTGCTGAGCTGCTGCTGCTTTCATCATGTCATTGAGAGAGGTGCATCAAGAAAGCTTTGATGTTGGATCTGACTCAATGTTTTTGCTTGTTGTTTGACGTCACTGTGAATCATTGACTTGGACACAGCACAGCCCAATTACATCCATGCTACACTATTTCTGAATCTCACAATTTATTTACGAGCGTAAGTTACACATCTGACTTTCATGCAGGAGACCAGAGTTTGTGTCCCATCACAGAGTGTCAACAAATATTCCAAAACATAAACCTGCTTGTTGTGAAGAAAACGCTCAGAGTCCCAGAACAGCTTTTTTCCTTTTTTTAACGGTATTTTCAGTTTTTGCTTGCTCTGCACCTCACTGTAACCAATACTTGAACTCGCACTATCATTCCGTCTCACGGTTATGTTTGCATGTAATTACAGAATACATCACACCACACCGCCGGGGCGCCTTCCTATTTTGAAGTGGTAAGCATTACCAATAGTTGCCGGGGTGTGAGTGCACCGTCAGCTGGAAGCAGCCGGCTGAGACTCACTGGCTGCAGCTCTCAACTGGGTCACGGAGGAGGGGGGGGGGGGGGGGGGGGAAGCTGGAGGTGAAATGCCATGTTTTAATAAAGAAATAACTATAAAAGCAAAGCATGCAAGTTATTCATGGAACCAAGATATTTTTGCTGCGCTTGTTTGTACACAAGTGCCTGTGCCAGCAAGTTTCCTCATTCAACGCAGCGGATCGTTGCATAACGTGACCCCCCGAATCGTTTGCTGTCACACGGGGTCCCAAAAGCATGATCCCCAGGGCAGACCTGTGTCGTATGCTGGTAACATTTTGAAGTTGGGTTGTGCAACACCCAGAAAAAAAAGGGGACATTTACGAACACAATTGCCTGATGGAAGTTTGTAGCAATTTTCCTTTCTTCACAAGAAGTTTAGCTTTTGGCAACAACAGCACTTAATTAGGTTGAGGGAAAAAAAAGCAAAAGCTGAACAAAAGTTACCATATTTGGAATGCGAAGGAGTGACGTAGAGACGCCGTGCGGCTCTCGTAGTGGCAGCGACCTGTCGATCACAGTAAGCCTGCCTTCAAGCATACTCCTCTTTATGGTCTATTTGACTCTAAATGGACCATAATTGACTAAATGAACATCATGCTGTGTGCTCAGCACTTGACTAGCTACACTAACCACTCACTACGCATTCGGGCCGAGAACTAATTGGAATTTCATTAGCAACAACTGCTTCTCCGTAATTTCTGTGGACATGACAATAAAGATCTCGCACATCGCTGGGTGTGTGTGTAGGGAGGAATCTATATGTAAAATGAATGGGTAGAGAGTGCATTGGGGGTGCAATATGTGGAGCTGAGGCAGAGAGACGGAGGCAGACAGAAAACTAGAGCAGAGAATCAGTGTTTGCAGTCCCATGACAGAGGGGATGCGGCTGAAGTCGGTTTAACAGCTCTGCATAATAATAATTCAGACCGTCAGCATTAAAAAGGTTTCGAATGAAAGCTGACTAAATGTCTCGGCGACCGATTAATAGTATTGAGTCAGTTTCAATCCGTGGTACGGATGAACATGGCCTCTGTGCTCAGAACAGTAATTAGAGAGTTGACTGCTCTCTGGAACTGAGAGAATAATGTGATCAGAAATCATAATCCATATTGAGCAATGGCTGCAGTAGGCATTAAACTAGTGGGAACTAAGCAGCTTGCTAGGGACCTAATGAGCGGGGCTCACTTCGCTGTGACTGATGGCTTCCTGGCCGCTAATCTCTTGCTGCTTCTGCTCAGAGTTTGGTTAAGTGGGCAGTTTGCATCTCAGCTTGCCCCGTCCTCTGATGGATAGCCCTGCCTCCTGTAAAGACCCTCTGAAGTGTGCCTCAATCTCTTGAGGAAGAGTCTCACCTCTCTCCAAGACCATGTAGTTAAAACTGGTTGTCAATGAACAATGTGTCCCAATGTGAATATCAAAGTTAACGCCGCTCCCAGCCTTATTGTCTTTCATTCAGCGGCTGACGGCTCATAAGTCGATGTACAGTTTCATCAGACGGACAGAAGTTTGTGGAATGCTCTGTAAAGTGATGCCACCGTGGCTCCAGTATATTTTGGTGTCGTCCAGACGAGTGCGTTGACAGTGAGCGATCGCTAAAGTGTACTCTGTACGTCTTCCCACAGGAGGCCGTGACGATGAGGATGTGTTCGGAGCCCCAGGCGCTGCAGAGGTGTGAAGATGGAGTCCTGACCCCGGGTGGCTCTTCCACCTCATAATCCCCCCCCCCCCCCCCCCTCCCCCCCTGTTCACTGTGAGTATTTCATCCAGTCTCTGATATGCCTCTGTGTGACTGTGGAAGAGCACATGATAGTCATAAAAGGAATTCACAAAATGTCAGCGCTGCAGATGAAGAAGCAGGCTGTTAGGATCTTTATACAAGGGGGTGGCAGATATGGATTAATCTTCCGGAACCAAAAGGTTGCGTTATTGAAAAGTATGATTTTAAGAAGCGTCTCAGGTGTTACTGCGTCCGTGAAAACCAGCACAAAATATTGATGTACAAGTCTTCGTGTAGGGGAAGTATCTCAGCTGTGTCACCAGGAAGACCCACTTTGTCTCTCATGAGTTCTGAGTTCATTTTTGGAGATCCATGCATGATAGTTACAGCATGATTAAGGTTTCAGGAAAGCTCGTGGTTATGGTAAAGACATGAATTGTTTGATTGTGTCAGGACACAAACTCGCATCTTCTTGCATGAGAGTCAGTGTGACGACTGTATATAAATGACTTCAATAATTTAGGCATTACAAATGTATCATCTGCAGCCGAGGATGTTGGACTCCAACATCTGCTGCCGGTCTTAATTTAACTTCTTGTTCAACCTATTCTCACTCGTATCTCATCATAGACCGACACTTGGTCGGTGCACCCTTTAGTGCCTGTGTGAAACGCAGTGTGGACTTTCAACTTACTCCCACGTAAAAAACCCAACCGCCTGACTTTAGGACGCTCAATGACGATGTAGAATACAGAGCGTGGTCGTCGGTTAGAGTGCTTCGGGTGGGTGGGAGCAGCGACTTTCACCCAGTAGACCGCTGTTTGTGTCCCGTGAGAAAGTAAAAGTAAACGTCGACTTGTTACTCGTTAGTCAAGTTAATATCAACCGAGATCTATTTCTAACGTCCTGTGACGACAGAGGTTTATTTTGAGAAGACACCAGGCATGTAACGAGCACATCATGCACAACACAGAGCACATGTATTTCACGAGTCAGGAGTAAGAATGTGTTTGTCTATTTCTTTTATTTCAGATTCATATTTTAACAGCGAAGCAGACAACAGCAAGCACATTTTGTTCGTTGAAAACAGACTTTCCAGGGTTCTTCTCTCGGGAAGTTTGAACGCTGACCCCAAAATGTCAGCGCTGACTTGTCTCCTCGGGCTGACATGTTGGGTACAAAGCGGCACAAAACAAAACAGCGACGTCCCCTGTACAATGACAGCGTGTCGAGAAAAGCACCCGACTTAGAAGTCATTGCATCGAAAAAACACCCCGTTCATGTTGTGGTGAATGAAAATGTATCAAATGTGTCGTAGTGTGAGAGCTTTTCTGGCTTCCAGATTGTTTCTAATGTTTGTTGTTTAACTAGAAAATGAGGTAATTTCAATTTGATAGCCACACTGGGAATTGTAGTAGTCAACATTTGACTGTACTTGAGAATAATAATAATAATAATGTCGTTAATAATGTCGTTCTTTCCAGCACAGAGCTGTCTCTCTCAGATGACAAAGAAAGTGCTTCTTTAAAGGAGTGTGTCAACTGAAAGTTACTACCAAGAAACTTTTATTTTGTGTTGTACCAGCGCCCAACCGTTAGGCCTCAACGTCCTACTTAGCTCTATTTATGTCGGGCCCTGCAGACAGACGGCCACATTGGCATTTTAATAGGAAGCATGTCTTGTTTTAAGCGGTAGCTTCAAGAAGAATGCCTCCATTAGTTTCCCATTAGTTTAAATATTATGCAATGGGAACGAGGGAAAATATCCAGACGGAGTATAAATGTGAGGCTTGAGTGTGGAATGTGTATTAGAGCAGGCAATAATTCAAGTGGGCTGAAAAACAAAAGCTTCTTACCTACTGCTGAATGTTTCATTGTTACGTGGTGCATTCAAGGGGAGAAAATGAGACGTGAGGAAGAGGGTAATTAATGTTTGAAACAAAATCTGAGAATAAAATCAAGGCGTTATACTTAGTAACTACACCTTAACTTCGATTTATGTTTCATGAGCAGGAAGCCATTGTACAAGGCTACATCATTAGGGAGAAATGTTATGATATAAACTCAGTATAAAGGCTGGTGAAGGTGTGGCCGGGAGCACAGATGTAGATGTAGATGTCGTCATAATGGCGTTTACAGTTGGCTGCTTCCTGTATCTGCTTTCGGTCAAACTCTGGAGACGAGCGATCGAAATGATTCATATAGAAATCATGTTTATTTGGAAAGCTGTAGAAGACGGCGCAGTATGACGTGGACAATTATGGCAAAAGATATGACCGCGATCATTTTGATCAATATTGAGATCACGATTCATTCTCAAAATGACTAATTGGTTTTAAGGACTGAATATTTATTATGTATTACAAGTACAAATTAGGGCAGCACGATATTGGAAAAAACTGACATTGCAACCTTTTTGTTGTGATATATATTTCAATATAACAAAACAGGAATACTCGGAGTCTAGATAAACGATCTCGTTTTGTGTGTTATAGTAAACAATTTAATGATAAACTCATTGATTGCATAGATATGAATTCTCATGACAGAGCAAAAAAAGAATTTTCTATGAGCGGAGCACGCAAAATATAAACGTCGATACTGCAGTCATTCATGTTCGTTTAACAGACATAACTTGTGATTCATATTTGATTGATCTTGCAGCCCAAAAAAGCAGCGATCTATTGTTTTGTGAGTCCTTGTTTCCTCGCATCTCTACAAAGTTATCACGGACGATATGCTGCGTTCACTCAATGCTCCACGCAGCAACATGCTGCAAAGTCCTCTTCAGTGGAAGCCGGTGACGTGAAGCCAAAAACCTGCACTATACAACCATACTTTTTGTTTTACTGCCCTATCTGCGAGGACATAAGGAGTGTATTATTTAGTGAAATGACTTCCATTTATGTTGATTTATTTTTGTTGGACGACGATGAAAAACCTGAGTTGTGCTTCAGAAAAGGAACCTTTTATTGTAGCGGATTTTATTTGCCAGGCCGAGCGGTGAAGCAACCTGTAATATAAAGCTATCAATCAATCGTAGAGGAAACACCAGGGAGAAGTGTTTAGCTTTAATGAGCACTGCAGCTCTTTGATGGCTGGGAATTTAAAATCTGGGTGATCATCCGGTTAAACCCAACAAAACCTTTTAATACAAAAAAAATAGCATAACAATATAACAATAAGCCCTAATTGAAAAAAAAAAAGATGCACCTTTACCCCCCCCCCCCTTTTCTTGGGAGCCGAGCCCTCTGAAAATATGTTCCCTTATTCAACAAGTCGTATAACTGAAAAGCCTATTAACGCTTCCCATCAAACTCATTATCTTTCATCGCTTTTAATTGACTTATAAAAGCCCATGAATCTTTGATCTTGATAACCTGAAGCTAATGAGCTTTGCAGGTGTACCACGGTGTAATCATGGAAAGTAGGTTATTAAACATTTCGGGTGCAGCGATGATTTTCTGTCAGGACGGATTAGCTTCATTTGTGGGGGAAGCTCCCGCACACAAAGGCCTCCCGCAGCACGGAATGTATTAACACGCGTTCGTAAGAGCGTCGCCTGATCACACACTTCATTACTGCAGGATATGAGACTCTGTCCCTGCACTCTGACTCCACACACAAGGATTTGTGAGGATTATAGGCCTTTAATGCCCACAAGTGACAGCTAAACACCGGTGTGGAATGACAATGAAAAGGTGTTTATGGTGCAATCCTTTTCTGAAAATGAAAGGAGAAAAAAAAGTAATTGCGTTTTCTAGTGTTTTCATTACAGGGCCAATCCCCAATCCCAGTGTGGCATCAATCCACACTGGGTGTCATTTTTTAACTTGGAAACATTGAAGTGACCGCTTTGTTATGCCACAGCCAGGGCCGCACATTCACTCAAGTACCGCACTTAAGTTCAATTTTGACATACTTGTACTTACACTTGAGTATTGAGCTGTGAGGTTGTCGCATACTGTAGCTTTAAGTGCGTCATCATCGTGCTTCAGTGTCGTCAACACTGGCCTCAGATCGTGTCCCACACAGGAACTGATCTCATTTCATGCTCAGTCGCTCTCATTGCATGTTGAACACAGGTGTGGCTGGACTACAGCAGGCCTCTTTACAGCACGTGACTGATTATTTAATGAAGACTGCAGCAGGTTTTTCTACTTTTACTTTTTCACTTGAAGGTTTATCTTTTAGTCGAGTGTGAGTGCGCCACTCTGCCAAAACTATAAAATGACTCATCTTGCACCTAGAATCTGTTCCCCACACGTTTTAATTTGAACCCTCATGTGAGATACAAGGTTTCGATCTTCGTATATTGGAACTGACAGAAACCGATGTGTGATCTCTCAGCTGTTACAAGCCGGATGAATGTGCAGATAGATGCAGGTGCGATGAGATGTCTTACAGGTCGACTAGATGATCGCATCCTATTTTAACGATTGTGGGATCGGGCTGCCGTGTCAGTGCATCTCAATCGGCTTATTCTGCCAGACAGGATTTGCACATATTGATACGAGGTCTGCACTGTGTTGAATTTACCATAGACAGAAAGAAAACCAAACCCCGTGTTATTAACGGCGCTCTCTTCCCGAGCCAGAGCGCTGCCAGAGGAAATATTTTGTGTAGCAAATCCCCTCCGAGGGCAACCATTGGTCAAATTCATAGTCTATGAACTCACACGGCACAAGGGTCGGGTTGGAAAACAAATCAGACATCACAACTAGAAGGGAAATGCACACCTCCTGTGGGACCGGAAAGCTAAAGCTAACATTGTGATTCACACTGAATAGGAACACGAGCTAAATAGCTCAAATGTAAAATGTGTAAATTAGCTGTAAATGTCAGTGCAGCGAGAGCCAAAAGGTCGGTACCATTCATCTCCTTCCCAGCAGAGCATCTGGTGAGACTTGTTACAGTGACACTGGGGTTACAGGAACTGATCTCGAGGGGGGGGGGGGGGGGGGGTCCTGCCCTGCACTGCAGCCAGCTGTTACTCTATTAATCATCGCTGGACAGCAAGCTATTCGAGCTCAACATCTAATACAACTTTCAATTTATTTCCTCAAGTGCGTGGTGGGGCAGCGTGATGTGTGTGTGTGTTTGTGTGTGTGTGTGTGTGTGTGTGAGAGAGACTGTCCGTTGGCGAGTTCTTGCTTGTCATGTGTGTGTCGATCAGTCACTGCTGTAGGTGCGTCTCACTAAAGTCTCTCTGGACATGGTTCTCTTACTGCAGATTAGAGAAGAGAGGAGTTTCTGTCATCGCCATAGACTGTATAGAAGAAGTGGACGTAGTCAGTCCATCATTGGTTTGTGGACTGATGTTTTGAAGCCTCGAGTTCGGCGATTTTGCTGTCGCCATCTTGGATTACGACTGTCGCCATGTTGTTTTTTTTTGCAACCGATGACCAGAAGTTACCAAATTTGGAATGCGGAGGAGTGACGTAGAGACGCCGTATACGGCTCTGGTAGAAACTTGTCAACGACTGATGTCAATCTCGTGTCTGTGTGTTTTGTACCGTGCAGGAGTCAGGAATTAGTTATGAACTATTCCTTTTAAAGGGTTCAGCAGTTTTGTAAAACGATACGCACTTAACCATGTGAACACTCTGGTATGGTGCAATAAGTGTGTGTTAGTGTGACTCTTGCTTTTGTGTGACAGAGCACGTCTGAGCCAAAGGTGTGCTATCGTCTTGTGTGTTCTCCAGGTCGTCTGTTTCTGTTGGTGTGGGAGCGAGAGACGCGGAGGCTGTGATTAGCGGGCTGAGCCCGTGAGTGAACCTATGGCAGAGAGACAGCACAGTGCAGGTAAGAACTGCCACAGACACAAAGAGAAGAACCGACAATCTGCGACCAACTGTAATGCAACACGGCAACACAAGCCGTACAAGGACGTACCTGGGGAGAGAGCCTTCTGTCGTAGATCATAGTCCAACAGGACTAGCTATCTCAAGGCTGCCTCGCAGCCCTTAGAGATAGGTTTTGCATGTTCAACATGTTATCTTAAATGGGTCATGCAGTGTGGGACTCTAACTGGTCTTGGTCTTGAATTTTTCTGAACCCATCAAAGTCTTGGTCTTGTCTCGGTCTCGATACACTCTGGTCTCGGTCATGACGTGGTCTGGGTTCTGGTGGTCTTGACTACAACACTGCTTGACGATGACTCCAGAGGATAGGTCGGGAGGGCACCAGAGGGACTGTAGTAGTGGGACGATTGAGTACGCACTAATCCCAATTGAATGCCAGTAAAAGCTGAAATTATTGAGATGATTTTTTAAATTTGCCTGAACTTTATAGATTTGATCCTATTCAGGATTTCTTGTTTTGTCGTCTGATTTTGATAATATCGCGGTTGCGAATCAGACCGCTGCTTGAGCTGGGATTGACCCTCAGCACACTCCTTTTGATTGGCAGAGCCGAGCTCAGGATGGACATTAGAAATACATTACCTCCGATTGGCGAGGCTAACTTCATTCTTTTTGGGATTCACATATCCAAAAAGCTGCAGTGAAAAGACTGAGAGGGGAAAGTAGAAGCTAAAATTGTCCACAGGCTTGCAGAGCAGTCGGAAAACAAACTCTGCAGGCGGCTGGAAACGTTCTCAATAGAGCTGCAGGGATTGGCCAATGGGATCTTTCCATTGGATTTTGGAAACACAAGTCCATGATACTTACACGATTTGTTCAGCACAACAATCTTAACAAATAAACACCACTTCTCATCGCCACGTCTCGAAAAAAGCTTCTAAATTTACAAGACGGGTATACTGACATATTTTATATATCGTAGAAGAATCCATGAAAATCACCGCAGCTTGCTTTAACCACAGACCTTAACCACAGCTTTCAGGCATTTAAGTGCAAAACTGCTGACTCATTTTCTTGGTTTTAGGACTCCTTCTAGCAGCACTCTATCATTCATCAGCTCTCCTCATCGAGCAGACATTGGGCACTTGCTTAAGTTCCTCCCAAGTGTTTTCTTGTCCTCCTTCTCTACCAACTAAATTCACTTTTCCTAAATCTGAACTAACTGCTGCTGTAATTAAACAGAACTAAAATAGCTCATAGAAATTAAAACAAATAATAGAGAAATATATTTGCGCAGTGAAGCCGGAGAAGGTTTGGAAAGAAGGGGAGGCGGTTCTCGTGAGATCTATCAGTGCCGTGGGAGCTCTGTGGGGTTCATCACTCTTCAAGCTAATCCAAAGCTGTCCTTAGGAATGACAGATGCTTGACTCTGAAGGCATTGACAGCAGATGCCTCTTTCATCCGGAGAGGGCACGGCCATGCATCACCACCCCGGCCCTCAAACGGCAAATCAATCCGTAGCAACCAGGTAGGACAAGAGGCTTTCCAGAGCAACACAGTCGGAGAGAGAGAGAGAGGAATGCTGAATGCACCACACATTCATTAATGGCGATGTAGTGATACATGAACACAATGACGAAAATCTCTTATTGGGATATATATATCGACATCACACTACTCCTGACAACTTGTCCGTTAGGTAATATTCAGGCTTTTTAAATACTTTCCGTGGTGTTTTGCATGTTGCAGGAAGATTCAACTTCATATCTGCTTCAACAGAATCTAAATGAGAACCACTGAATGTGTCTTTACAGGGACTCGTATATGGTGCAAAGGTTAACTCGACAAGCATTATTTTAGAGGTTGAACCTCTTTTGTCTTACCCCACTGCTCCTTCAGTCCTATAAAACTGCCTTTGAAGTTTTAAAAAGCCACAGGGGAGGTTTTTTTTCTTCCTGCAGACAGGATTTCATGTCTTTCTTCAGTCGCATTCTTTCTGTCGAGCGCTCTTATCCCTAAAGAGCCGCAGCAGCAATTGCAGCTGAGTGGATCAATCTGAGAATTGCCCGTGAAATTCAGAGCGTCTCCCGGGCTGAAATCCTTCTGATTATGTTTCACGGATAATGTGAGGATTTCTAACGCACCAACGCCTGAGTTTACACAATCTCTGGCACACCTTCCAAAGTGTTGAAGTTGGATCCTCTTATGGACAAACTCCACCGGCTGCAGGCTTCAAAAAGTTCGGGTTTTTTTTGTCTTTTTCAAACTGCCTTTCAGTTCATCTCCCGCTCAAGACTGATGCAAATGGGAACTCACACAGTTGATCTCATTACAGCCAAATGTTCCTGTTTTTGTCTCTTTTTTGCAAAAGTTATAGTTTGGCGTTATCTAAGGCTAATTCTTGGTGAATTTAGGAGAAATCTACGGAAAGAAATAGACAAAGTAGTAAAATTAAACATCTAAACGTGTATTTTGGATGTTTTCTTTCCACTTTGATAGAAGAACATAATGAATGCAAAATCTCAAAATCTAAAAAACATTAACAAAGCACTGTTTTCACACACAGATCGTGGCCGTCATGTTTCACCAATCGTTGTCTCTCGCAAATTGCAGATGCATTTGCAATCCTACAGGGCGGTTGCATTCTCATGTGTGGGATGCAACTTTTTGTTGATTAATGAAACTTGTCATTAAAGAGGAAATTATCTCATGTTGCAAATTTTGTGAAACTTCGTGTATCTTACCTGCTTTTTACAAACTCAGACACCTATTCTGCTTTTTTCCTAGACTGCATTCTTTACAAAGGCCTCTCTGATGTCAATACATACTCAGTGGGCACACTAAATACATGACAGCTGCAGTAAAGATATTGACTTTGCTCTCCGCCTTCAAAAACCCATGTTTTGTTCAACACTCTATGACCTGCTCTACATTAAACTGGCTTGTCACCCTTCATACCTGCTCAAGAGCAAGACAAGTGACAAGCAAATCTCGGCAACATGGACTCCTACTGCTTAGTCTGACGCAGCGTTTGGTTCACCGATAAGCTGATTCAGTTTGTCAGCTGGCATTACGGGCTGCCGGGGCCTTCACGCTGCCGACTATCAGCCCTCAGAATCAGAGAGGCTGGCGCGAACCCTCGCTCGGGGCCCGACAAAAAGGCAGAGAGCCACAGGCGGTTACAGGGGTCAGAGGTCAGAGAGACACGGCTCTCTCACTCAACAGGCAACTCGTGTAGTCCTCTGGGACAGAGAAGGACACACAGGGAAGACAGCAGAGACGTGTGAAGATCATGTTCACGTTCCCATTATGCACATTTTGAAATATCACAATCAATAATGCATTCATTTGATTGATGGGCTGACAGACCTTACTGCTAACCCTTTATTGAAATCAAATACAGTACAATGTTTTGCTGCTTTACTGTCAGACGTTCCTGCTAATCTGTCCACCCCCTGTATACTATAGAGTCTCTGTTAGATGAGAAAGCTAATGTTTTAATCAATAAATGAATTGATCAGGAGGGGCCTTAACTGCAATCAAATACAATGTTTTGTTTCAGCTATGCTGTCGGGTGTTCCTATTAATTTGTCCACCACTCTGGATCATACAAAGAGAAGATGTGTAGAAAGGAAATCAAAGCTTTTTTTTAATTTTGTAAATTAATTTGTTTAATAGACAAGAACGCTTGACTGGAATCGAATACAGTGCACCTGTTGTTTGCTCCATTCCACTATGTTCCTGTTAATTAGCGTGGCCCCTGTATTCAGAATATATCAAGTGTTAAAACTCTAATTGAATCCAATAAATTGCTCAAAATAGCACAGTATGAGTTGATTAAAAGCACTTAATGTCTCTCTAATGGGTTGAAAGAGGGCTTCCCTCACCTCCAAAAGTATCGGCTCAACATCCTGCGATAAGACTGCCAACTCTGTCTAATAGCCTCGGCTTCCACTGAATCACCCTGTACTCTCCCACATCCTCCTCCTCCTCCTCTCGCTCTAATTTGCTCCGCCTCGATCCTTAGCCCGTGTGGTAGAGTTGATCTTTATATATTGGTTGCGTCTATTCTCAGACTTGTACTCAGACTACCTACCTTGTCTTGCTTTTCATGTTGCGGATGTATGCATTGAAGCTTGTTTTACCTCCTTATAAATAGCACTAGATACAGAAATGTGCTTCACATGGTGATGTCTAATGATTGCCACGTTTTTTGCAAAGAAAACTGAATTCCCCTTTGATTTTTATGATTTGTATTCTTACAAACAACAACCTCTTACTTCCAGGTATAAGTGCTTAGAATAATTAAGCTCTTTTGTAACCATTTATTACTACAAAGGGAGGATGAAAATGACTGAATCTTGTATTACATTTCTTAAGAAAAGGTATATTTAATTTGAACAAAAGGGAATCCCATACTTGTGTTGAACCATCCCCTAAAAATGCAAAACCCTCCCACATCTCCGAACAACAACACACTTACGACAAACGCGACGAAGAGGTGAAATAGAAGCGTTATGTCATTTTAAATAAAGAGCTGCTGAATAAATGGTATTTTACAGCCACCGAATCTGCAAAAACCTGAGCTGGCTCCAGCTCTGTGGCTGCTGGAGGGCTAGAGCGCCGCAACATGAGAATACAGACAGTTGGTGCATTCAAGTTCAGTGCTAAAGTGAGAGATGGAGCCGTGTGCAGCATGCACTTTCACTCTATTGACCACTTAGCTCCTTTACACAGAGCCGAGTTGGGTTTTTCCAGTAACTGTCGCTGTAGCTGAAAGAGGTAAAGGCACCCTTTAATGCCCCTCTCTGGATATACTTAAGATAAAAAACTAAACATACGTGTGATTATATTGTAGCCTGTACGGCATCAGATGCAGACTGCAGTTCGGTGTGAGATGCCTCCGTCTGCTCCTCGGCGAGAGACAACAGAGCTAACAGTCAGTGTGTGTTGGAGAAAAGAGAAGAGGATAAACCTGTTGGCATCAGATGGAAGCGCTCCGGCAAGGTTAATTGCTGAACACAAACATCACCTGTTGCAAACACTTCAATTATCAGGGAAACGAGAAGGTATCTATGGCATTACTTCAAATGCCTCTTCACCAACAGCCTGTTGACTGAGCATGCCCACTTGTATCCTGTTAAATGGGAACGTGAAAACGGTTCACTGGGTATCATGTCACACTTGTCTTTATATCAAAACGCAGAGAAAATCTTAAATCGTGACTTTCAATCTTTTGCCTCGATTTGCACCTCGTGGGGTGAATCTGCATCGATTGAATTAATACCTTTTAAAATGTGCTCTGTGTTTGACCTATGCACATCTCCAGCCCGGTCATGTATATAGTCATTCACACGCTGTGGCGCAGTGCGAGCAGAGTGGGCGTAATGATCTTCATTAGTCAGGTGACTACTGTAGTTTGTCTGTTCATACGTCCGAACAAGACGTGTCCACAACTGCAGGCATGATTGAAATGACGCGTGGTGTTGATATTCAGGGACTTCAGAGGACGATTATGATTCTGGTGTCTCAACACATCCTCCAGGTCAAATTTTCCCAGATAACCAACGCGGTCCATAACAAGGTAACTGGAAAACTAATCAAAACGAAATTATTTCCATGAAATTCACTGTGGACTTTCATTGCACCACAATCAGTCGAAGTTTCCACATAATATCAAAATCTCAATAAGCAGGATATTGCAACCATCTAAGGACAAAATAGCACAATGTTCTGCTCTAGGGGCCACTAGTCATCGTCTTATTTTACACTGTAGTTTAACTGCACTAATTATCTAGTACAGTCTTGCAGTCGAGAGAGCAAACGCCATGAGGTTGTTGTGTGCTGCTGCTGCCTCCCCAACCAGCAGTACAAAGCAATGAAAGCATGCACACTCTAAAGTTAAATGTCAGCCGTGCTTTGGTTTCCTTCCTGTGCTGGCTCTAACCAGATCATTAGTGCTTTGAGATGTTTTACACTGTGCAACGTCTTCGCCCATCATTAGGATCAATTTAAAAGGCGTGAGGCGTGAACATCACCTGTTCAATGACGTTCACAGAGTCCTACCCATACTAACGTCATGTTAAATGTCTTACCCGATCACTTCCAATCTCCACTTAATCTCATTCTGTAAACTCTCAAATTGAAGCTTGTGTTTTAAGGGACAAGTGGGGACATTACTCATCACTTCATCACGTCTGCTCTGATTTCTCTTGTTCACTCAAAACACTATGTTCTTCAATTGATTCCAATCATGTCAACTTTGCTGTTTTGTTTTATTGTTAGCTGTTAAGCTGTCAATGAAGGGTCATGACCCCTCCCTTTCCCGCTAGGCTTTTATTGTGAAACATTGATGTGAAACGCTTTGGTAGCAATTGAAGAAGAAAAAACACAAATCTGAAATGATTTCGTGTTATGTGTTTATGTAAAAATTGCTATGAATTATATCACTATAAAATGTTCATGCCTCTGACAGCCATGTTCCAAATTGCTCCAGATGGCTGTGCCGTCTGTGTGCGAGTGTGTGTAAATGTTCAGTGTTCCCGGTGAGCAGGTGGCATACTCCGGTTCTGACAAGTGAAGCCAATGCGGAAGTGTCTTAAACTAGCGTTCTCTCAGGGGGGGGGGCGACTCCTCTGCTATCCTGATTGCATGGAAGTCCATGAGAACCAAACCGACGTCACAATGAAGCTGCAACTTTTTGGTGCTGAGAAATAGAACCAAAAGCAGCAGAGAGGCTGGCTCCATAGGCCGCCATGTTAAAATAAAACTTGCTCCATCTTGCTGTTGTAACTAAAAAGCTTAGGTGACTGTGAATGCACAAAACATGGTACAATGTGCCGATGTGTAAAGCAGCTCAGTACCCAGCGGACCAGATCACAGAGGCAGTCTGGCATGGCAGCAGATATCTTCTCCCTCTTAGGGGACCACCATATGGAAACACTGTGTGTGTCTGCCTGGCGTGATACCAGCTTCCGTCTCCACACTCTGCCATGAGTACACACACAGGCCATGTGGGCATTGTCACGGTGCGGCTAAATCGCTAACGCTACTCTCGTCATGCCTGTTAGCTTTGAAAAGTTAATAAGTTAATAAGTCAGGCCATTTTACAGTCTGCTGGCTACAGAGGCAGTGAGATGTAAAATATATCGCCACAGAATGGATGATATACATATAGTGCCTTGAACTATATTTCACAATTTTGCATGTGATTCAGTGGGATGAGAGTGTTAACATGAAAGTTGATACATGTCAAATGCATGTGTGGCATTCCCAGACGTGTGTGTGTGTGTGTGTGTGTGTGTGTGTGTGTGTGTGTGTGTGTGTGTGTGTGTGTGTGTGTGTGTGTGTGTGTGTGTGTGTGTGTGTGTGTGTGTGTGTGTGTGTTGTTGTTTTCAGTTTCTAGACATATTTTAGTTAAATGTTTTCACAGAAGGAATTTTGGATATCTCTTTAGATCACACTCGTAAATCAGAAAATACTGTCAAAAGTCACAAGATAAATCAATTTCCTCCATGTTTATAGGAGTAAAATGTCGTATAAATCAGGCTATGAATGATATATGAACATTCCCCTCCTTACAAACCTTCAGGATATAGAGAGGAATAATACTGTAAAGTTTGGTGTATGTAAGAGCTACTGAGAGTCTGAGAAAAAATAACTCATTTGGAGAAAACGGCCGTTTTTGTAAAACTAGGGTTAATTGGGAATGAATGACAAATGAAACTTCCCCAGTTGATTACATTAAGACAATTATTTTAAGTTTTTCTGAAATGTTAAATATGCAAATGAGGCATTATCTAATGGTAACTGTCCCCTTGCATTTCACTTATCTTTTCAACTGAAGCGCGCATTGATGTAGATATCTTTAGTTAGATTCACTACACAGCTCAACGCTTCATTCTTGCAAGTGAGATTAATTAGAAATATGTCTAAATGAACCTTTTGACTGGTAACAAGTCCATCGCAGAAGAGCTATACATTGAGAGTGCAGATTACTTTCTCAACAGACAGCACAGAACAGGGAACTTTACAAAGGATTTGAAGACAAAATAACTTGAATGTCAGTTGCACTTAAGGCTTCTTTCTTTGTACACCGTCGTAGCCTTTTTTTTTTTATCACTTTGGGGATTGACATATTTCATGTTCTTGTCAGATGAAAACCTTCTTACATTCACACAACTCGAAATGACGGCTTGTCCACCATACATCTTCAGGTTTATCTGCTTGGTTTCAAGGGGTTTATAGAGACACACACACACACACACACTCCTCTAATCATCCAAGTGGATCAGTGAATGTTGTGGTTGCAGTTGTTTTCACCCTTGGCGATAATCCCGTATCACATTTCGCTCCCATTTTCCGATGGGAGCGATACATAAATCATTGTGGCTTTAATCAGCTTTATCATTACTGTCCAAAGCAGACACATCATTACTATCCTTGGGATATTCTCATCTCCCCCCCCCCCCCCCCCCCCCCAAAAGCAAAAACCACAACAACAGAGAGTGTTATCAGGATTAACAAACCTGCAGTCTCCCTCCTCAAAGTCTCTGGGCCCGGATCGAACTTTTAGTTCAAAATGTTTGTTTACTTGGCCGGGATTTCAATTTGGCATTCACTAAAAACCTACAGTGGAGTATTAGATCCTTGTGTGGAAATTATAAAAGGCTCCTTATGAATTCATAGAATGAATAAGTAAATGTTAAGTTCTCACCATCATGTTGACCCAATCAATAATACAGGGCACAGGCCTTGAAAGTGCTTTGTCTCCCTGTGTAAATGCAGTTGTGTCTCTGGAAACAGCTGTTATACCTCTGTGAGATGCCTCTCCTGTCACTCGGGTTTAGTTTTTGATGCCGGCAGCGCTGTGTAGCTGCAGGAGTTCTTAGCGCTGCTGTTCATGCAAAAAAAAAAAGATCTTTCACGTGATCATGCAGGGAAATAACGGCTCCATAAAACCTGTGTTTAAAGCGTGAAAAGTCTTGGTTTCAAACTATAAGAGAGTGGCAGTAATTATCTAGCCAGTGGGACACGCAAAAACATCTTCCATTCGCATGATGAGCATCGAATGTAGTTCTCTATTGGTGCTTCACTCTTTTCCAGACAATGTAATGCCATTCAGGTAATGTCTCCAGGTGAGCTTGAGCTGCACTGAAAACAAAGGAGATTATCACACCTGACTGATTATGGTTTTATATCAAACCAGAGCTGAAGCTGTCCATAACAATAAACCCCCGAACGACTCGAGTTGAAGGTTTGTCTGTCATCTACGTGGAGGCAGAAATGTAATCCCTCCATCTTAATGCAGGCGGCATGTCCAGGCAGAGACAGAGGACGAGTGGGAGAGCAGCAGGATCGACGCTTGCTGCGCTGGAGGAGGCATTCAGGCAGAACAAAGGACAGAACCACCCACCCTCCCACACCATCTTTATCTCTGCCTTTCTCCTCTGTCTCATACACAGACACAGCTCATGCATGCATATGCTGCCTCTGTGTAGGCATTAAAGTAAATGTAGCTGTACTGGTGTAAAAGGGACATTCCCTTTGGAAATGTCCAATTGGAATTCAGATACAGAGGTGTGGGGGGGGGGGGGGGGGGTGACTAACGAGGAGGAGGAGGAAAACAAGGACTCGTGTAGATACTTTGTGTCAGCAACATTCTCAAGTTCCACTTCAGAAGTAATTATGTTTGCACATGTTCTTGCAAACACACTCTGGCAAAGTCACGTTAAAATGTGACACTTTCTGAAAATGTGCCTGTGCTGCTGGTAACTGTTGTACTGGAGGCCACCATACTGGTGCTGCTGGTAACTGTTGTACTGGAGGCCACCATACTGGTGCCTGTGCTGCTGGTAACTCGTGTACTGGAGGCCACCATACTGGTGCTGCTGGTAACTGTTGTACTGGAGGCCACCATACTGGTGCCTGTGCTGCTGGTAACTCGTGTACTGGAGGCCACCATACTGGTGCTGCTGGTAACTCGTGTACTGGAGGCCACCATACTGGTGCTTGTGCTGCTGGTAACTGTTGTACTGGAGGCCACCATACTGGTGCCTGTACTGCTGGTAACTGTTGTACTGGAGGCCACCATACTGGTGCCTGTACTGCTGGTAACTGTTGTACTGGAGGCCACCATACTGGTGCTTGTGCTGCTGGTAACTCTTGTACTGGAGGCCACCATACTGGTGCTTGTGCTGCTGGTAACTGTTGTACTGGAGGCCACCATACTGGTGCTGCTGGTAACTGTTGTACTGGAGGCCACCATACTGGTGCTTGTGCTGCTGGTAACTGTTGTACTGGAGGCCACCATACTGGTGCCTGCTGTGCTGGAGGGCACAGTACTGCTGTGGTAGTACCAATGGCTCTGGATGTACTGGCTGCTGAGCTATCTCAATGGTTTTACTTGGATCATACACGTGCAGCTTCTTTATCAACTGGGTACATACCAGAAGCCCTTTAATTTATTTCTGTCTCAGCTTTTTATGTTACGTCTGTCATTTTATCACATAAAATAATTCCAGATTCTTGATAGTATTGATGCAATCTGCCTACCACTGGTTGCGATAATGCTGTAGAACTAAGAATTGAAGCTTCTTCTTCTACGTGTTTGCAAGTCTGAGAGTCACGCTGGATAAAGACATCAGCAAAATGCCTGTCATGTAAATGAAAGTGTGACTGATGAACAGGAATTTGTCTTGTTTGAAAGCTCTGCAATCAAAACGGAACAGGGGACGTTAATGCCGGCTGCACTCTGTCGAGATGAAGCTGTCTGCATCCGAGGATGCTGGGAGGGTGAGATAATGGGAAGGAAAAAGGGGGAAAGTAGAGGGTGAGGGAGAACAGAATCTGGAGATAGAAAAAGCATCTGGTTGGCATTAATATGGTATTAGACACAAATACTTAAAGAACACAAAATTGAACCATGAGCCAGAGAGTTTCAGTTTATCAACATCAAACCCATTTTAAATGTGGACGGGTGTAAACTACTTAACGTGGGTTTAATCGTAATAGTCTTTCCCTGTAGAACGAAGTCAAACCAATAATGATGAATCTACATATGTCCCACTCTATCTTAGCACTAGACTGGGCCTATCTCCCTCCTCTTTGCCATCGAACCATTTGCAATGAAGCTCCGTTCTGAGACTAATTTCAAGAGACTGCTGGGACCTGGAGTAGAACACAAACTGTCCACATATGCAGACAATCTCCTGCTTTATATTGCTGATCCGGAAATTTCCGGCTATAAATTTAATCCTTATTAAACTTCCTATAAATGCAGTGACAACGACTTTTTTACCTCTCAAACTTTTTATTTGCGACCAGCATCACAGCACATCCCTGGGAAGGGAGTTAGAGTTTTGCAATTACAGGAAACCTTTTAAAATATTACTAATCTTTCAACGCCAGCATTTTCAGTTCATACAACCAAACTCTGAGGCCATTCGCTGCCTGCAGAACCATAAGTCATAAACAGCTGCTACCTTAGTTATTGAGGATGCAGATCATGACTAAAACAGTTCTACGTCGAGCTCCTCCTTCACATGCTGTGTAGAATGGTCCTCTGAATGTCTTCGGGAATTCTCAAATAAAAGCCAGCATTCAAATGTTCACCGTCATGTGATACTCACCTCTCTGCTGCTCTGAGTTTCTCCGTTTAGCCGTGATAGTGGCTTGTATCTAGGGATGGCAGTTTTGGTCTGTGACTTCATTGGTCTACAACTATTAGATGGATTGTCATGAAATGGGGTACGGTATTCATGTCTCCCTTATCATCAGGTCAAATTTTTTTTTTATATTTACCTGCAAAACTAATAACATTACTATCAGAGTCAGCTGTCCTTTGTGATTGGAGCTAATTAGCAAACATCAGCATGTTAGCATTGCCATTGGGAGCATATTGACATTGGCATTGAGCTCAAAGCACCGCGGCCCAAGTACTCAGAGAGTGTTCACAGCATGGCTGTATTACGTTGACACAAACACTGTTTTCATTCAGTCATTATTTTCAGTTGCTTCCACAATGCAAAGTTTCTTTTAATTTCTGTTAAGTACCATCAGTGAAACCCAACACTTCCTGAAGATGTTTCAGATTAAAAGCCTACCGGGAACAGGCAGGATTATGCACCTGGAGTTGCAAGAAGGCTTTTAAGACTAGAACCACCAAGACGGTGCAGTTCATTTGAGATCAGAGCTGTCACATAGTTAGGGACACAGTCTCTGATTGGTCTAAACTAAACCCAAAACATCTTGAATTGTGAGCGGATGGCTAATAACAACAACACAGATAAATAATCACAGAAGACATTCAGTGTTGGAATAAAATCCCTGCAGTTCAAGGCTGGATTACAAAGCTTCTGAAAGTTATACAATCTCACCGGAACCCTCAATAAAGTAGACTGTGAGTTAGACTTTAGTGTGGTTGTATTTAATCAGTGTAAAGCAAATTGGTTTGTTTTGACGGGAGACATGCAGCAGTAGTACCGTGAATCATTGCGCATTACAAAAAAATATGAACTGTAAATATGAATTGTAAACTGGCATGGGACATCTAAAATGTTGCCGACCCTCCACTGTCCTACAGTACCTTTGATCTGCTGACCCAAATGTGTGAGGTCCTGTTGTGTTTTGTCCTGCATCTTGTGCGTTAGTCCTGCGCCACGCAACTGTGTCGTAGTCTGACAGCTTCAATTAACCAGGTCACATTGTCCTTCAATCCTCGCTGAATCAAAGCCTTTCGGAATTTTCTCTTCCATCCCGAATCTATGCAAGCACACCACAGGCTGAGCAGCAGAGACCTGACTGATCCCAGTGGCAGCTGTCTCCACCGGCACGCTCACAAGCTGAAGATAATTGCTGATAATTGCAGAGGGAGCCATTATTTTTCAGCATTTGGCCCTCTAGCATAGCACCATGAGTCACTGTGTGCCGGGGAGAGGGGGGGGGGGGGGGGGGGGGTTGGTGTCACTGAGACACCTGGAGAAAACAAACAGGGATTTGGGGCCTGCATGCAGGCTGCCACAGCTTGACGGCATCCAAAATCTGTCGCCTGCGGAACAAATGGACGGATCTGCACAGGTGGGACGCAGTTAAGCCTAGAAGCCGCCGCAGAAACAGAAAACAAAGCGCACTTATTTAGCCATCGTCTTTTTCTCCCCGTCTGTGATACACTGAAATCAGCATCTTGTGGTGACTAAGTCTGTGTTTGCCAAGTGCTATTCTCTCAGGCCACATAGATGTGTCCTTGAATGTTTAATCCGTTCTCACTCCCAACTCGTCAAATACGGTGCTCGGTCAGTAGCCCCCTACATCTGATACCGACGCAACAAGGTACCCTTTAGGGCTTCCAATTAATTCCAATGTAAGCGCATCTGCTTCAGTATTGGAGAGTCAGAGCTACGTCGTATGAAAAGAGAAAAAAGTCTGGGTAACGCAGGTGGGAGAGGAGGTTGGATAGGTCAAACAAACAAAAGACCTTCACACAGGAGACCGCTATTCGTGTCCGGTGAAAAACCAGAAGACAACTTTGACTTTGACACTAGTTTGATGGAAGTTTATTTCGAAAAACACTATGCATGTAACAACAATGCATTTTGCATTAACAACTTAGCGCTGGTACACCGTGCCAGGCAAGGTGTGTGGATCCTGATGTATTGTGAATATTCTGCATACATTGTGACTGCTGCAGTAGCACCCGGTACAAACAACTCTGGATGAACTAATATGTGAGAAAAATGTCATTAACTGAGTGTTGAGTAGCTACGATAGGTCATGGGTTACTATTTAATACAATAATATGACATTAAAACTAAAAAGATAAAGTTGTACAAAGTCACAAAATACAACAGGGACACCAGAGAAATATCATAAGTAGCTTAACTTCTGCTAAAAGATTAGCATTGCTCTGCACTGTGGTTTACACACTGCAGAGTTGAGTCATTTAAAATGTCAAACCTCCGTCAGACTGCAGTTCTTTCACATTGCTGTGTTTAATAAAAGGGTCAAAAAGCCAAGCTCAGATGGGGAATCGGCCTCAGTGTGTTCGAGACAGGTAGCTTAATAAAAACTGTCATTGATAATAACCTCATCCCCAAGTTGTCGACACACCACTGCGTCTTTGGCTTTCACTTTCATTCCGCTTGTGTGTGTGTGTGTGTGTGTGTGTGTGTGTGTGTGTGTGTCTATACACCATGTCCATGAGGTGCTTTCATGATTCAGCAAACACTACTGAATTCCAAAAAGATTGAATAGCTTCATTTAATGTTCTGCAAGCTGAAATTCCATTTGAACAGGGGGGGGAAAAAAAACCACACATTATAGACAGAGCGTCCGACGCTGATGTCGTTGCCATTTTCTCAGCTGTTTGGACATTATTCTGTAGTCCAGAGTTCAAACACTGTGATCTGGATCCCGGTCCACTTCAACTGCCCGACACAACTGGTGCCAGATGCCGTTCAGCACACACAGCTGAGCCAGCCAGCAGCTCATTGCCTGTACGGGGCTGCCCGGGCCAACAGGGTTTTCTTTTTTGCTCTCGAACCTTCATTTGTAAAACGGTTAAGTCAGCGGTTAAGTCAGCAAAAACACCGGCATGCTAACATTCTCATTACCGTACGTTAGCATGCTGGTATTACAAAATATAATGCTTACTTTTTACGTTAGTCTACCGTATGGGTTGCCAACCATCCAGTAAAAAAAGGAATAACACCAGAGTTGGAAACTAAAAGACATCAATTCAAAATACAGTTCTGCTTCATTTTAAAGAATGGCAAAACAATATATGTTAAACTGTTCATTCGCAGAGCTGAAAGTAAACTCGTGAGAGAAGATCTGTTACACAAAATGACAAAGCTGAAAAAGAATCAGGTTTGTGTGTTTGCTCGTCTTAATACATGGGTCTGTAGATACAGAGCTGCTCCGGTGTAGAGCCGGCAGCAGAGGTAGTCAGTCACTAGACAGGCTGTTAATCGTACTCTGCTGTGTTACATTTCATGCCTCTTCTGTTTTTCTCAATGCCAGCATGCTATCTTAAATGACACACTGGGGCAGCATTACGCCGCCACTGTTTGGTTCCAGGTGGCAACCTCCGGTTCTGCCGAGTGAAGCCGATGTAGAAGTGTCTTAAAACCTGCATTATCTCTAGTGACCACCAGGGGGCGACTCCTCTGATTGTATAGAAGTCTATGAGAAAGTAACCCTACATCTCACTTGATTTATTACCTCAGTAAACATTGTAAACATGAGTTTATGGTCTCAATCTCTAGTTTCAAGTCTTCTTCAATACAGCATGATGTTCATTGGTTCATGGTCCATTTAGAGTCAAACAGACCATAAAGTGGAGTATGCTATATATATATGAAACGACAACACAGAGGCTCCGTAGTCCGAACCAGGATGGCAAACTGTATTACTCCTTTCAACCTTGAAAAAGCAGCGCATGGCCAGGTTCCCTCCTTCCGTTCTTACATTTCACAATAAAAGCCCTAATGGCAGATCTTCTTTACGGCAGTTTCGCAGCATCACTGTTGAAAGGAGACTATTGTGTCTCTGTGCTCTGCTGGCTCAGCTGTCAATCAGCCATACTTTCCCACCTGTAATAATAAAATAATACAAGAATATTAACAATAAATTTGACAATCTTTTGATATATTTTTTTGAGTTCTACAGTTTAGTGTGTTTTCAAGAAAAACTGATAGAATATTTTCTAAATGATGTTCTCTAGCGGGACTCTTTTGAATTCAAAGCAAAAAAAATCCACATTCCTGTAGTCTGTCAGACTAAATGTGGAGAGTAGTCTTCTGTTGAGGCCAACAAAGGTTCAGATGAAGTCTTGCTTTCAGTGCCGATTTAGAATAAAGGCTTTGGAGGAGAATGTGCGTACGTGGAGAGACAGTAAACACCGCCAGTGTGTGTGTGTTTCCCCTGCTTCCCTGTGAGTATCTCATCACTTTCCGGGTTCCGCCTTGGCCCAGAACATGTCTTCATCATTATGTGTGGAGGTTTGAAATGAACAATATAATGGCATTTGATCCCCATGCCGTCGACGCTTCCATGGCTATCTATACCCACCGGTCACACGCACACACACACAGCTTTTCATTACACCAATGACTTATTTGACAGTGGAGAGCAGCACAGACATTATCTGCAGAGTGTTTATGGAGGAACAAGACAATTTATGCCTCTTTGAATTTTTCTCTTTCGCCTTTGCCAGGGATGCAAACTGCATTCAGAGAGGCCATATTTCCCCCTCGGGAGAAAGAGCAATTTGTGGGACTTGGGCACAGAGCAGATAAATCCGCCCTTATTAATAATTAATTGTGCTTTAATTGCTCTCATTACTTCCAGATTACCCTGTGTTCGTTCTGTCGATCCATTTTTATAAGGTAATTAATTCCTTTCTTTTACAGTAAGCAGCCGCAATCCGGCCCGTGAGGACTCCCACTGAAGCGTCTTAACACACGCAAAGTCAACAAACGGTAAACAGTGTGAAGTGGGTCAGCTGCTCGCGCACGGTTCGTGGTCCACAAAAGCCAAGATCCCTGTGGAGGATCACATTCATCTCAGAATCATCTCGACAAAACCTCCCCGTTGGTTAACTGCGAGCTGCAGGAAACCAGTTCACTACAGTTCCTGTCGTGTCTCGTTGTGGTTCAGCGCTGCAGTATTTGGGGTTGTGGGGGGGGTGGGGGGAGCTGCGGCTGTATTAAGCTCAGGCTGTAATATCTATGAAGTTATATAAACCTTAAACTGGAATGCTGAAAATAACAATGTTCTCTGTTTCGTGAGTTGAAAAGGCTCACGCACACACCGCAGCAAATACTCAACTGTTGAGCGTTGTCATTTCTGAACTAATGAGGTGTTTAGCCTTAATGTTTCAAAGCCACACGTCGACGCTTTGATCAAACCTGTTTCTGTGCGGAGATTGCAGTGTTTCCACATTCAGGGCTCAGGAATAACGCGGCAGTGGGTGAGGATGAATGGATTTATTTGCAGCAGTAAGACTGCAATCATCATCATCACCATCATCATCATCTTCACAATTGTAACTTCCGTACCCAATCTGCCCACCGGCTGTGATCACTTCTTTTTGTTGTTAAAGGTGATGAATCGTCCGTTTTGTCTCCTGTGGGTCTCTGTGGTCCTGGGTGGTAAAAAGCCTCCTGATCAGAGGTGAAAGAGGGGAGAGTTGCTGGTTCAAATCCCACCAGGGTACAAACCCATTAATACCCTCATTAATTACATTCTTGTTAAAGCAACAGTGCATTCAGGGGGATTAATTGGCAGCATTGGAATTTAATATTCATAGCTATGTTTTAATCAGTGTATAATCCCCTGAAACTTGTTTAGTCTTAAGATGCTTTGGACACAATTACATTTGGAGTATTTTGACTACATGATATTTGCAGAGTGAAAAGAATCACACTAGGTGCTTTCTATGGTCCTAGCAGTGTCATCATCTGACCATAGCCGGATTCATTTATTAGCAAAAATGTGCTGTTGGGCCCTTTTGACCCCATGTTTCACCATCCTGGCCGTTCTGTATGTAAACTATATATTTCTGCAAAAATAAACAGTTGGCAATCTAATTGCCAAAACACAATTTACTTTGAACATGTGGCGTTTGGAGCCAGTGGAGCCCTTTCTTTTGACCCGTTTAATACAGAGCAACATTTAGTTTAATCTCTGGTTTAAAGACCGCCTTTGAGAGGTGGTCTCGGAGCGTTTCCAAGCGAATCCTAGTGGGTTCGATTACAGTGAGAACATAATCAAACCAGATTGCAGGAAGAGAAACAAAACGCAAGCTGCCTGTGCAGGCATCTGTTGAGATGGATGCAGGTCATCTACATGGTAACATGAGTGTCAGAGGACAGACTCGGACTTCTGCAGAAGTCTGATGTTTGCTCGACATCTGAGCCAAAGAGAACATACAGAATTTCAATCTTATTCGGACGACGTTTGACGACTGAAGAAGGATTAAATAGAGAATGGGGTCAAAGGATTTCCAATGGTCACGCTAGCTGCTGCATTCTCACCTTCCATCATTTAACAAATACAGTTTGGCGAGTGGTATATCTTTCATTGCACATGTTCTTCTTGCTTTCAGGAAACATTTTAGATGTTAGAGTACATGACCAATGCTGTCATTTTTTTCTCTCTGCCAAGTCTCCCTTGGCATGATGTATTGATGATGATGTATTGTAGTCTTGAAATGTGGACCTCAAGGATACACCCCCATGAAACTTGACACAGTGATGATTACTTGATTGAAAACCTGTTTTTCCTCTCCCTCCTACCTCGGCCGTGCACTAACAAAGCTGCTAAAGACTAGTCCCATTTTCAACACGAGGTCGCTGCAAAGTTTGAATCCTCGCCAACAGTGGCTTCCATATGGGCATCCTAGTCATCAGCCTGCCAAGCGAGTCAGCGTGCGCCCTCCACATTCTGCTTCCTGGCTTGAATGTCTGCAGTCGAACAGGGTGTTGTCATTTTGCACTCAGCGAATCATCCTGCATTGAAAATAGGAATGTGATCCTCTCCAACTGTGCTCGAGTGTAAGTGAGAACACTGTCCACGCATGCTTGCCTGCCAGGATTTTTGTGCGGGAGGACGTGGGACGTGTCTGACACACACAGATAAGAGTGAAGTTTGAAATCCAGAAAGGCTCTCTGAGATGATGGAGAGAACACGACCGGGCAGTTATACGTGAAGCGCTCCATGCCCTGTGAAAGTGCAGAAGGCATGAGCAGCTCAGTGAGTGAAGGAGGAACAATGGCGCTGACCTAAAACACAGTAATAGCGTGTGTGGGGTGATCCACGCATGACGTTTGTAACTATTCGGCGTTTCTATATTCAGCGGCAGAGTGGAAGCGGTGGTGGAGTAGTAGTCGTAGTAGTAGTAGTGATTTGAAGTGAGACAAACGAAAGGATGAAGGGAATTTGCAGATCCTCCTGTGATTACATCACAGCAGCATACAGTAAATAGTTCACAATGAAACAACATTGATTGTTGTAAGGCATGGCTATGCCCTTTACAATTGTGAATTACAAATGTGTTTTTTAAATAACATTTAGAGCTGTAGTACAATCATTTACTGACATTGTTGGAAGGGCTGTACCACCGATGCCAGTACCAATACCAGTACCCTTAAAGTCATACCAATACCAATATAGTACTTCATTAAGAGATGGCTGAGCCAGTGGCTAGAAGCTAATGGTGCTAACAGCGCAAACGGCACCAACAACGGCAACAGTGCTGACAGAGCGAACCGTTTTAACCTGTTACGCTTCCACAGAAATAAAGCCCTTCATAGTGATTTCACCCACAGGAATGACATTTGGTAGACATGTGTAACATGTGGAGAAGCACAAAGAAGCCTCTTGGAGTCATACCGAAAAAAAAAAAACCGGAAGTCGGCCATTTTGAATTTTAGGCCATTTTTTTGCCTTTTTCTACTTTCTTTCTTTAACAAACTCCTCCTAGAGAATTCATCAGATTGACTTCAAATTTGATCAGTACAATCTAAAGACCTTTGTCGATCATAAGTTATCAATGTTTGAGTGTTCGTGCAGCATTGTTGTCGTGGCGGTGAAAGCAAGCCCCTTTTTGCCATAACAGGACGTTGTTGTGACTTCAGCGTACATTGTCCAAGCTGCCCCGAATCTTGAAGGAGGCATCATTGCGCTCAAATCTCTGTCTCATTAGTGTGGACACTTGATCCTGTAGGGCCACTGATCAAGCGTCAGTATTTCACAAGTTGGTGTTGATTCATCATGCAGTCCTGATGAGTAATATAACACTACTCCAAATACATCCGGCAATGCACACATAACTGTAATTGGTTAAATAAACCACTTAAATGACACACTAAGAGAGCATATGGAAAAACTGATGAGATGAACTTTTGTTAAACTGTGACGATGGTGTCTGAAGATGTTGTTGCCTCTTTTTTCATCCTTTGATTTTAAAGGCAGGTTATTGTGACAGTGTGTTCACAGTGGGAAAGCTCGGTGAACGGTGGAGAAAGGTATCGAGAGAGTGATGCTGGCAGGCAAGTGGGTTAACTATAGCCTACTGCTTCGCGTTTGCAAGATAATTTCACAAACACAGCTCCCCGTGCTCTTGCTGGCTCCTCGTGATTGGCCTCAGAGTCCGGGAGCTGAGATGTATGCGCTGAGCTGCATGCATAATGTATGTGTGTTATGACTCGCTTATAGCTTGAAAAGCAAGCAGGTCCCTTCTTGGCAGCGGAGCAGTGCGGGGAGCATCATAAATAATCAGGAGCAGGTGAGAGTAGAGAATATCAAAGTAAGATGATGTGCAGTGTGGAGGTAAAGTTTAGGTTTTGTGTGTAAGAGTCTGTGTGTTTGTTTCAACGCTGCACAAACTCAGAAACCCAGGCTTCAGCGTGTACAGTAATACGTATTCAGGCCGTGTTGTGGAGACAAAGCTTGTTGTGTCCTTGAATGTCCTGAAGCCTTATTGAACTTGTGATTTACATTTTACAGTTTTGACATCGAGCTGATGTTCGGATCCAGAGTTACACACATTGAATGAGCAATAGCAAAGTCTAGTGCTTTGCTCAAGGACAACTTTCAAAGAACAACCTGGTGTTTTGGCTGCTCCAGTGAACTTCTTTTTTTTTTACCGACACTGCATTCTACTATGTATAGCTAGGTGATGCTAACAGTCACATGTTATTGTGAAATGCTAATGCATGCTAAATACTTGACCGTTTTTCGCTGTTTACATGTTTTGTGACTTTTGATATTTTGCCATCATCCTCCATTGTTGAGCCATTAAAAATGAGGGTAAGCTAGCAGAACTTTATATTGCACATGTCATCGTAGGAAAGATGCAATGTGTTTCACAGAAGACATAACAATTCTAATGATTTGAATGCACAGATAGGTAGGAGGATAGTCCTTCACCAACACTTAGAACAGACGAAAGGCCTTCGAGGTCTGCGGCCGGTTGCACAAAACACCTTAAGTTAAGAAAGTTCTTAAAAATCGAGCTACGGTTTCCTAAAAATGTTTACATTGTAAAAGACCTTAGCAACCAAAGTCAGGAAAGAAAATACTTTACGTACCTCCGACTCTATCTTAACCACAACATAAGATAAGATTCATCCCATCACAAGTTCATTCTTGTGCCAGAGTTTGATCAAAGATTACAACAGAAGAATAAAAAATATGAACAATAGAGTAATAATTATTGAGTGTAAAAACACCATTGCAAAATACATAAGCAACAAGAGTAAGATCAAAAACAATAAGTAAGCCCTGAATGTCCTATTTATTGCAAAGAAACGAGTTTATTTTAACCCAAAACATGATCTTTTCCTTTGAAGAAGGAGGTTTGCCAGCAAACTTTGTAAACGTCTCCCATGTGCCCTGTGCAACCTGCCCCTGGTGTTTTCTCTTGAGTTAGAGATCTTACTTGTTGCCTCTCCAAAACTATCATCCTTTGCACTTGTTCCTCCCTCCATCCGCTGACCTCGACTCACATCCCACAGTCAGAGAGGGAGCAGCCATGCCAGGAAGCAGTCCATGATGTGTTGCCCTTCACTCGGCTGCCCTGACATTTGAGGAGACTCCTCTCACTGGATCCTGTTATCTCTTAGTATTGTCCCTGGAGAGGCTTGACCATGAAAGTCAGTGATCTGTGGCAATGTGATCTACAGTGCAGAGAGGGAGGTTAAAAGGCTGCTGCCGCATTACAGGCGCAGGAGAGGCCCTTTCATGTTTTCAGAAATGAGCAGAGTGCTGCTTTCTAAAAAAAAAAAACATGTTTTTTTGTTTTACTTTTGTCCTGTTTTATCAGTGTTTGATACCACACTTGCACGGGTGATACCTTTACCAATATATTGTTGTCTTTACGTACACACAACCTCAGTATTTCTAAAATCCTGCCTATGGCTCTATCAGGCTAATGGGTATTACAGTATTTAGAGCTATCCACCGTTACAAACTGGTGTAGAAACTTGATTTCTCAGACATTCGGTGGAAATATTGAAACCCAATCACCGAAACATAAACTTATAGTATGGTTATGTTATGCGTTGTTTTATGTGTCTGGATACTGAGAAAATCATTAAAACAAAAAATGATACATTACTACAATAAGTCAACAAGAACAACTGACATCAGCTACCACCCTCTTTTGCATTTTACTAAGTGCATTTTTAAATCACAACTGATAGAACTGATGTCCACAGATGCAAAAGTAAAACCAAATAATTAGTTTAACTCAAACCTGAATCCAAGCTTGGAATAATCTATGGGTGCTATGTCAATGTTTCTCTACAGTCTTTGTTCGAAACAATCATTTTGAACATGAAACTATTCTCTATAGATGCTAACGAGTCCGTGCTTTAAAGTTCCTCTCATGTTGAAGTTTCTCTGTGTGATTGTCGGCAGAATATCTCAAATGTAAAATCCCATCGCTAAGCATCCCTTTCCCATACGGGCTCGCAGCCCTGACATTCGAGGGCAAAGTGTCTTTGTTCAAATGCTGGTGTCTGTTCTGTTGGAAGCGCTCCCACAGTGCTGCTGTCACACCAAAGAGGAATCTGAGAGACCATTCAGAGCGCTAAGCAAGAAGGTTAATTAGCCAGACAATAGAAAAGCAATTTCGTGATGTCACTTCTGCTTCCTGCTGAAATTATTAATCGTTTGAACGGAGCCTCCTGGAAGCAGGGTTGAGACCTGCCTAAGAGAGAGAGGGAGACCGAGAGAGGCAGGCGTGAAGCAGAGCTGGGCAGACGGGCGAGCCACAACTGAACTATTAACCAGAGAGCGACGGGGCTTTGGAATGACTGCCAGGGTGTTTTCTTTCTGTTACTTAGCTGAATAAGCTGCTCTTTACCCCGAGTGGCTCTTACGAAAATGCCTCCCTGTCGCTTTTGATGAATACGATCGGTGTAACTACAAAAACACTTGCAGCCATTCGGGAGAACTCCAACTGGCACCGCAGCTGACAGAGAGATATTCCAAAGTATAGTGCTTATGTGTCAAACAGCCAATCTGCATGCATGTGGCGCACATATGTGTGTGTGCAAACACAGACGTCAGCATCCATACATGACATGTGAAGAAGCTATTATGAAATCCAATCATTTTGTCTCATTAATCATCTTAATGCAGAGTCAAGTCACTGGTGATGCTACATGTAGTCACTCAATGCATCACAATATATATATATGGAGCCTAATATCCCAAGGAATTAGATGCATTAACCACAAGAGGGAGTCACTAAGTGGTTGTGGAGGTGTTTTTCCCGCAGTAAACTTGTTTTATGAAGTTTGGTTCTAATGATGCTCAATATTCCTCAACATGGAAACACAAGAACCTGCTTGATGACTGAACCATGCTGACCAGTAGCTTCATGCTATGTCTGTTTTGCTATGGTTGGAAACGCAAGTCAGACGTGCAGTTTGAAGAAAACACAACACAGGAGTTGCTGTAAATCGTGTGCGTGTGCTTGTGCACCTCTGTGTCTGGCTAATCTTGCATACTGCTGCACCAAACGGTTTTAATATTTTTAATTTATGGCTGCATGTTTAAGGACCTTGCGGTTGCAGTGACTTGCACTTTTTCGAAACACGCCATTGATTGACTGCTGACCGCTCACTCGCTACTAAACGGGCCCCAGCCACACTAGGCAACCCTCACCAAAACAATCTAGATTGATAAATAACACTGCAGGTAAGAGGGAAAATATGCATTATTGATTTTTGGGGTGAACTGTCCCTTTAAAACCTATTTTGCCCAGCACTTCTCTCTTCTCTAAACCTCGGCCTGCAGCCACCTAAACTGCAGCTCCTCTCCGCGGGTCACAACTTTAACCGTCTCTATTAAGCTCTGCACTCTGCATTCATCCGCTAAAGTGCAAACTCAATGCAACATCTTGCAGACTCGGCAGCCCTCTGAAGACGATAGGCAGATTTTGCTACTTAGAGCTGTTCACAAAAACCCAACAGTGGCGGAATGCTAATAGGAACTAGTCTGCTATGTCTCAGAGATTAGATTAAATATCAGGACCCTGATCCTGCTTCTCTAGCTGCTCCACCGCAGACAAATGTCTCAACACGCAGACTTACGCCCAAATCCCCCGGATGTGATAAGTCTGATTGTCACATCTGAGCTGAACCCTTCCCAGTGCAAATCCTCATTGCAGCAGAATATGACAAAGCGTATGAAAGTGAAGTAAATAAAAGTGTTTTGTAACCTCTATAGCTTTGGCAGGTTAGCATGCATTGCATTCACATGCTATATGCAGCAACAAGCAATACATTTTTGGCATTATTTATATATATATATATATATACAGTATATATGAATAAAATGGACTTGACTTATTTGATCCTTGGAGTTAATTCAAGACATATTCGTATAAGAAAACTTCTAGACACCAATTACTAACCTGAGAACGGGTTAGAGGAAAAGTGGACATGCTGTCTGTGAAGAGGGAAACCTCCCACCACCAGCTGTGTACTAATGAGGAGCATTCTTGTTCTAGCAATGTAAGGACACAGAGGCTCATTTTCAAACAATGTCTGAATCATCATTTCTCATTAGTGGATTGCATATGGATGTAGAACAGCAACGTATACTACCTGAGCACACGTTGGCCTTGTCAGTGATGTGAGGGAGCCTGGAAGCCCGCAGGGGTTTTGTCTTCATTGGGTTTAGGATGAATGTTTGCTATAAATGAACAAACAACTCTGTGGTGCCTTTTCATGTTGGAGCTCGGTGCTCTTCGGGTTTATCGAGGTGCATAAATACATCCTCCCACCACCCCCCCCCCCCCCCCCCGCCCCCTGCCTACTCATGGCTGCTGTATGAGCTGGCTGCAGCTGCTGACAAACATGGATGTGAACAAGGCAGCGTATATAAAATACAATTTAAAATAAATAATAATGCATTAAACATGTAACTGAGAATCTATCCTGTGGTTTAGCTCCTCACCTTGCCGCGTTAATGTACAGGCGCACTCCAGCGACCCTCGACATCACTGTTGGTTTACTCACAGGCGCAACAAAGCACACTTCTAAGAGGTCAAAATGAAAGTGACAGCTTACTGTTCAGCGATCTAAAATGAATGGGAATGGTCTCGCTGTTGTATGTGGAGCAGCATGTTTTGCAAAGATGAGCACTGAATTTGGTCTGAGCTGAACTTTTTTGGAAAGCATTAGAAGATGTTGATACAATCTACAAGCTAAATATTTCTGACATCCTCCAACTTTGAATGGAATTCTGCACTGTTATTGCAATACAGACTTTGATACCAATAGAAAGTTTACTATGTGTTATGACACTACAGCGGACTATGGAACCAGTGAGAGACAGAAACTATAAACTCTCCTTGCACAGGGTTTTGATATGTAGTTTTAGTGCCCATATTGATCTGCTGGTAACAGATCAACCAGACAGTGTAGGTGCACTGGGATCCAGTGCTCTTGAGGCTCCCATTTTACTTCTTTTTTTAAAGATGAATTTTGCATTGGCTGCCGCAGTGTGCTTTCAAGAGACACACTGCGGTTCTGTATATTTCACATTTTCTTCATCTCTTTTGCCATTCAAACTCGGCTGCTGTCCGTGCAAACTCCATACCCTGTGGAGCTCGTGCTGAAATTAAATTTCAGCTTGCACAACCCAGTCGGTGAACGCTGCGAATGTTGAGGGAATTCAATATTGACTTAAATCTTTCACAACGGTATGGAAGTAGTATTGAAATTGTCTGAGACCCATATTTCCAAGTTGATCTTGTGTGACCGGATGGGCCTGCCTGTGTTGAGATAAGTGTTCGCTCCACGTCCACCTCTGGGACAGACAGGGCACGAACAGCTGGATCCTAGTAGGCCCCTGAGGTCCGGCGGCATCTGTCAGGAGCTGTGATGAGTGTTCACATCAAGGTTCTTTGCTGATCACTGCTGTCCTGGCTGTGTTCAACATATGAGGGAGTCACCTGCACGGCCGCCATGCTCGACTTGTCGGGAGAGATCTCGTTTTGCTAACTCCCTGACCTCCACACCAATCCATCCTCCGCAGAGCGCCCTTGACTTTGACCGGATGATTTACTAAACACTCCTCCTCGGTGCTCTGCTCTCTGTGATGGAACGCTTCTATTTGTGCTCCCCAGGCCCCCGAGAGCACGCGCTGAAGGACTTTGCAGGTTATTTGCAATGTGTCGTATTCTAGGCTGAGGTTTTGGGGCAAAATAGCCAATCAATAGCACATGAAGTATGTTAACAGTTGCAGGCGCTTTGGGGTCCTTAGGTATGGCAGTAATCTGTGCCGTTTTCTGTCTGCTACATTTCACTCTGTTCGTCTCATATTGATTTAAAGAAATAGCATCAGTTGATGAAATGTTTTGCATTTGTTGTTGCATATAAAGAGTTTGGTAGATTTGTTTTTAGGAATAGGTTTTGGTGCACAGGAAGCCATGCATTTCAATTGTAGAAGAGAGGATTGCAGGATTTAACGTATCCTCATACATACTCCTCGTTTTTTTTCCAATGAAAGTCCAGCAACACGTGTCGATTTCCGCTTGTTACATGCATACATTCTTTTCAAAATAAAGCTTGCATCTTCACAGGACACAACTTATTTAGGTTTAGGCAATGAAAGTACTTGGTTACATAGGTTTAGGAGAAGATTGTGCCATTACTGAAGTACGCAAATCAATGTCGAAAGAGCAGTTTTTGGTTTGACCAATAATAACTTTAACTCAGGAGCACTGTTCCATTTGGACCAGATAAATAAAGGTGCAGATTCTGCCAAAGATTAGATGATCATGGATATGGGGTGATATTAAACTGAGATGTTTATTTTAAGCCTAGGTCTTATTACTAGCTTTTTCTGGAGCTTTCAGCAGCATCTCTTGGTTTTCTACAGATGCCGTTTGCTCACTTGATGACATGGTAAACAAGACGTTTACTCTGTTCAACATGATTTATTTTGCATCAGTGTGTTGGCACTATGCACTGTAAACAGATCTCATCCATCCATCCCTCCAGCTGTAACACTGAACTGTTTAGCTTCATCATCACGACCATTAGCTCCTTTATCATATCAAACGGGTGATGCTTTGCAGAAATCCTAGTCTTCTGTTGATAGACATGGAGATGGTTCATGTTGACGTGTACTTGGGTGTTTAGACCTTTGAGTGTGGGTGTGTGCAGCCATCTGTGAGAGTATATGTGCACCGTGCAGATGCAGATGTGTGCATTCATGTGTGGGTGTGTGAGCCAGCAAGGAAAAAAGGGATAATCTCAGTTTATGTGGGAAAGCATGCTGGTTTTTATATTTCATGCTGTATATCTGCATCTTTGTCCTGGATAATAATATTGAATAATGGCACTGCATGAAATGATGTGTAAATCTGAGTTATTACACTGTGTGTCAGAGAGATTATTGCATGTTCAAAAAATGCATAAATAAAACTGCAGTAAAAGTGGGGATAACGAGGGAGGATACTGCATCAAGTGTAGTAGGCTGGAATGGCCCTATCTAATTTGACTACTGAGATATGTTAATTTATGACTGTCTCATAAGAATACCGCTTATCATCACAGTCCCCCCCCCCTTCCCCCCCGGCAGCCCGCTGTTACAGCTCACACCACGTCTCTGAGCGCCTGCACTCTCTTGAGTTGTTGCACTGTGTTTCCTGATCACAGGACTACGTTGTGATTGCAGAGAAAAGGATCTGGGTCACATGACGTCCCAGGTAGAGGCTGTCTCGGGGTCCCGGGGGGGACCCATGAATATTTATACTTGGATTTTATCTCGTATTTTGGCCACCCATCCAACTTGCATTAGCCAGATTGTACTCAATAGGGAATTACTTCAGGCAGAGCACTCGCATTAAGCCAAGTTCACAAAACACAACCTTCGAAGTCGTTAGATCGCTGCACTGTTCACACTACACAACTTGCTGCCTTGTTGTCGGGAGTTGTGACGTTGGTGTGACTGACCGGCGACAGGGGCTAACACACAGCCCAGATGTCTGGTCTCCAAATTATCTTTTGTCATGGAAACAAATGCGTGAAATGACCTTTACGTCGCCGTGCATGGACGCTTGGGCTAATCTTATGGCTTGAATGCTATGCAGGGCGCATCTTGCCAAATGAATGTAACTTTAAACTCATCTGTCTTTATTTTTCTGTTTCTCACCCAGGTTCCCATGTATGACTCCACAATGGACCACATCATCTACTGCCTGCTGGTCCTAGGAGCCACAGTGATGACCACCTATGCATGCCCGAAGTACTGTGTATGCCAGAATCTGTCCGAATCCCTCGGGACATTGTGTCCCTCCAAAGGCCTTCTTTTCGTGCCTACGGACATTGACCGCAGCACGGTGGAGCTCCGGCTAGGAGGCAACTACATCCTCCGCATTACGCAGCAGGACTTTGCCAATATGACAGACCTGGTGGACCTGACCCTCTCCAGGAACACCATTAGCTACATTCAGCCCTTCTCTTTTGGCGACTTGGAAACACTGCGCTCACTTCATATGGACAACAACCGCTTGATCGAACTAGGCCCTGATGACCTGCGAGGCTTGGTCAACCTG
This sequence comes from Leptoclinus maculatus, assembly GCA_032191485.1. NCBI lineage: Eukaryota > Metazoa > Chordata > Actinopteri > Perciformes > Stichaeidae > Leptoclinus > Leptoclinus maculatus. The sequence goes on along the minus strand of JAVDOI010000003.1, from coordinate 24,509,472 downwards.
CAGCACCTCATCGTTAACAACAACCAACTTGGACGCATCCATGACAAGACCTTTGAGGACATGGCACCTTCCTTGGAGGATGTGGATCTCTCCTACAACAACTTGGTGTCTCTGCCCTGGAACTCTGTCCGCCAGATGATTAATCTGCACCAGCTTAGTCTGGACCACAACCTGTTGAACTTTATTCCAGAAGGCACCTTCACTGACTTGGAAAGGCTGGCGAGATTGGACCTGACCTCGAATCGCTTGCAGAAGCTACCCCCAGACCCCATCTTTGCCCGCGCCCAGGACTCAATGATGCTGACTACACCCTATGCACCCCAACTGTCCCTAAGTCTAGGCGGAAACCCATTGCACTGCAATTGTGAGATGCTGTGGCTGAGGAGGCTTGAGAGAGACGACGACCTGGAAACGTGTGCGTCCCCTCCTCCCCTGAAGGGTCGTTACTTTTGGAATGTGAAGGAGGAGGAGTTTTTGTGTCAGCCACCTCTCATTACTCAGCACACCCACAGAATGCTGGTCCTGGAGGGCCAGACGGCCGGCCTCAGGTGCGAAGCAATTGGAGACCCTTCCCCTACCATCCACTGGATCTCCCCTGAGGATCGGCTGCTTGGCAACTCCTCCCGGACCGCAGTGTACAGCAATGGAACCCTAAGCATCACCATCACAACCTCCAAGGACTATGGCACCTTCACCTGCATTGCTGCTAACGTAGCTGGGGAGTCCACCGCCTCCGTGGAGGTGTCCATCATTCAGCTCCCCCACCTCAGCAATGGCACCGGGCAGCCGGCACCACCGAAGTCACGTCTCTCTGATATCACAGGGACCACCAGGATCAGCAAAGGCGTTCCAAAGAGCCAACCAGAGAGGGCCGTGTCCGTCTCTGAAGTGACAGCTGTTTCAGCACTGGTCAAGTGGACAGTGAGCAAATCATCCCCAAAGGTGAAGATGTACCAGCTCCAGTACAACTGCTCTGACGATGAGGTTCTAATTTACAGGTAAACACTTGCACATTCTTTTTAAAAAATCTTGAAGTGGAGCACAGCTTTTGCCAAGTGCCCCAGTAAACCATGACAGTGTGACAGTGAGCCAGCATGCACAATACCAGGACCCTGAAACTGAATCAGCTAAATGGAATTATTCAATAAACTGCCTGCCCAGCTCCAAACCACAGGCAAAGTTAGGAACTAGCTGGTGAATATAGTGGAACATCAAGTCTCTTTTTTTAGGAGTTGGTGTAGAGCAAATCAGATTATTGGACAATGCATAATGTGGCCAGAAACCCAGCTCCTCGTGAAAGATAAGTTTGTGTCTGCTGGATGTATGAATACATAATAGTTTGCTAATAATTCATACATTTTCGCATAAATTGAAAAGTCATTTCCACAGCAGAAATCATTTGCTTTGGAAACAGCGATCTGTCTGTTTTTAAAATCCCAATTTGAAAAATAACAGTTGGCATTACTTTAGCACTTATTGCTGAGTTCCAGACAAGTTGCAACTCAAAAAGGAAAAGAACAATGGAAAGCCACTCAAAGTCGGAGTTACTACCTGTGAACTCACCCAGACTTCACATAGAAGCAGCACACAACAATGGAAGTGCACATTTTGAATGGTAACTAAAAGGCAATGTAAGCATACTTGCTGGATTTAATTAAAGTGATTCATACCATCAAATAGTCAAATCTGTTCTGCATATAAATGTATGTCATCCTGTGTTGCCATGTTATTAGGTAGCTGGTTACAGTAAACAATCTCTAAAAGTGATCTGCTATGCATAAAGCAGCATGTGGAGGCTGCACTGCTGAAAGTTAAATTGTCTCTACACTTGCCAAAGAAACATCCGTTTCTCGCGGTCAGCCATGGTTTTTGCTTATGTTTAGCATTGTGCACCTGGAAAGCTTGGAGGACAGAAGTTTTAAATTTCAACTAAAATGCTGACCTCCAAGTTCTTTGGAACGCAGCATCCGTACATCATCATTACTGGAAAATGCACACATCTTTTTTATATACATATATATATATATATATATATATGTGGATGTAGGTATTGTCCTTTGTCCATAGAATTGCAGTAAACACAGCTCTTTTCTCTTCTACCTCACCTTTTCGTCATGTGATGTCTCCTTCACTAAGCACAGTGCTGCTCTATGCCGGGCTCGATTATGCTCAGCAGTCCAGAACCAGAAGGGCAATTTCTAAGCTCAGGAGGCAAGGGTTTCTGCCAATCCAGCAGCAGTTGATGGGGATGAAACTGTATTAGATGAGGCTTGTATTCCACCACCGCAGCCCCTAAAACGAATGTGAAACCAGCCAGAAAAAAAATCCAATTACTTAATGCCATATAAATCTCTTCTCAAAACTGTGGAAAGCAAGATATTTAGAGCTGTAGCCTCGGGGTTGTAGCCACCCCCTTTGTTGTAATATTCTCCTTCATTATGAAGCATGTTTTCCTTCTTGTTTCAGCCAGATGAAAATGCAGGAAGAGTGTTTTTCAGACCTTTATGTAATCATATAGTACAACTCTGGCAAATAGTAATATAATTAATTCTATTCAGCCTTCGTATTTTTTCAGTTCTTGCTTAAAACATTTTCATTTGAAAAATCAACAATTTTGAATTTCAATATGTCCTAATTTAGAAAGATGATGTAATATAAAAGACACTATATTCGTGTTGTGTAAATATTTAAATAGCATACACATGTACTAAGCTACACAGGACCTATAAAAATGACTGTTGTAAGTCAGATCACAAGGACATCATTTCATTTATTTATTTATAAGGGCAACGCATATTAATCAGCATCTCAGTAGATGTGCCAGTGTTGGCCAGCTGGTCCATTTTCTACTGCAGTCCTTTGGCTGGATGTATTGAAACCAATGAGATGATGGACAACAAGACGCCATTAAAACAGCAACCGAATAAGTATTCTCAAGACCGTGCACCAGCCATGCAGAGCAACAGGAAACGGCAATACAGTGTAGTAATACAGCAACTACAACATGCAGACAGGCAGAGCAGCAATAAGCAACAACCGTAATGCTGATCTTTGGCTGAATGCTGGTAAACAGTCCGTGTAGAGAACAAAACCAATAGCATGGGCCGAAATGCAATCTGGGAACCCACCGGCTACTTGTGAAACAACCTGGTTGTGTCGAGTTGCTAATCGGACTGTAAAAGTAAGTCTTGGCCCGGATATCTGGAGACACTGCAGAGGCTTATCCCTCGTCAGACCTGTAGCCGATGGGTTCGTCATTTCATGCATTTTGTCCAGTAACGGATAAGCATGGAAAATAAAAATGCATTAAATTGATATCAGAGGTTTCGCCCTGCTGTCCAGGAGCCCCCGACCACCACTTTCTTGCCTGCCCCAACAGATGTTGCTGTTGAAGCATTTCAATAATTTTGTCTTTCCAACGAAGAGAGAAAAATATTTTATAGATGATACTGAGATCTGTTTTTTTTTTATTATTTCAAGCAGTTTCTCTTTAATACTTTGCCTCTCAGACACAGAGGAGAAGCAACCTCCTCTGCCTCTATCGACCGGCCTCCTCTGATATATATAACAGCAATGACATTTAAACAGTAAGACAATAGTGCAACGGCGCAGAGTGCAAAGGGTGCAGGAATAAATATGGAATGATGAATGTTGCTTCATATATACGTGTTCAGTGGATATAGTGTATGCAGTAGTGTGCATATTTCATACAGTAGTGTGCATATTTCATATTTGTGTATACTAAAATATGCAGCGGCTCTGTGGTGGTCTGTATTCTAAGTTTAGTTGTAGATGAATAAGATCAGTAGAAAAGTGGAATAACAAGCTTTGTGTGTGGATTATGTGGCTCATTGGGAGCCTCCAACTGAACCTTGCGTAGCCCCACTGATGGTGTCTGCTGAGGATGTCTTGAACCAACAAGTCCTTAATGCCAACCCAGGCTGATCAATTATGATGTTAGCAGAAGCTCTACCAAATCTAGAGGGATTAGAGCTTTCGTGCTGCCACGAGAATGTGATTTTCTACCGTAATAAGGGCAGTCTCTGTCGTGTGCGTTGTTCTGAAAGCGGCCTGACATGTATCACAGACTGATTCATAAAAGCTGAATTGAATTCAGAAAACTTGAGTCAACTCTCAGTAAAAGTTTAAATAAGAATGGAAGCTGGGATTCAAGGGATCCAGACAACTTAATCATTTCAGCTGTATGCCACTGTGCGCAAGAGGCAAGAGTTGTTTCCTCTTCAAACACTGGAGCTGGGGGACAATGTTATCACTGCTCCAGTTTCCGTGATTGGTACATTGTTCCTTGAACTAAAGGTGTAACCGTGATCTTTTATGAAGGATGGGTGAACGTGAAGGCCGGAGGGCACAGACATTGCACATTAATACATGTGCAATTGCAAGGCTTAAAAGTTTTTGTGCAATTCCTTTGTAAAGTGTACTATTCTGAGATAGTTCCAAAGTTTTTGACTGTGGCATGATCAGAGGAGGGTAGAGATGTCAAAAATGTACAGTAAAAGTACTGGTACATTTTTAATAACAAGTACTCAAGTAGAGCCCAGGACTTTGACTCAGGAGAACACTGTTCCTCTCCTCTGTCAAACCAAACGTCAACATTGACTTATTGTATTTGACAGGTTGGGACTGAGAATGTCTTGTCTTGGGAGGATCTAATATGCATGAACCATGAAACTATAATGTAAAGAAAGGTTGATATGAAAAGTATCAACATGTTACAGTATCCTTGTATCCTCCTCTAAAAAGTGAAGCCAATGCAGAAGTGCCTTAAACGTGCATTCTCTCTAATGGCCTCCAGGGGGCGACTCCTCCGGTTGTGAAAAGAAGTTTAACTGTGTAGAAATCTATGACAAAATGACTCTACTTCTGACTTGATGTATCAGTAAACGTGACTTTATGGTCACAATCACTCATTTCAAGTCTTCTTTCATTGTGTTCTCATTTAGAGTCAAATAGACCATAAAGTGGAGTATGCTTTAGGGCGGGGCTACCTTGTGATTGACAGGCCGCTACCACGGCGTTGTCCGGTCTGGGAGTTGTCCGTATTTTTTGTCTTAGAACTTTAACACTTTCCCAGTGTTTTCTTCAGTTTGTGACTGTTAATTGTAACATTAAATTGCCAAAAAAACGTTGGTTCGGTTGTACTTTGCCCCACCCACTTGTGTCACTTCCGGTTGCAAAAAGCCAAGTTGGCGACAGCCCAAAAGCAAAATGGCGACGGACAAAATGTCAAACTTGAGGCATCAACACGGCAGTCCACAAACCAATGGGTCACGTGATGGTGACTACGTCCGCTCATTATCCAGCAAAACAAATTGTCTTCATCGCGCTACATGAATGGCCTGAATACAATGCTAAATACCTTTGCACAGAAACAAACCATTAGTCGTTCCATCTCATTTGGATCATGTTATAGCTTCATCCATTGTTATTATTGTGCTAAAGGGGTGTGGCTACCTTAACAGAAACATCTATTACACCATTACTAAAGTGTAAAAGTATACTTTTTTCTCCCGAAATGTAGACCATTAGAGTAAAGCAGAGTGTGTTGAATTCAAACTACTTTTAGAACTACAATTTACTCAAAAAGGTTACTTAATTAAATGCAAAGTGTGCCATTACACAATACATAATTCCTGCTCATGAATAGGTGATTCTCTTCAGTTCTTTATGTGGCTGTGGTAATGGAAGCTGCAGGTCAGCTGCCGCCTGTCAGTGATATTTCAATAAAATTGCAATACGCAGGGCAATACTTAACCGCATAATGGCTTCAGTGTCACATGTCACGGGATTTAGTGTTAGTCTGTTACAGGGAGGTATGTCGGGACTGAAAGCACTCACCTTAGGCCACCATTACTGGCTATTAGCTGAGCTGACGAGACTGTTGGATTCACGGCTTCCATACTGAAAAGCATACTGTAGGGTATTGATCACAGCTCTGACAACAACAGGACCGTACCAGCTGATTTTGAAATGTCAAGCTTCCTCCAGGAGCCGTTCAAGAGAAAGATCATGTTGGCGTGTGTTCTTCAGCAAGCAGCAACAAAATACAGGAATGTGTGACGAGCATCTATGGATGAACTCTCATGTTTTACACAGAGACTCAGAACACGTACAGGATATTGAGCTTTGGAAACAGCAGTTTGACGAAACAATCTCAACTCAATGTTGTCTTACTTGCTTTTGATGGAGATGCTCAAACGTCCTGTTCCTCTGAACACGCTGACTGTATGTATACTGCTCCAGGCTGTTCTCATCCACTGTTCGACACTTATACCTACAAAAAGACACATTATTTACAACATACACATACTGTTGTATGAGGATGCATTGGCTGTCCATGTAGGCTTAAAAGACTATAGGACTTAAAGTAAACTCTTAACCTTTGAAAGTCCATGACAACTGAGCAGCTCCATCTGCTGATTACAACCAACCTTTGTAATCTTTGCACATAACAGCTTGATCAGAGTACAAGTACATTGCTAAGATCATTTAGAGAAGACCAGCAATTCAGGGATACAAGAACAAAAGAAAGAAATATTAACAATAGAAACATGATAATACGCAGCAAGCATATCTATAGCATGAATATAAAATGTGCTGTTTAATATTTACATGTAAATGTATAATTATATATGAGAATGTGCAAAGAAGATTAAGGATTAAGGATTCAAGGATTAAGTGTGGAGTCAAAAAACAGGAGAGAACGTGCACGAGTGCCTGGGATAGCTTTTCTAAAGCCCCCTTCAGACACGCACCTTATTGCATTAATCTGATGGCAATTCATTTATTTAGTCATTTTAGTCATTTTGTAAAAGTCATGGTAGCAGTTTCTTCGGTTCAAAGTTCACCATCTAAAGATGGAGGAATTCTAAATCCCCGTAATAGAGTTCGAGGTGGATTGTATGCATTGGATTTCAAGGATGTGCATTTCTGTTTTACGCAGACAAATAGGCCATGACTTAAAGATGTTGGTTTGTGAGCGTCGGGTCAGAGAAGCATGAGAGGATCAAGAATAAACTCTTAACTGCATAAACAAATCACAACATTCTCAGCCGCGTCGTAGCATAATTTGCTGCAGTAAAACAAACATCTTCTTTTTCTATACACAGATCTTTATCATACCTAAGTACAATTTTACTGGTAATCATCTATACTCTGTACTAAGATATTTAGATCTGGATACTTCTTCTACCACTGGATTTAACAGTTCACAGTTAATCATTGAGAGATCTTTTTTTTTTTAAAGGGACAGTGTGTCGGATATGTGGCTGCAGATGCAACCAACTGAATAGCACTCCACTCACTCCTCCTCCCTTGTTGGTACTGTGAGCAGTTGAATCTGAACCCGTTTGCCTTGCTCAAAGGCCGCCCTCACCATAATTACATCGCTGTAGGAGCTACGAGAGACCACTCTCTTCACAAGAATTTCTCGCTTGAGTTGAAAAATGTTAACTCGTGCGGAAAAATGCAAATGACGCAAATTCCATGGACGCACGCCATTTTGGTAAATGCAGCTTCTGCTATTTAATTCATCGAGATGTTTTAAGTTGCACTACAGGCAGCGAAAGTTGGCTGTTGAGTACTGATGTTTGTGCCACGATAGTCTTCATTGCCAGATAAACTCACTGCAGTGCTGTGGCTTCGTGTTTACATGACCTATGCTGTGTTATCAGCGTTATCTCAAGCGGAGACTTTAACACAAACCACAAGGCCTAAGGTGGCAACGTTTTCAGCAACAACTTCCTCTTCCTAATGCATTCATCCATTACAGTTAGACGGAGGGGATGTTTTATTGCAACCAGGAGATATTCAAGGGTATAGACACAGACACCGAACAATGCCACGGCCCATTTAATCCTCTACAATACGGCTGCAGAGTCTCAGAGTGAGCAGCGGCCAGTGAGAGACCAATTCGGGATTTTGCTTATATAAGCATAATCAAATTTCCCAGCAGCACCCCGGATGTTTAGGCTGAATCGATGGGTCAGGGGACCGTTTGGCTTGACCTTTGTGTGTGTTTGTCCAGAGGAAAAGAAAAGGAAGAATGGAGATCATGAATTAGTGGTTGAGGACGGGAAAGATGCAGCCCGGAGTAACGAGTTATTTGTTTTGTCAGCTCTTTCTTTGAGCTGAGAACATATGTAGAATATTAAAACTAGAACTGACAAATCTCTCGCTAAGCTCAAAGAAGCGTAAGCCCGTCTCCTCCTGTGTCTCCTCTCTCTCTCTCCTGCTTTCACTCTGATTAATGCTACGGCCTCACGCCATCATCGGGAACTAAGCAGGCCACTCGACAAATTGCCTTTCGCAGCCCGAAGGGACCAGAAATGTTTTTATCTCCCCGTGATAAGCATTGGCATAGGTTTCTGTGGACTCTTCTGGCTATATTCCTATGAATTAAAATGAATTAGCCAGTCTATGCAGACAACCTGAAATCAATTAGACCCAGACAGAGGAGCGAGCAGTGCACAGCGAAAGCATCACTAGGCTAAAGAATTTCACTCCCAAACCGCGGCAGCCAATTATAATAGTGTAATGAACTGTAGCACAAGTTGGACAAGTGGAACTTTTTTATTGGAAAGCAGCTTCTTTTTGTTTTGAGCTGTGGTGACTAATTGGGATAAGGCAAACACTGAGGATGAACTCATCTGTGATCCTTGTCGCATGTCAGATAAATGTCCTTTTGAATGTGAGATAGCCATTCGTTGTTTTTTTTTTTTTGCATTTCTCCGTGGATTGAGCCCACAGTATCAATAAAGCACAAAGACCTGCGGCAACCACGCCGGACGTATTTTGTCGTTTAGTTTTGTTTAGTGATACAAGTCTGAGCAGCAGGTTTGGTCTCTGCATTGGTTTTTAATCATTGTGTAAAAACCAATGCAGAGACCAAACCTGCTGCTCACATGATGGATGAAATCAGTTCAACGTAGTGCTTTATAGATACTGTGGGCTCAATCCACAGACGTATTCAGAAACTGTTCAGGACTGATCAGGACTTCTGTACGGTTGTGATGTCACAACTATACAATCACTGGTACCATTCCGCTAAACTCCGTGTAGTTGACACACACGACCAATCAGAGCACTCTGGGATTTTTCAGGTTTAAAGAGACAGGCGCTAAAATATGAAGCATATCAGACAGAGGGTGAATACAGACGATATGCATATCAATATGTTCTAGTAGAGACACAAAGTACAAGTAGGAATGTGAAAATTGGCACCTTTAAAATGACCTGTATCAGTGTTTTTACTAACCTGATCAATGGAAGTCTCCAGCTTTTTTGGCCCCAGGGCTGAAAAAAGTGGGTTAATATGACTAAGTTGGTCATGATTGATGTGAATCCCTGCAGGGGAAACTGAGTCTGGGCATGAACGAGGGCTTTTAAACATTTAAACAGCAGGCGTGAGGTGTAACTGCAGCGGTACAACCACCGGTCGTCTGGCCCCTGAGCAGCTCGCCTCGGGCAGTTGGGAGGCTCGCTGGATTCGCGCACACACAAAATGTGCTTCACTCTCTGTCTGCTTATTTATTTATCACTGCTGAGAAGCTCCAATATCAAATGGACCCTCTGTTCACTGCTGCAAGACAGATGGCTATGAGAGATAAAGCCAATTACTCTTGGCTGTCTGTTAAAGCAGCCACCGCAGAGACTAAGCAGTGGAGAGAAACTCCGGGGAATGCAAATGGAAATCCTGACTCTCCTTTAATGAAAATTTGGACAGTGACTAGAGCATGCATTCCCTCCTGCAGCAGTTAGTTAAGTCTCCATGTGCTGAAGTTACATGTGTACCCTGTTCAGATGCTGATGGTTCAATAATTCATAGCATTTACTGTACGCCTCCTCTTTGTTTTCAGAGCTGCTTCTGTGTCTTTAAGAGAGATATTAGAAGAAGAAGACCTCTTTATCTTCTAATAAAGAAATTAACCTGCAAGTTTTGTTTTTCCTTGTCTTTGTTCAGGATGATCCCGGCCTCCAGCAAAGCTTTCTTGGTGACGAATCTGGTGTCGGGGACCCGTTACGATCTGTGCGTGCTGGCCGCCTGGGACGACACCGCCACCACGCTCACGGCCACCAACGTCGTGGGCTGCACCAATTTCTTCACCCAGGACAACTACCCTCAGTGCCAGTCGCTGCCCAGCCAGCTGCTGGGAGGCACCATGATCCTGGTGGTGGGGGGCATCATCGTAGCCACCCTGCTGGTCTTCATCGTCATCCTCATGCTGCGCTACAAAGCTGCCGATACGGAACCCCCGGCGGGCAAACTGACCAGTGTCAGTGACACTCACTCTCAGACCAACGGGGGGCGGGTCGGGCCAAATGGAGTTCTTATGCCCCCGTCTCAGCCTGAGCCGAAGGTCAAAGTCAAAGTGGCCCTGCAGGACGAGGTGGTGGAGTTCAAGTGTGGCTCCCTCCAAAGCAGCCTCACCTCTTCGTCCTCATCCTCGGGCTCCATGGTCGGGGGCCCGTACAGCCCCAACAGCACACTTGCCAACATTTGGAGGTCAGCTCCCTCCAAGCCTCGGTCCAACCTGGACCACCTGCTCGGGGCCTTGACCTCGCTGGAGCTGCGGGGGCTACAGGGCCGCAACCCGGGGGCCTCCAGTAGCGCAGCGGCGGCGGCATCAGAGAAACCCCGCACAGACAGGGACCCGCTGCTGGGCCGGACGCTGGACTCCAGCCTCAGCCGGCTCCTCATGCTACCTCTGGACTGTAAGCCAAAAAGGAGCCAGTCCTTCGACATGGGAGACATAACAGGCGCCGGGGCCTCTCAGCTGTGCAACAAATCCCGCAGGTTCAGCAGTATCTGGACTAAGAGGAGCCTGTCTGTAAATGGCATGCTGCTGCAGTGCGAGGAGGAGGGGGACACGGGAGGGAGCAAGGGGACAATAGACAGCAACGACTGGGTGATGGAGAGTACTGTCTAGGGAAGATGGAGGACTGTCACACTGTCAAACACTGCCCAAATGGACCGCCAACGGCCATGCCAAGACAGACCCGCTGGTCTAAGAGCCTTTGTCCTGCATGAAGCACACTCATTTTCATCCCCTCCACTCCAGCGCTCAGACTCAAGTGGGACAGGACGAGGGGTCTTCACAGTCATGGCCAAAAACAAACTTTTGGAATAAGACCTTTGGATTGTTTTGGCCCACACTTTGTACAGAGATGAACTAAAATGGATGGTCGGCCTCAAAGAGCTGAAGGGAAATGACAGAGCTGTGCTGTCTGTTACGTGATCATGCACATGGACTGCTATTATACTGTATACATTTAAAGTATGTAATGAAATTAAAGTTTTATATTTTTGATTTTGCTGGTCAAACACAAACGATCGCTTACTGGTCTCTGCCTTGACACACGAGCAAGGCGTGTGTCAGACAGTGGTTACACTACAAAAATCTGTAAATTCATCCTCATATCAGTTACCTACTGATGCAGTTTATCCTCCTCTGACGGAATGGTGAAGTATATATACGTAGATGTGATGCTTTGATTCATGAAGATTTAAGAAAAAAAAGATTTATTGACAAAGCTGTATGTGAATATATTTACTTTCTATACAGAGTATATATTTGAGGGGTCACTCAATAATGCTAATCATATAAAATTGTATGTGACTGCATAGATTATAAAACCCCATTATCTCCTAAACTATGGCTGTACTGTATGTGAAGACTCAGTTAATTGTTTAAAAAAAATGCCAAAATATTGAAGCGGAGACTGGTGCAATGGGCAGGATGTTCCAAGACTATTTAGTTCGTGTAGATTTGTTCGGTCCAATAGTGAAATGAATGGGTTTTTATGGGTTTTGTTGTTATTAATGTAAAAGTTATTTTTTAAAAGATGCACTCAGAATATCGCCCCAAACACCAGAAAAAGTCCCCCCAGTTCACTGAAACTAACAACGCATTCAGGGCAATGTTGGACAAAATCAGGATGCATGTTTCTGGTCAATTCTGGTTCATAACAACTTGTTAGTAGTTTTAAACATCAATTCTATCAGTAATAATAACACTGTAGTCACTAAAGTCATTGTTGAGATATGGAAACACGGCCACATAAATACAACGAAGCCCAGCAAGCCCAATAAATAAGAGCAATCAGACTATCAAACCAATAGTTTATGTAAAAGTTCCCAACCCCGAGGACTAGTACTGGACCACAGAATCAGGAAGCAAGGAAACAATATGATGAATCTAAAGAATAGCTGAGTGATAATCATATAACTGTACAGCCTATCGTGGGCTATTTAAATTACCTTGACCTTGGGTCAGTTGTTACTGTAGTTTTCCTCATCACTTCCTGCCACGCCACCGGCAACAATACACCGATCTGTACCAAAATAAGTCATCTGTATGTGAGATAACGGTCCATTATCACAGTACGTACTTACTGAAAGCTACAAATCGGGGCGTCCTCGTGGATAATTGTAAAGAAGCAAACCATAGACTGTATATAAAGATGGACGACACAACAGCTTTCCATGAATGCTTCCAAAACATCTTAATCCCCCGCTGGTGGCTGGCTGTAGTATAGCTCATAAGTCCCGCCCCCTCCATGTTAGTGGATGGGAGATGGGCCAACCTACAAAAATGTATTACACATAAAATACATTTTTCTTCAAAGATGGCTTCTGTGATTTTACGTTGTTCTTATCACGTGTTTCTGATAAGTTTCTTTGAATTATTTATTTGATGCTGTAAAAAGGGGGTGTGACATCATGATTGATTAAAATCTGCTGAGTGCGGAGCCGGACACTTGGGAATTTTTACGTAGAATGGGGACGTGGAGAGGAGATGTAACTTTAACTTTCCATAACCGTGTTTGTCTGTTTCAAACACGTGGATCTGTATAGGCAGACTAACTGTATATATCTTTATATACAATCTACGGTTCATACAGTCACTGGCCGTGTCGCTAGCTAGCTTAGCAACATCTTCACAGACAGTACGGTTAGCCGGCAGCAGACACTGAGATGTCCTTTCTAAAACATGAATCATGAGGCTGTGATATAGAACCTGTGTCCTTTTGATCACACATGAATTTATAAAGATATTAGGATTAGTTGTTGTGTCTTTCCAGCCAAACAGCTACTGTGGTGCTAACATTGCCGCTAGGGGGCTCACGCTAACAAGCCGCGGCCGTGCTCGGCTCTCGATTGGCACGTGTGGGCGGGACCTCGATACTGTAGCTCCGGCTCCAAGATGGCAGCTTCCGTATCCAGGATACTTTGGCTTCACTTTTTGTACAGCGGGAGGAAGTGGAGACGTGTTGTCCATCTATATCTACAGTCTGCGGTGCAAACCATAGAACCACGGTGTGAACAAGCACAGCCTACCCCTTTCTATTGCAATGTTTCCAAGTTGTATAATACCAGAATTTCCCTTTTCATTTGGGGTGAAGTAGCTATAGGTCATTGTTCAGTATCTTTCAAATATACAGGTCCAGTCACTAAGTCTCTCTTTTTGTCTACCAAGGCTGTGAGTTATAGACATAAAAAATACAAATGTTTGACATCTCATTGTGGAAACTAACTTCCTCTGTGATTGCCTCATGCACTGGTCAAAGGTTCATAGAATTTGTTCCGTCTGGAGGCGATATGGGTTTTTATAAGGGTTTAAATATGTATTAATGAACCTATTTAATGAAAGTTCATTGTCCAGAAAGTTTCTATTAAACAACATGAAGTTGTTTGCTTTATTTGTCTGGTGTTGCATGTTTCTGCCGAACTGATCCATGAGACAGTTAAATCCAGTGTAAACATCCATATTGTCATTTCTCACGTGTTGTCTGAATGACTTTTTTTGTGATATTTCTGATATGACTGCGTGTGTACAGTGTCTCTATATATTGGATTTTTTTTTTTTTGTACCATACTCCAGTTGGAATATGTGTTGCAGTTGAAGAGGGGAGCAGCAGCAGCTCCACTGTGTTGTTACAGTGTTGTTGCACATGTCTTACCTGGAGCTGTAAAAGATGTTTGTGTGGTCAAATTTGTTGTTTTTGCTACTAAGATAAAAACTAAAAATCTCCTGAGACAGCCTTGTGATGTCAGAGCTTTTCCTCTATGACTGCTGCAGTTATTAGCGTATGTGGGGACTGAAAAACTACAATAAAAAATAAATAAAGGTTATAAATGAAAACCAAAGTCATCATTAACGTGAGACCGACAGGGTGGAAGTGCAAAAAACGTAGCGTTTCTTATAATCACATTACAATGCATTATAACAGTGATCATAATGCATTGTGAAAAGATTATAATACATTATGAACATTGCAACAAAAAAATGTCCGTGAGTGACCAGCAATTAGGAAGTATTATGATACTTCCTAATTGTCATTATAAAATGCTTTATGTGTTATGATTATTGTAATAAATCATATATCTATAGTATATGTGCTTATAATTATAATTATACAGTGCTGTGCAAATGGTGGATTTTACCCTCAGTGTTGGGAGTGAGTCATTGCCCCAAGCAAGGGAGTTCAAGTATCTCGGGGTCTTGTTCACGAGGGAGGGTCAAATGGCGGCCCCGGAGTAGGACCTGAACACGCTGGAGAGATTTACATATCTCGGCTGGCCTGGGAACACCTCGGGGTTCCCCAGGAAGAGCTGGAAAGCGATGCTTACCTTCCTGAACCTGCTGCTGCCCCCGCAACCTGGCCCAGGATGAGCAAACGATGATGGATGGATGGATATACAGTGCTATAAGGAGGTTGTAATGCATTATAAGTATGTTTATAATGCCTTATAGACATTGGTGTCATAAAAAGTGTTACCACACAGTCAATAAAACATATTTTCAAAAACTATGAATCACAAATATCAGGTTGACGGCAAAATTAGCGTGGACAGACAGACAAAGAGGTAATTAGTAAATGGTACTGGTGCTTTTATAGTGCCTTTCGAGTCTGCTGACCCCTCAAAGCACTTTTACACTTGCACTACCCTTCAAGGGGCCACCTGTCCATCAGGACTAACTAGTGTCTTGCCCAAAGACACATCGACATGGACTGGAGGAGCCGGGGATTGAACTGACGATCTTCTGATTGAGGGACGACCCGCTCTATCTTCTGAGAGCCACAGTCGCCCCGAGGTGCACTCTCACGCACGCACACGCCAGAATACATAATCTCCTGGAGGAGATCATAATAAATAACTGGAATGTCTTTGAAATGTAGGCTTTACATATCCCAAGCCACAGCCTCTTGCTACCCAGCATGCATAGATGTATTAATGTCCTATAGTGGACCCCAAAATTGGCACCCAGCAGGGAAGCAGATTAATTAATCAATCAGCTGAGAGCAGGCAAGATGACGGAACGTGATGCGGATAATAATATTTTAGATTTGGAGAGGCGAGCGCTGGAACTGCACGCCAGCAGCAATAGTCGAAGTATTTGCAGAGGTGCGCAGCTGGAAGCGTGAAAGCGTGAGGGGCGTGGCTACCATGTGATTGACAGGTCGCCA
The DNA here is from genome assembly GCA_032191485.1 of Leptoclinus maculatus. NCBI lineage: Eukaryota > Metazoa > Chordata > Actinopteri > Perciformes > Stichaeidae > Leptoclinus > Leptoclinus maculatus. The sequence continues at coordinate 24,493,980 of JAVDOI010000003.1, read as the reverse complement.
CTACTTCAATGCACTTTCTTGGTCTGTGTTCTTCGTCCACAATTAAAAATCCGACTCTGAACTATACGTCCAAGCAATGTAGGTATCTATGGCAGCACATGCTGTTCGCCCCTCTCTGCATGTATTGGAAGTTCGTCCCCCGAGACAGAATAGTTGTTGAATTGTCTTCATCCATCCAACCGCTTTTGAATTTATTGAGTCACTGTTAACTGCTTTAATGAAATCTTCCAATCACTTGATTAAAATGTTGAGCTTTAAATGTCTCAACACTGCTGCTCAGCACAACCAGAGCTGCAGCTCTGGCCCCCTGAGGCTATTAATGTATTTTCATCCCGCCTTCCTTCCACTCCGTTGGTTAAGTTTCTGCCCCGGCACCTGTCAGTCATCTTGACGAGCTGTCACTTTGCCTGAGCGAGCGGCTGAAGCACTCAGCATTTGTGAAGCTACCAGTAGCACAGAGGGGGAAAACAATCTGCAATTTAAAAAAAAGAATTCCTGCTGAGGATTGTGACTATTTAGTTTGTCCCCATCAGCACTGAGAAGCCAAATACTATCCAATTTCACTCTCACTGTTTTAGTCTTTTCAGGATGCACTGTCTCTTCAAATATGTGTTAACCCCCCTCGGGACAGCTACAGGTGTGAAACTCCAATAAGAAAACACTAAAGAAGGCTGATTTCTTGGGAGAGAAGTCATTTATGTCAACATTACGAGTGTAAAAGAAATCTTTAGTGCTGGTTAACTGGTAATTGAAGGAGGCATTTATTGAAGCTTGATGGAAGAGAATAGAGATGTGCGGCGCAAGTGAACCAGTGTGTATTGCCACCAGATTCTGAAGGAGTATTAACCCTTTGACCAGACTCAGGAGGCTCACCACGTGTCCAAACAACGTCATTCTTTACAGAAATATATATAAATGTGGGAAGATTCTATTGGATATTGGACCTTAAACAAGAAACTGTGCTTTTCCTCAGTTAACCTAAGTGAACTGAACCGAATGAACACATGCGGTTCATGCTAAGTGGAGACAGTCCGTCTGGGATGAAGTGCAGCGTATCTCCGGCGCCCTTGGTCTCCTGGGAGACGGAGACAGTCCGGCCTTATCCGCTGCACCGACCAGTCGTCCCATGCTCACGGAGAACTGAGTTATTGCTCTGAACGAGACAGGCCACGGCCCTCCGCTTCTCGATATGCAAATGAGCTGATCATGACCCAGAGGAATACTGTCATATCTTTAGCCTAAAGGACAGTGACACACTGAAATGTTGCTCTCTTCCTCCTCGCTCAATTTCATTTATTTTATATTTCCACAATTGTTGTTTTGTCCATCAATTCTGTCAGTTGTGATTTCTTTGTACGCTGGGAACACAGTGCAACGTATCCTCATACAACGGTTCGTATGACCAGGTCGCCCAACTTAATCCCCAGTGTGATACGGGGCTGAGAGGTTCAGAGCAGGCCGACGCAGGATTTAGCTTTTGCTTTAGAGGAGCTGCACGTCATCATGCGAGTGTTTCTGTGAATTGATGTGACGCGTGGAGCATCCGTGCCAGTGAACTCAGAGGACCCTAAAGCTGCTTCTCACAGCTTCTTTGGCTTCATTAGACCTCCGCATGTTCCGGATGTGTTTAATCAAAGATAAGTATGATGCGTGCTTCGCCATAGAGCTCCATTGTTGTCCAAAAACTATTAAAACACATCAATGTTGCACTCGGGTGACATGTTCCTTCATCACCATGAACGCACACGCAGTAGTTTATTTCGTCTCACTCCCAATATACCGTTCTGCTGTCACAAATACATACTGGAGCGCCACATGATTAATCCACCACTGAAAATATTCCCCCAAAAATAAATGTTTCTGTTTGAGTGGGACTTGATTAAAATTGTGAATCTAGTTGCTCAAGGAAAATACTGAGCATTGTATGCACAAGATAATTATTTGTACAAGTTATTATCTTCACCAAACAACTAGATAAGAGTGTTTCAGGACGTCTGGGGCTCAGCGCCATTCACCGATGAAGACTGATTTTCACCAGTGTGTGAAAATGAGTAATACACAGACATCTTGTTTCATGAAAGTAGATTCTGCAGCCTTTTCCTGCCAATCTGTCATTTGCCATGTTTTCCAGATACCTGGTGGCAGGGGATCATTAGGGCCACCTGGGAACACCCGGGCCCAGTGTTCCCAGTCTATAAAGCTCTGCAGCTGCTGCTGCTGCTGCTGCTGCTGCATTAGTTCTCTGCTTCTCATTTGGGCACCTTCTTTTTGGCTATGTTGAATTAGTCAAACTTTATGTTTTGCACTCATGCACCACACTGTAAATATTCAGTTCACCCTTTGGGTTAATGTGTTAAAATAACGCTTCTTTTTGTTGGAGACATTTGGTATGTCTCTGCGTATTGGTTAATGGTTAATGCTGTGTTTTTTTTTTCTTCTCGCTCTCTTTCGACTTGCTCCACTCTTAAAACGGCAGCACAAAGTATGTTGTCATGTCAACACATCACCTGTCGACTTAAACTGACGTTAGATTCAGACGGATACCACCACAGTGCAGGACAGATGCACAGACACGACGACAAGTGATGCCCCCCTCCTGTCTTCCTTTGATCCAAAAATCGACCGTTTGTGATGTACTTTATGTCGTTTTTTTTGTTCGGTGTTGTTTCCCCCTAAATCAATGGCCAAGTGATGCGACAGTGTGCCAAGATAATTTGTTTCCAGCAGCTTCAGCTGACTTCTTCTTTCTTTTACCCTTGAAGAAAGTAAAAAATAAACTCCCTGCAGCCTTTTCTTTAACTGGAAAGCCCATCAAACGAAGTAAGCGTGGACTTTAGGCAGTAAATATCCCCTGGTACTTTCTCCTTGTGTGAAGACCCGTAACAGTTTCTTAAAGAGCTTTGTTTATTCAAAAACATTTGTGGGGGGGGGGGGGAGCTCGAGGCAGTGCTAGCTGATGATGACTTGGCATTAAAAAATAACTTAAAACCATTCTAGTAGTAAAAACAGTAGATTCTGCTGCTACAGCGAAACTTATTTCTCTGCTTCTCTCTCTCAGGTGTTTCTGATCTGCTGATGAAGGGCAGACCTTCCGTCATAGTTAAGGGACACTGGAGGAGATGGAGCTCTCTTTTCCAGACGAAGCAGCCGTCTAAATGTAGTGTAGTAGTTTGTTAATTCATGCCATTTTGGCAGTCGTGTGCCAGGATGCTACAAGGCCAACTAGCGGCACACTTCCAGCACCAGTTTGCATGGTGGCGGGAATTTATTCTGCTGTTTCAATTTCATCATTATGCATTTGCTCTAGGCGCAAATATTTCAACTATTTCAATTTCAACACATGGTCTGCTAGCTAGCTAGCTAGCTACATCATCTGTGTGGTTGGTTCATAGTTTTTTTTTATTATGAATAAACACAGGACTTCAGAAAACGTCCTGCAAGATTCTGCTTCACATTCAATCGGATCGTTTGTTGGGAATACTTGCAAAGACAAGTACTACAGCATTATGGCCACTGATCCAGGATTTCATTGTTGAGTAAAACTCAACAAAAATCTTCCCAATCATATTGAATACTCCCTTATTTCTACAGAGCTTCTAAAGCATAATGGGGCAATAAAAGCTCTCCACTGAAACCTAGACCACTAAAATGTTTACTGTAGGTGAGGACGCAGTTCTTCCTGCAGGCTGAGGCCAGATTCATAGCAGGTTTAACTGACTGTCGCTCCTGAAAGTGTTGAGTCTAATCACATTCTCCACACGGCTACATGTTTTGATATTAATTGATTAATAACTACTAAATCTGCTAAAAGCATTACCATTACAGGACCTTCCATTTTTTTTTGTGATGGATGTTTGCTTTAAAAGACAAATATCATGCTGTAATATTCCCAGACTGATGTAAAGATCTGACCCTGGATAAATGGACTCCCATGGTGCTTGTGTCTTCACACTGCTCCCAGATCAGCGCCCTCAAACAGACGTTCACGCACTAATGATTTCCGGCATCTGTGTGCAGCAGAGGTCGTCAGACTCTACATTAATTAGCGGGAGAATTAAACAAACGCTTTGCATAGAAATCAGGACCCAAACAGATCTGCAGTGCTCGCATTACATTTCAAAGCGTGCCTGAGTGCTTGTTGAGCCAGCTCATACCGACGTCTAATTCAATTGGTGGGAATAGAAGAGTGTAATTACTGAGGATAAAAAGGGACGTGGTCACAGCTGAAACTCGTTGCTGACCATCCTGCAAATGCAAATTCAATCAAAGGCCTATCCAGGGGGGGATGAGAGCGTGCGGCTCCAATCAAAGGAATCTTAGATTAGAGCTGACCATTAGTGGTGGCAATTTGATCAGTCACACCGAAATATTCACCGCTTTGTTCTGATTTAGTGTGAGATGCAGGTGTTTTGTGTAATTACTGGTCATTCACACTTGTTTGAATTTATTGAAAGATGTGCTGGAAAAGTTCTTGAAAAAAGTTAATAAGACGGATGGACCTTGAGTTAAAAATGTTCTGTCAAGATGAAAGTCTTGTTCCCTAAGCTTCCTGCCACATCTCATGGCCTTCCCTCTGGCAGATTTTCTCAAGTGGTTACACGTGCGTAGAGAAGGTAACCCCCGGCAGCTCTGACTGAGTAAGGCCAAGAGATGGGGTTGAACGTTTGTGAAAGAAGAAGGAAGGAGAATCTTGCATTGAGAATTGTTTTTGTCAAACCACTATTTTCAAGGATGAAGCTTCAAGCTCAATTTTAAAGTTGTGTTGTTTGCCTTTGCTCTGTTTGTATTGTCTGTCCTCAATGAATTGTCTTGCCTTTGCTCTTTAATTCATGTTGTGAGTGGCGCAGCCGCTTTACCACCTATGTTGTTGACAGTAAAGAACTACAACTACGAAAACATTAGAAAGAAAGAGTTTTTCCGTCACCTCATCCATCTTTTCCAAGTCTGAGATTGAAATCATTCTCTTGTATCTTGTTTGTTTAATCCTTACGCAAACAGCTTTCTAAAGGAACCACACCCTGACTCCAGCTCTGTACTGTACATGTGCACACACACACACACACACACACACACACACACACGAGATTGATTTCAATCTTCTTATCTCACACTTGGAATGCAAACAGATAAGTGTATTTCCCAGAATGTCAAACTGTACAGATGTTTTTTACACCTGCATGAGATCTGATTGCAGTGCAAGCCAGATCCCAAATATAAATAACCTTCATAAACATGTTTTTCCTAAGATATCCAGATGCAGATCACATGTGGACTTGTATTTCTTGTTATTGTATCTGTCGTATTTCTCTGCAACCAATCCCTTGCATCATTCATATCTTTACCCTCCTGAGTCCCAGGTAACCTAAGAGACATGCAGACACGTTGTGATGCGTATATATTATATATATATTATATATGCGTATATATAGAATCTGTTCCATCTCTGCACATCCGTCGTTGTGTTTGGACCTCTACAATACATTTAAAGTCCACATTCAGTAAGTCACCACTGCCCCAGTGTGATCAAAGATGATTACTACACAACTCCGATGCTCCATGTACACTGTGCTGCGGAAAGCGTACTGAAGCACACATAATGAAAGATACTGTCACAGAGAAATTGTCTCTTGAAGAGAATATTGTTGTCCTCGTCTTTAAAGGAGCGAAACTAATGAATAGAAATGTGTTCAAATGTGCAGCTAACTATCTAATGTGTTTCTCATTACTGTAAACAATTAATCAATTTCTGTTAATCTGTAACTCTATAGATGGATAAGGAAGCATGTATGTGGACATACTTGCATGACTTTTTTAAAAAAGAGCTGGTGGAGGTGGCCATAAACCTGCCACACCGTCCCTGCCACGTCCAAATCTGACGCTAGAGGGGAACCTAGAGCGTCACAGTTACCTGCTCACTCTCCATAGCCTTGCTGTTTCTGCAATGATTCAATATTGCAGAAACATAACGTGTATGTTGTTGTGCTTTGAGGTTTAAAGTGGACATGTTGCGGGACTATGTTCTGGTATCTTTTCTCAGTAGAAAGTGCAGGCAGCCTGCCATTGTTGTGCCACCAGAGGGCACCGTATCCTCAGCAGAGGGTTTGTGTTTGTGATTATTGTTCAGACACAGATTATGTCCTCATTTATGAAAGAAAGTACTGAAAACAGGCTGAGGTCTGCTGGCTGTGGAATAATATAGATTAAAAGCAGTTGGTGAATGAGTAAAAATCTACACACTCGTTGAAGACGATATCATAATCAGCAGATTGAGTTGAGGGTTTGGAATTAATGTGGAATTATTACACTGAAGAATAAACTGAATAAATTTAACAAAATTAATTTGAATTGACTGGAATGTGTTACAAAATGACAGATGTAATTTGATTAGTGGAATATAAAGGAAGCTCTCTGTGGAAATGCTGTTGATAAATTACATACAGTTACAAGTTTTGTAACCAAATCGGTTTTTTTACAGCAGTTTATGGCGATGTTATATTAATTAAAGTACTGTACAGTGAATATTCTGTGCTAGCAACTGTATAATTCTACATTATCCACACCTATAACTCCTAGTTATGTCAAAGTAATTTAAAAACAGGTGAATGAGGCTCCCAGATACAATTTTGACCATAGCAGTACAGCACAACCATCTAATGTTTATCCACTTTATATCCACATGATTCTCAAAATCAGTTAATGTCCTGAAAACTGTCGGTACGACGGGAAGAGTGCAGTTCTCCGGTTCTACTTATGACTGCGGTATTAACCCTTCTGGAGATATTTGAACACATTTGTCAATAAAGTTTCCGACACTCTTTTGACGTGATTGTAATATGCGCATGCGTACTGGCGCAATACTGCAGAGAGCGAGGGAAGGAATTCCGCAGCTGTCAAAGAGCGTGCAGGAATGTGACGTTGAAGGCGGGGAGGTAGTCTGCCCTTTAGCCTCGTTGTTTCCTAAGTAAACATAATGTGTCTCTGTTCCTGTAACTCCTTAGCTCTTCAAGTCATGGTTCCGGAGCGATGAAGGGACGCTGTGCAGCCCGTTGAGGACATAACTTTACTCGGGTCGCCATGGCCTCTCTAGCCGTGACTTCGGCGGCTCAGAGCTTCGAGGAGCATCGCAAGTCCTTCTCGCTGCTCTTCTACCGGGCTGTGCGGGACCTGAAGCCGGTCTGGATGCTGGAGGACATGCGCACGATGGAGACGTTTTACCAGGAGGAGGACGCCTGCCACAGGACTTACACCCCGTCGGAGGCGCTGCTCTACGCTATAGTCCACGACCACCAGGCGTACGCGCGCTATCTGCTCAACCGGTACATCCACGAAGCGCTGGCGAAGCCCGGGGAGCGCTTCTGCCGCTGCCCGTCCCCTGCATCCCCACACCTGGCCATGGCCGTCCGCTACGACCGGCGCTACATTCTCGGCCTCATCTTGCAGGAGACCCACCGGATAACCGGCTCGCCCTCCTCCTCCTCCTCCTCTTCCTCCTCCTCCTCCTCCTCCTCCTGCGCGGACCGAGCCGGGTGTTTCCACATGGAGGACGGCCGAACCCCTTTGCATCTGGCCTGCGAGCTCCTGCGCCCCGAGGCGGTCGTCATGCTGCTGGGGAGCGGGGCGTCCCCGCACGCCCTGGACCGCGACGGCTTGACGCCGCTGGACGTCCTTCTGGAGAAACTCGGGGAGTGCAGCAAGGAGGCGAACGGCGCGGGGAGCAGGAGGCAGTGTCTGGACAACCTGCTCATGTTCATGCCGAAGGTTCACTTTAAGATGAAGGGGGCTCTGAGCAGGGAGCCGGAGCGCTGGAGCGAGGTGCTGGGCGAGGAGACCTACAAGTACCTGGCAGAAAGGAGGCCGGCTCCGCTGATCCTCGCCGCCATGCAGACTGTTCTGAAGCAGCTGAGCCCTGCGACCTTCCCGGACAGCCTGCACGAGCTGCCCATCCCCTCCTCCCTTAAACCACCGGGCCTGCTTCCTGTGACCCAGCGGGACAGGGTGGTGGTGTAGCCTTCAGTGTGACATTGATGCATGCTCCACTATTTTAGCATGATGTGTGTGTGTGTGCGTGTGTGTGTGTGTGTGTGTGTGCGTGTGTAGCCTGTATGGCTACAAAGAGGTAACACTTCATTATAGGGCTGCACAAATACACAGTCAGGGAACAAATGAATGAATATTATCTACAGATGTGACTTCATACACACTGATAGGCCACTGATTGATTTACTGCAGGCTGATTGGAGCGTAGAGTTAGTTTAGCTGGGAACAAACAGCCATATTCTTTTTTTACACTAATCCAGGCATTAATAAGCAGTTTGTTTGTCTAACCTCATGCTAAAGTGTTACCTACTAATACCACTGCTGTAGAGCAACTCTGATGACAGTCAACTAACTGTGTTACTGATGATTTTTTATTTATTTTGGGTTTTATTTGAACGTAATGTTGAAAAAACAAAGTGGTCTTATAGATCATTTGAGAACAGTCAGGTGACTTGAACACTCTCTGGATGACTCTTTTTTAAATAAATAGTAATTCAAGTGTTGATCTAATGTCGTCTTTCTTGACTCCATGAAGGCCATTGAACACATTTGTTGACATCTTGCTGACTCAAAACAAAGGAAGAAACCAACCCGGGGACATACGATGGAAAGTTATTCTTGATTTTCAAGCTTCACAAAAACACAGCTTGACTCAAGGTCCAGCTTTCTACCACGGCCCGCAGTCTTATAACTGAGTGAACTCCACCGTTAGCTCTTTCTATGAAGCCCCCATGTCTATAATGCATTATAAACACACTTATAATCTGCTTATAGCCGTTGTAATGCACAATCATAGCACATTATAAAGCATTTTATAACGACGTATAAGGTCAAGCTTCATAATACTTTATAATTGCTGGTCACTTACTGACATTTTCTTTGTTTGCAAGGATCATAATGTATTACAATTCCTATTGTTGTAATGCATTATAATGCACTGTGTGTGACGTTTGAAATTTGAAGTTACTACAAGGAACTTTTTAACTGTTTATAGTAATAGTCTTGATTTAATACTGATGCCTTCATATGACCTACATAAGCAATCAAGACCTTCAGTTTCTGTAGTTATTCTCAACAGCAATCATCGGGTCCGATTCCCTCTCAAAACCAGAGGCTGCCCGTCTCTCGGTGAAGTCCGCTGCATGTGCAACATGTTTGGCTGTAGATTACCAGCAGAGGGCAGCATTGACCAAGGTTTTAACACAAAGGTCCCTCGTGCTCATCATGATCCTGCAGAAATACGAAGTTGTTCATTGTAAATACAGTTTCAGAAACTAAACATGAAGCCACCGCTGGCTTCATCAGATGGCTTTTTATTCGTTAATACATTTAGATTCAGGCAATTATTATGTGTAATCTGATGAAGAAGATGCAAATAAACACATTTTGCTCTCATTATAATTCACACACGAAACCCACGCTGACAGGGAAAACCAGCCCGTTGTCCTTCCCAGGGCATCAAATGCAAACGCTTTGTCACGCCAATCTGCGTCTGATACCGACGCACAAGGCACCTTTCAGCGTCTTGTATGAGCCACACCGGGCTTTCAAGTATGTCCGCATACTTCTTAGACGCTTAGAGAAAATGCTCCAATTTATGTGCTTTGAATTCACAACATCAACCACGTTTTTACTCCTCTCCTCCGCTGGGCTATACCCCGTGCGTTGCAAAGTGGTCTGACAAGAACAACTCCACACAGAAAGAGCTTCTGCGGGGCCTTTCAGGCTATTTGTGTCTAGATTTCGGGGGCTTAGCCAATTGTGTGTTGTATTCATTCAATCACATCAATACAGCAGTGGTCGTCTGGTGGAGATCTGCACTCCATTACAACAAAGAGAAGGGCTCTTCCTTGTTACTTAGATTATGCCTAACAAGGTCACATAGTTCATTCATTTGTCATTTTCCCACAAAGGGTTGCACAATGAAATACAAGTTGTTGGCAAGTTGAAGCGTCTCCATATCGTGGTCGCGTGGCAGCCGGTACAATGGATACTTCTCATCTCTGCGCAGGCACCTCACTGATATCACCGTTGCTCGGTAGACGGGTACTAACGATGTTCTGGGCAGTTTCAATCAACCGCTGCATTTGGTTGACCAAACGGCTCATTCATTGTGACTCCCACAGGGCCTCTGCAGAACCCTGGACCTCACTTCGGGAACCACAGCAACAGCCTGCCTTATTATTCTATGCAACACTTGAGTCATTTGCAGATCTTTGGTACTTTACTTCCTTGTCAAGGAAGGAGGAGGAGGATGAAACTTGATTCATAGGAGATTCTTTTCAGTTCCTCTTAAAAACAGGTTCCTTTTGCATGTCACCGTGTCTTGCACCACCCAAAGTCCACATGAGAGAAGAGTGTTCATACACAGAAGTGTTTGTTCCACCGAGGCCATTCAGGATGCAGATGTGTGGTCCGCCGCGCAGCTTCTTCTGGGCCCTGATGATACTGAGCAGCATCCCGGCTCGCGTGGATGGGTGTGACTTTGCTCAGTCAGTTTGCGGCGCTTACGCTTCTGGGGACGTTGTGATTGGAATAATGTTGCCATGTCATCGTAAAGTGAAGGCTCTCCAGGAGCGGATCAGACCTGAAAGCTTCCACTGCTTAGAGTGAGTACAAGAAAATATAGATGTTCTACATTAGATGGTCTTCATCTTATTTCTCCCGAACTGTTTTCTCTTTTGTCATCTTGAATCCCCCAACAAAATTGTTTGCATTTCATACAGCCATATTCATTTATAAAAATAAAAGAAATGCACAATCTGAACACTGACAGGATAGGAATAATAAAATAGCTACAAATTGAGACGTATCCATTTATAGTATGTTTACAGAATCTTGAAAAAACATCTTTTCACTCATTGCTATGCTCTTAATATTTTTTATTTGAACGTAAAAACTGATTCAGCTGTGAAAATAGGTTAAAAATAAAATGCATTCCTCCTTCCAACCTCTGGAGAATCATTATTACATCATGTTTTACCACGACATTGCTCGAAATCCACAAAACCAGCCTGAAAATGAAGAAAATCTAACATTGTGGGAGGTTTTATGGAGCAGAGCCGGAGAGTTGTCGGACCCTGGTCGAAGCTGTCTGATGCTACGCTGTGATTGGCCAGTCCGTGTTTGAGGGGCGGGACTCAGCGAAGGGTCAATTAAGTCTGGGGGTGCGGTCTTTTCCATCTTTCTTCAGTTCTGTGGTCCTGAAGATTCTCAATACATACTTCTCATCTTCAGCATGGAGGTGTGGTCTTCTGCAGACTTCCTCTATGAACTCAAACACCTCTAACCAAAATGTCTTGAAGATAATTTTATGTTTTTCCATTTTCAGTTTTGATCTGGAGTCATTTCTGAGATCCTTGGCTGCAATCCATGAAATTGAGACGATAAATGCAGCCGGCTTCCTCCCAGGAGTGCGTCTTGGATATTTGATGTGTGACACGTGCTCCTCTGCAAGCAAGGCGTTGCAGAGTGTGGGGCACATGCTGAAAGTCAACGGCTCTCTAAATGTGATGTGCGACTACACCGACTACAGGCCCAGAGTCAAGATTGTTTTAGGAGCGCTGTACTCTGAGGTGTCCATCGTTGTGGCCAGACTGCTGACTGTGTACATGGTCCCTCTAGTAAGTCACAAATACTGTCTGATGAGCAAATACGTTTAACTGCCAAGTATTTAGTGCATCTATGTTCTCATTCATGATCACTCATGCAGCTGAGGGTGTTTCAGGCTTTAATGTTTCAGCTGCATTTGTTGAAGAATTACTCCAACACATTGGGAAATATGTTTGGCTTCTTATAGGAAGTTGGATGAAATCTATAATTTTCAAACTCGGATAACGACACAGGTCATTTTCGATGTATTGGTGCCTAACTTGCTAGCTATGGAAGGCATATGTTCAGTATTTTCTACCAGACCTTCCTGTAATTGTTCAAAAACTCCGACCCATCAAAAAAAAAAGTATCACACTAGAATGAACCGAACCATGCCTCAATTTGGCTGTTTGGTACAGAACATTTGGGGATTTGAGGTGACTTTTGGGTGCAAAATAAATGTAATTCTAATTTTATAATCTTTTTATTTTATAATCTTCTCATCAGCTGAGCAGCACATCATCTGCACCAGACCTGAGTGATAAGCTGCGCTACCCAGTTTTCATGCGCACTATTCCCAGTGATAAGCATCAGACCAAAGCAGTGGCCACAATTATGCATCACTTTGGCTGGAACTGGGTCGGGGTTGTGTACGGCGACGACGAGTACGGCAGCGCAGCTTTCCAGAGCTTCCTCGGGAATGCTGAGGCAAATAGTGTGTGCTTGGCCTACCAGGAGGCATTGCCTAGTTACCTTGATCATTCACTCAGCCTGCAACGCATCAAGCGAGTCGCCGAGCAGATCCGCTCCTCCGATGCCCAGGTGGTACTGTTGATCCTTAAGGCAGAACTGGTGGAGGTCCTCTTTCAGGAAATGATCAGGACCAACACATCAAGGACCTGGATTGCCAGTGATGCCTGGTCCAAGAGCAGGGCCCTCGCCCAAATGGAAGGAATCAATAAGGTTGGGGACATCTTGGGCTTTACGTTTGTTTCAGAAAAGAGTGAATCATTTGATAACTATCTCAAGAATCTCACAGCAACCCCAGGAGGGTACAACCGCTTTATCGAAGAATACAAGAACCTGAGATTCAACTGCAGCTCAGAATGTTTCTCAAACAAGCCTCCATCGTATTGTCCCACACCTGATCTCCTGATAATTAAATCTGCCAATGCATGCACTTTCAAGGATCCCCAAGAGCAAAATGATGACTTTCTCGTAAAGACTCTGGATACAAGTGAAACCTTCCTTCACAAAGTAGCAGTGAGGGCCACAGCAAATGCTCTTAAAAAGCTACTAAAGTGCAACAGTTCATCGTGCTTGGGAGAGATTAATTTCCCACCATGGAAGGTGAGAATGGATATCATAATCAGATGAGAACAGATTTAAATCTGTAACTTCCTTATGATTTAAGAATTACAATGTAATGTGCGTTTCTAACCCGTAGAATTCTCATGAATGGTGATCAATCTCAGTTTAATTAATGCAAAAGGACCCATTTTAATTGACATTCTACCCTTTGCTTTGCAGCTTCTTAAGGAACTGAAGAAAGTTAAGTTTGAGTTTGACAACCAGAATTTCTACTTTGACGAAAATGGTGATTTTGTAAGTTTTTATGATCTTATCATGTGGGAACAAGATGGACACCGCAGACGATTTCAAAAGGTTGGGAAATACCATGTCCTTGATGAAGAAATAAAGATCGATATTGAAAATAGCATCTGGTTTTCAACAGCCAATACCACGGTAAGACAACAACGTACTCACAACATCCACTGACAGATTTGATTGCTGCAATAGTCAATGTATTATGTCTGTGTATCCTTGCACGGGACAGTGCCTGAGTCAAGAGAAAAGGTCAGGTGGTCAGGAAATACCTCACGCTTTAAACTGCTTTTCAGACCGTAAAACACTCTGAAAACCCCTAATCCAGGGATTAGGGACCTTTTGTGGGATTCATTGCTCTGTGAGAAACTACAACTGGCCGGTTTGAACTTCCCTCTCAAGTTGATCAACCTGTTCTCGTTCCTTATGGTTCAAATTCCGCAGCTTGGTCAGTGCGCCTCAGTGTCTGACACTGACGCACAGAGGAACGCTTTAGCTGAGTTTGCTTTGCACCAGGCTTGCAACTAACTTCAATGTAAATACACTTGTCCTTATTAGATGTTCAGAGCAATGGCAGTAGTATAAAGAGCAAGATAGTCCACACAAGATGGCTGGGAGAGGAGATGGATGAGTCGTACAGACTTTTGGCCAGGAGACTGTTGTTTGTGTCCCTTGTGAAACAAAAAGTTGTAATTTTGTCCTGTGAGAAGCTCTTTTCCTAAACCCAACTAATTGATACTGTTGCCTTAACCGAAACGTCCAGCAAAGGCTAGCTTAAACATGTGCAGGCTATCTCCAGACTGCTCAGTTACTCTTGTTCTCTCGTTTTGCTCTCTCAGATCCCTCAGTACAGATGCTCGGAGCGCTGCGCCCCTGGCTCAGTGAAGAAGATCCTGAACGTATACTGCTGTTACAACTGCACACCTTGTCTGGAGGGGACCTTTTCAGACGCCTGGGGTATAACTCTGATTCTGATTTTGTGCTTAATTTAACTTCAAAATATAAACCAACTTGAGACTCTGGGGTCCTTACCGGGGACGTTTTGGCTGTCCCCATAGTGTATTTAAATAATGCTGTCCACATTAGGTTTATTTTAGGCTTTTAAAGTACATTTGACTTCTAGCTAAATAAACCATGATTTTGCCTAATATGTACATCACCATCTTCTCTAACAGATCTTCATATCTGCAAAGCGTGTCCCAATGGAACTTGGTCTCTCAAGGGCTGGGATCAGTGCATGCCAAGATCTGAGTCCTACCTGCGATGGAAAGATACTCATCCCATCATCATGATTGCAGCCACAGTCTTTGGCATCTTGCTCTTGTTTGTTACCTTCATTGTCTTTTTGGTGTACAGAGATTCCCCACCTATGAAAAGAGCTGAGGTGAGATTGTCTTGTATTATGATAGCTGGTCTGTCAGTGAGCTTCGCAAGTGTGATATGCTTCATGGGCAAGCCCAGTGTACACCTCTGCCGGGCCCGCCAGGTAATGTATGCCATGGGCTTCACCCTGTGTGTGTCCTGCGTCCTAGTCAAGGCCTACCGTACCTTCCTGGCTTTCCTTCCCTTTGGTCAGCTGACTTGCAGGCGACTGAACAAACTCTATAAGCCGACTGTAATTGTCATCGTCATAACTGCTCTCCAGGGGATCATATGTCTTCTCTGGCTTATCTTTGACTCCCCTGATATTGATCCCACACCTCCGTCCCCACAAAGCATGATCAAACAAATCCAGTGTAGCGAAGGTCCCACATACATCGGTTTTGGCTTCATGTTGGTCTACATAGCTCTGCTAGCATTGGTTGGCTTCCTCTTGGCCGTCAAAGGCAGGAAGGTTCCGCAGGAGTTCAGCGAAACAGGCTACATAATCTTCAGCATGCTGATGTACTTGTTTGTATGGGTGTGTTTTATCCCAGTCTATATCACCAACAATGAAAATGCCTCTCCTGTGCAGGCTTCAGCCATTCTGGTGTCCACTTATGGCATCATCTGCTGCCATTTCTTACCCAAGTGCTACGAAGCCCTTAGGGGGTCAAAGACGGATACACTGGAGAGCATTCTGAGGAGATGGCGAGTCATCTCCAGTCGAAAACTTGATTTGGTGACAGACACAGACATACATATCCCTGAAATGAATACTTCCTCAGTAACGAGTAACAGGTTTTCCACATCAAATACAACACCTATATTGAAAAGCTTAGAGACGCTGAACGAGGTCAGCCCGACAGATTCAGGGGTGATCATAACGCCTATGTCCAATAAAAAGACGCATGCCTATACGAAGCTAGGAACAGAACTGAGGAGATGTAGGAGTATATCCATCTAAGACTGGCTCCAAGGAAATTTGATATGCACTGTACTGTTGTGATATTTTATTATACAAGTTTCCCTTTTTAAAGCCAACATTTTGTGCGATCTTCGTGCTGTAAATCCAAGTTAAAATGAGTTTTTCTTTTCTCTAAACTGTTGTATTCTTCAATGTACAGACAACCAAAGAGGACTCATGTGTATTGTGTACAGTTTAAAAGTAATATTAAAGAAAAAAAAAGCTTTTTAAAGCCTTGCTGCAAATTGTTTCCATCATATGTGCACCATTTTCCCTTTATCATAACCGTCTGCATCTTAACAGATCAACAAGGTGTGTACTGTAGCTCAGCTGGATAACTTGCTACTTACTACAAGGTGATGTGACTTTACGCAGAATATAAAAAACTGGTGTTCAGATCCAAAAACAGCTTTGCGTTAAAACGACGTGCCTTGGTGGGGCATTATTGTTTCAGGTACTGGTGAGACAATAAAATACAGTCCAGGAAGTTCCATATGTATGTACATATGTACATGTATTGCCAAGATTGCCATCCAGTGTAATTCATACTGTATAACTCATCAGGTTTCATTCAGGTGTTTGATACCTTTCAGCAACTGAGGAAGCCCAACTTTCAAATGTCGGGGAAGTAGATATGTGAAGCAAACAATATTAATTCTGTAAGTGTAACTAAGGAAGGAATCAGGAGAGGTTTATTGATGGGAGGGGTAAAGTTTTTTCCAACTCGGTATCAGAACCAAGACCCTCTGGGCTACAGGTCAATTAACCCGCTTCCTGGACAGATTTCAAGATGTCCGTTTCGTTTGCTTTTACACCACAAAAAAACTCCACCAACAAACGGGCAAACGGACCTGAGTTTGTTTCGACCAAACCAAACGGATTACACTTTCCTTTGTGCTTCCCAAACCCTCAGCTGCTGATTGGACATCATGTTAGTTTTATCCACTTGGTGGTCTATAAAAATATGCTGGATCTACACCGCTGTCTGTCTCTGTCGCTGCCAACCTCGGTGCTATAACTCTTACGTTGAGCCGTGTATATCTGATATGGGTGAAGATTCAGCCACTGGATTGGGGAAACTCTTGCCTCAAATCTGTTCAGAAACAGATTTCGGTGGAATGCTGAGGTGAAATTAGTGAAACTTTACCAGAATATTTTTCCTGTTTTCAAATCGGGGGCGTATTTAGGAATTGTGGGTTTTTTATAGGAACATCGGAGATGCGTCCTTGAAAATCCTCTGAAGGAAGGACTCATCCCTCGGTAGAATTGGAAGGATGAAAAGTCCTTCGGGGAGATTTGATGATGAAGCATCCTTGAAATTCGGCCGTTGAAGGATCCTTCCGTGACTTTGATAAACACCCACTGTTTACGAGTCAAGAACTCCGGATCTGTCAAGGTCAGGGCCGTGCCTCTGGGTTTTTCCTCCCCCTCCGTATCCATGTATGTCTCTCTGTGTTTGTTGCTGTATTTGAAACCACCTACTACATACTACTGACTAATGCAGTATAAAATATGCAATACGTACTGCGCCAGTAGTACGCATTGGGAGTGAGAACCGGTTGGAAATTTACCAAACTAAGCATAAAACAAATCGACACGTTAAAGTCGGAGTACTTCAGTGCAGAAATGTGAGAGCAGGCATAGACACACGCCACCAGAAACATGGATAATGTTAGAAAGGTTACTTCTGTTTAATATCATATTCTGTACATGAGTAAAACTAGGATAAGAAACATAAAGCACGTGTTGTGGATTTAATGACACAGGCAACATAATGTTGAATTTAACCAAAACAATCATACAACATATTGGAAAAATCAATCCCAGCACGGGCATCAACGGGCAGCCCTCGGCACAACAATAAATAGCGCCTGATAACCCTGACATGATCTCTGTCCTTGGGGGGAAGGGTCAACTTCAGAGTTTTACAGCGCTCTTGTTGTGCAAGCCTGAGTGAAAAAGCTGGAAGGGGAAACATGTGAGAATAACACAGCATGTCCACCTGAGACCGTTACACAACCGTCAGTCGATCACTAATCTACCGCAAAAGTATTAAAGCCTCCTGCAAAAAGACACTGGCCAAGCTTACCCACAACTGATCACTGATCAGAATACAAGTAGAACACACATCATTCTCTCTCTCTGATTACAGCTCTCATCTGCTGTCAGTCCGTATTGTCCACCATCCAAGTCTATTAAAAGAACAGTGAAGCATGATTGTCAGCCTGCAGGGAAATGGTTCATTTCCTTCCTTGTAACTGCAATGTTTTGGATGTCGCCATCGCTCTGTGACAATGCAGCTATTGTTGTGTCATTCTGTTTATGTTGGTAGACAGATGAACCATTTCAGAATAGTGATGGTCTCAAGTGTTGAAATGCAGAAACGCAGGTATTTAGCAGATAGCACATCTGATCTTGATCAGATCACTTTTCACTCTTGAAATAGATGGATAAACTAATAGTAATCTTCTTCTCTACAGGTGCACAGCTGAGCTAAACACACTCATTGGGTAGAGAGGGTTGTCCGGTAACCGCAAGGTCGGCGGTTCGATCCTTGGCTGCTACGAGTCCTGTGCCGAAGTTTTCCTGAGCAAGACACTGAACCCCTAACTGCTCCCCGGGCGCTTCTCAGCAGCCCACTGCTCCCAATAAGCTAGGGATGGGTTAAATGCAGAAGTCAAATTTCGTATATGTATTTCGTAAAAATTATCCCGTAAATTAAAGGTACTTCAAACATGAGTTTGACACTGTCCGTTATGTTGCATTCACCAGTCACCAGAATGTGACATTTACATCATTGGAAGATGGTTTTACTGACAGCTAACCTTGTATCCACACCAGATAACAAGCCTAAAGTGGCTCCTTTTGTTATGTGTTGTATGGTGAGCTGAAGCGCATTTGCAGCGTGAAATTGACAAAACGGCAAACACACCCAACTCCACTTAATTCTGCAACGGTTCAAAACTAAATAGAGGAATTCTTCTTTTTTCTTTGCAAATAATATAGAAAAAGATTTAGACTGAATTGACTTCAACATTAGTAGACGGAACAGAACGTGCAGCCACAAAAAAAAACACGACTAAACTATGTAGGATATTGACACAACTACGTTTCATAAGGTTCAGCAACCTTTAAATTATAAAGTGCAAAATAAAATGTTGTGATGTGCATGCCGTGTTATGACATGTGAAGGAAATGTACGTATAATGCAACACAATTATACAGCATGAATGAGCAAGGTATATTATTTTATATCATATTATATTATACCATAGTATATTATATTGGTTAACAATCAATCTTTCATAAGATATCGTAGGTGAAGAAGAAAAAAAACAAGTAACTAGCTGCTAAATAAATGTAGTGATTTAGTCAAATCAATGTTATTAATATAGACCAAATATCATAAATCTGCCCCGGGGGGGCTTAACACTCCCACTAAAAGACCCCTGGAACATTTAACAAATGAAGGAAACCTCAGGAAGAGCACCTGAGGAGGGATGCCTCTGCCAGGACAGACAGACACGCTATATGAGAGACGTGAAATTACACTGTTCACACTCGGAATAAGCCAATTATGTGTCACCAAAACAGATAGAACAAGACCATGGAGACCTGGATGAGGACAGACTACACAAACACACACATGATGGCAGACCTCCAGCAGTTTAAGCTCCTTCTGCTTGCAGCTTGCCCTGTTCCTGTTACTGTAATACACCTGGGCGTGGGTGGCAAGGATTACAGAGATACTTTGAGACAGATAGCTGGACTCTTTTGGAGAGTGTGTTGTTTTTTTATGAACTCTGTTAATCCAGGGGAGAGCCTGTCTAACGGCCTGTCTGACAGTCACGAAGTTCCCCAGAAGTGTCTTTGTCTCTTTCAGTGGTGAGTCTCGTTGAACCAGCTGTTCTCCATGTACAAAACAATCCCTTCATACAAAAAAAAAACATCTAGTCAAGCGGACTTTCTACTGTGTAAAAGCATTAAAGACCATCCAGAGTGGTCCTCCCAGCCAACTGACAGGACAAAATCAAGCTTTTGTGGCAGGAGATTACACATTTTTGAACAACAGTGTGTGCTTATTCAGCCTACTGTATTCTTACATGAGGCAATGAAATAGAGAAGACATCCTGTTCATCTTTGTTAAGCCTGTCAAGATTTAATCATACAAACCAGTATGCGGGCACAGTTTATTTTACATGCTGGATAAATGCCAGTTGAGACAAATGTTTTTTCTGAAGCTGAAGTTCAGGTTAGTCCACTTTTAACTGAGTCAAGGGTGGTGAGTGTATTTGGTCAAAGAGATTAGGTCAAGAGTGTGAGGTGTGACAGTGAAACCTGAGAAATGTCTAGTGTGATTGGATAACTCTCTTACTGTAGGTCCTATTTTCATTTTCTCGGAAAATTTGTCAACTCTTGGCTGAGAACTGGTTCCCTGACCCAGCATTTACAATGAGGGCTACAAGTGAATTTCCGTGTCTGTGTGTTTGTGTGTGTGTGTGTGTGTGTGTGTGTGTGTGTGTGTGTGTGTGTGTGTGTGTGTGTGTGTGTGTGTGTGTGTGTGTGTGTGTGTGTGTGTGTGTGTGTGTGTGTGTGTCTGTGTGTGTGTTTGTGTGTGTGTGTGTGTGTGTGTGTGTGTGTGTGTGTGTGTGTGTGTGTGTGTGTGTGTGAGAGAGAGAGAGAGAGAGAGAGAGAATAGAATTAGGATGGCCATGACATAAGAAATAGAACTATATGTCTCGGTAAAATATTAAATACATCAAAGTAAGCCGGACATTTCTGGCAATCAGTCTGCAAAAACAGATTTGTTTATCTCTGAAGTGAACAGTTGCATGTAAACTACGAACAGCAGTGGATGAGGCTAAAAACACCACCTGACAAACTTGGTTCTGATTAACCTGATGAGCTTAAAGTCTTACGTGTAAATGCGCGTGTGTGTGTGTGTGTGTGTGTGTGTGTGTGTGTGTGTGTGTGTGTGTGTGTGTGTGTGTGTGAGCGTGTGCGTGTTGATGCACTTAACGTAACCATCTGTGCGTGCTGAAGCAGAGAGAGGAAAGAAACCCCCCGATCCGTCTTAGCCTCTCAGCTCTCTCGCGATCGCAAGCCTCGGTGGACAGTCAGTTCACTCAACAGGTGGCTCCTGCACTGTTTGAGCGAACAATCCTGAGGGGAAAGCATACAATAACTGAAGAAATATATATTCAAACTAGCATGTGGAGGCTCCGCTGTCAACAAAAGGACATTGTTGGGGGATTCTAGAAGACCTTGTCTATCCAACTACACGCATCCTTACCTATGGATTTACACTTGGGCTTTTACTTTTGCTCCTGACAAATGTTTCTTCAGAGAAAGTGATTTTTCAAGGTTTTCTTGATTCACTTTTGAGAGCAAAGATGGGCTGCTCTCCATCCAAAGGAAAGTTATTTTCAAAGCCAGAAGTCCTTGGACCTCAACAGGCTCTGCTGGCTGAAGCACCACAAGACGAACCTCAACAGGCTCTGCTGGCTGAAGCACCACAAGACGCACCTCTAAAGGACCTGCAGGCTGAAGTACCCCAAGATGGTGTTGAGTCTAGATCCGAAGAGCAGAAGGGCACATGTTTTGAGATGGAGGAGAAAGAAAATGAACTACCCCAACTCACTGAAGAACATCCTACAAAAGAGGCCGCATGGTGTCAGTTGGCCTCTGACACAACGGGAGGCCAAAACGCTGAGGACATTGAAGAAACAGAGGTCAATGTGATGCCCCAAGAAATAATCAATGAGGATGTAATGACAGATAAGATTAATAAGTTTGAGAAAAGAAAGAAAAATAAAGGCAAGAGAAGGTCTGCCGAAAAGCAGAGAAAATCCTTAAGTGTTCAGACAAAGTTGGACTTCCCGCCACACATGGTGAGGGCTCACCAGGCAGCCTATGACTTTCTGAACCCTAACATATCAAAATTCGAAGCCCTGTTGGACCTGCTGGACCAGGCCGCCCAGACACAGCTGTCCCTCCAGCCCACAATGTCTGCGTTGGTGTTGCGCTTCGAGGAGATCAACCAAGCTCTAGAGGAGATGGCTGAGGAGGGGGAGTTCATGTTGAAGGAGCATGGGGACTACATGGCCTTGCCTTCTGGGATGATGGGCCCAGCTGTTCTACCAGCTAAACCTAGGACTGACTCTGCCAACCCCCCTAATCCACCTCCTGATCTGTTACAGCAACTGCTCCAGCATTCAACAGAGAAAATGAGGCTCGTGGGGGGCTCCGTACAGGCACTGGGTGACACCACGCTTGACGAGGCAGTGGAGTATTTTTCTTCTCTTTCTAAACTGCTGTTTGAGAAGCTGCAGACCAAGCAGGCAGCAGAGCAGAGGCTGACTCTAGTGCTGGCACGGGTGGAGAAGGCTGCCATGAAGTTGAACCCCGAGGATTCGTCACTGCACAGCGAGGACAGCGGTTTCGGCGGAGAAAATGAGAGTCTGAGAGAGTCAGAGAGGCACCGCCGCCACCGTGGGAGTGCTGGATCGGGAAGTTGTGGATCTGGAAGCAACATCCGCGGTGCATTTGATACGCTGCCCAGTAATCTACTGAACCTCGGCTATAATGAATATGATGAAGAGGACCAGGAGGAGGAGGAGGAAGAGGAGGAGGAGGAGGAGGATGATGAAGAGGATGATGATGATGACGGTGATAGGCCTGAAAGGAAGAGGTCAAACTCTTCCCCACCAGATCCCAGTCAACCTTTCATTTTCATGTGTGCAAAGTACATGCAGGATCGGCAGTCTACAGTCAAACGACCCCTGACTGCTGTTACCACAACCAAACACTCTTCATCCACCAGGTGTGTAAACATTATGATGGAGCTACAAAAGAGCCAGGGGAACTTGGATCAACGAATGAAGAATATGGCTGAAATCCGTGGAAAGAAAGAGTTAACAGGGCCTCATTACAACCTGTATAGAGCTGGTCTACGACGGCATTCAGTAAGTGGATCAGCAAGTGCACAAAAAGGCCCCTTCAGAACAAACCTATCATCAGTGTTGGCACCCCAACCACCCAAGCACCAGTCCGTCAGAAGGCTAATAAATACCTTTAGCCAAGGGGTTGATGGTAGACCAGAGCAGAGCCTTGCTAATATTCCACCTCATATCAGGAGGCCCAGAAAATGTGGGATTATTCATTTATCTGACACAGTAAATAGCAATGAGGGGGGGTTGGTCAATGGCAATAATAACAACAACAGCTGGCCTGAAAGCAAGGATGACCTCGATGTAGACAACCTACCACCTCCGCCCCCAGAGGTTCTGATGGACAATTCCTTCCAGAGAACCGAGGGCATATCAGGAAACAAGGAAAGGTCACAGGAAGATTCGGTTCTGAGTCTCCCAATGATAAACCAAAAGACCAGAGTTTCTCAGCGTCTCAAAGCAGCCGTGCAGAATGTGGCATTGCTGCCAAACCGAGCCAGCATTAAGCCAAGATCGATCACTATCTTACCTGCCAGGCATGCTGCTGTTATGGGGGCGCAAGAAGCTGAGCAGCAACGAGAAACTGATCCGGATCCAGAAATAGAGAAGGTGAACTGTCTCTACCAGCAGGCACGTAAGATGATTCAACTGAGCAATGCAGGAGAATCCTCTGACAAGAGAGATATTACAGAATTACGAGGCAGAGGACCTTCACCCCTTCAAGCCAGAGTGGGTCAGAGATGTGGAAGCAATGAATTCTATGAGGGTGAGATGTCCTCTTACAGCCTGCCTGTGACAGCACCACCTGTCTCCAGAGTCCGCCTACCACCATCTTGTCCTTCTGTGTGCCACAGGTTTCCAAGCCCTCCTGCATTCAGACCTCAATCCACCTCTAGGCCCTCATCTCGCCCAAGTTCTCCAAAAACGGTGACACGTGAAACAGACAACAACACTGAAGAGATCATTCCGTCTGTGTCCTTTCGTGACGCCCGCTCAGTTTTCTGTCGAAAGGACTCTCAGACCTCTATTCTCCCTGGAAGTTCTGTACTTCCCAAACCATGGGGTGAAGCCTTCCGAGGCAGACTTCCAACAACAGGGATAGACAACTCTACCCGTCGCACCCAATCAGAACAGAGGCCTAGTTCTTCCCATTCTGAGTTTTTCAAAGATGGCTGTCCAGGCTCTACCCAGGTCAAGGGGAGTGAGCCTTTTACCACAAAATAAAGGTAAATAATATTACAAAAGTTGTGGGTCTAGGTAAACCTTGCTGGTCTTTTTAACTGCTTTATTACTTTTAAAGAAAACACTTGACTGGGTACTTACCAATACAAGTCATGCTTAATTAAAATTGACTTGTCAAGTCCTTACTTGAGTTTTGAGGAAGCTATTAGATACTATAACAAATCTGATGAACATATTTCTGTATATTCTTCTAAAATATGATATTTCATAGGCATTCGTGTAGCTTATGGTCTATTACTCTATAAAACATGAGTAAGGGTTAAACCCTTGCGATTGAGTCATCTGTGTGGGTTTAAGTGAATGACATCAGCACTTCTGATTATCTGCATTGCCAACAGACACCAAACAGACACAACTGGTATATCTACTTGAACCTGCTACCCCATATGACCTTCTTAAATTGTGAAATGGCCCTCACGTTTTTTTTGATAACTTACATTGTAACTACTAAATCTTCCTAATCAAGTTGCATGGGAGTTGTGAAACAAGTCATCTTGTCATAGTAATTGAATCATAAATCATTTGATAGTTGAAATGTCATTGCTTCAACCCTGAATCAAATCTTCAATTTATGTTACCGTCCTACCGCCCGCATTCCAAAATACTCCTTAATATTAAAAATTGGTTACATACAGGGGTCATATTTTTTGTATGTACCTGCATTCATATGAAACATAAGAGCATACAACAGCATTTCAAAATGGGATGGAGGCATGGCTGGGTTACCCACTGATCAAATCCCCAGGACTCAAAGTCCCATATTTACCATGTGTCAATTAGCTGTATTCAAAGTTATTTATTGCAATTGTTGAAACAAAGGTACAATATCAACTAAGGCATCACAACTTAAACTGGTACTAGAGCTATGTACTGTAGCAATGCACTGCGCACTGAATTTAGAAGAGATTTGTCAAAAGAGACCAAGATATCCTGAATTTTAGTCTCTATATGGGTAAAGCTCCAAGCGCCCTGCGTAGATATTCTACATTATCTTGTTCTTTTATTGTTGTTTTCTTTGTTTGTAACAGTTTTAAAATATCTGTTTGTCTATAAAGAGATTGACTGTAGAGATAGTCTGTGTGGAGACCCGCAGTAAAAGCTTTTTCCGACAGTTTACCTCTAATTCATACCTACTGTAACAGTGCTCCCGTTGTATGTTACCAGCTCACCCTCTCTCCCTCTATAAACCACCTGGCCTAATCCAGATTGGATTAGCCCTCCTTCCCTTCTCTCCACCCATGCGGTTAGCTGAGCTCCTAGGCCTGCTATCCCCCTAATCCACTCATGTACTAAAACTCCTTTCCCCTCCTTTGTTGCTCTCCTATAGGCTGGACAGGCCCCCTGATGACAGGAGACAACTGCCAGTTGGATCAAAGTGCCACTGCGACTACAGTCTAGAGCCCAGCTGTGATTGGTCAGGGTTGCTTAAGTGAAATAGGTGGGACGGGAATGGAAAAGGGGATTATGGATTAGCAGGATTCTGAGGTTTAGACCCTTTCTCTTTTCTTTCCTGATATGAGGTTTGTACTGAGAGTGGGTGTTAGATACATTTATAATATGTATTGTTAAGTTCTTGAACATTTCTCTCTGACTGACTTCTGAAGAATTTGTCTGTGTCAGTTTCTAAAAGGGCCTACTTAATCTTTATCTATACGTTAAATCTATAATCTACCTTGAATTTGTTTGCTGTTAAAGATATATGTTTGATATACCAGCTGCTGGCACTCCAGTTGTCCTCTCAGCTACCTGTTGAACCCCAAAGCTGGGACAAAATGTGGTATTTGGGGTTGTTTTTAGCTGCTATACCAAAATAAAAGAGCAATTAATTGACATAATAAATCAGATGTACTCAAGTGTTTTTGTATGTATTCTATTTTGTGTTTGTACTAGCTTCCCATTTGTGTTAACCATGTTTTCTACCTCGCCTGTGTCCCAATAAAAGAGAAACGTCTTCCTAGTCTTTTCTAGAAGATGCTTTTTATGGAAATGTTCAAAGGCACTATGGGCAAATAGGGTAAAACAAGTTAACTAATAGATATTGGCATGAAACTTTCCAAGTTTATTACTTACATTAATAGGTTTTCTGAAAATATATGTTTAAATATGCAAATGAAGCATTCTCTTATCAAATATGAGCTAATTTGAATACATTTCCACAACAGAAATCTGAACATTGGATGAAGCCAGGTTCAAAATGATTGTTTTGTTGACATATTAGAGTCAAAGGTTTTTACAGAGGGAATTTTGGAATCTCTTTTTATCAGTCCATAAATGAAAAAATAAGAAAACTATCAACAGCCAAAAAAAACATTTGCCCCATGTTTTTAAGTTATACAATGTTGTATGAATCAGGCTATGAATGATATATGAACAACCCTAAAAGCCTTCAGAATAATCGATAGTAATGAAACTGGAAAGTTTGGTGTAGACTGAAGTGGAGAGTCTGAGAAAAACCTCATTTAGAAACAATGGCCTTCAAAGATGTGCATCTTTAAATATCAGACATTTTGCAAGACACTGCAGGTGAATAGAGTAAAAAAATAAATAACTAATAGATATCACCATGAAACCTCCCCAGATGACTACTTACAGTCAGACAATTATTTTTTGTATCATAATTTTCCTGCTCATCCCAGTCGTGGCCCTGTTCTTGAACCTCCATTAACTCAAATCCCTTTTGCAGCAGCCTCCTCCAGCTATCATGTATCATGATGACTTCATCACTTGGAGAAGCTGGCCTCTTCTCGATGATTTGAAGTGACTCACTTATATGGTTCTGTTCATGGAAGGTTCAGTGGGACGTCTCAGTCAAATTAAACCACATCACCACCACATAAACACCAATAAACAAGAGCTGGTATTCACCACATTGAATTGAGTTGAACCTTCAACACTGATATGGATTTTCATGTACAAATGCTGCCATCTATTGTCTTGCATTTCAAATTGCATCTATTTAAATTCCCTTGCTTCCCTCCAAGCTTTCAGGTGATTTGACTGACTTGTTCCTCTTTGTTTTCAATCATTTTCTTTTCCCCTTACAAAGGATTTTAACTACTCTTACTTCCTCACAAAACGTGAATTTCTTTTACACCCACGTCTAATAAGAGTTTTGCACTTTTCAAAAGGACCATGTCCATTAAAGCGAAAGGTATCTGGGGTCAGTGTCTTGCTCAAGGACCCTTTGGACAGGAGAATTGCATGGATCAAACCAACAACCCTAAAATAATGGAAGACCCCCTATCGCACCATTACAGATGACCTACAATGAGTGATCTTGAATGTGCTCCAGGGGATCAATAACAAAACGATGAATCATTCAAATTTAAATTCCAGCCACAAGATATGATCACTGGAAGTATAATTTCCTCTGTAACAGCCAATGTTCAATATTATCTTCTCACAATTTAACGCTGTAGACCCTAGACAGCCCAAAACGTTTCAAGTCGCATATCAGACACAAGTTTCAGGATAAAGTTTTTGCACCTCGCATGTATCTGTGCGAGTCTGTGAAATGTTTGAGGACACGTGAACTATTTTTTAATTTTTAACTGTATTTACTTGTGAACAATGTTGATGAAGGAAGAGATTGTTTTGGCTGTTCCAATATGTTTTTCATGCGTGTGCCCACGAAAGCCAGCCACATGTGTCACTTTACGTTTGTTATATGAATACAGTCTTTTCAAAATAAACTCCTTCACATGAAGCAACAATACTACTTAGTCAGGTTTAGGAACTACGGATGTGCCGTTGCTAAAGTACACAAGTCACGTGACAAATAAATCAACGTTGACCTCTCGTTTCACACGGGACCGAACGGCGGGTCTCCGGGGTGAAAGGTCAATGTCTGTCCCACCCGATCGCCCTGAGCGGGCTATATGCAGTCTTTATACTTCCTCGTTCATGATTACGTGGATAACATACTAAACAAATGTGTGGGATTTTAGAGAATGAGGTAGCATCATTACTCGTAGGTATAGCTACAAACGCTGAATGAGAACAGCTTCACTTATTTTACATGTTCTATCGTCCCTGTGATGTACTACGCTCTGTTCAGTGAGTATGTGGTGAATATCGCTGGATAAAATATAATGTCAGCATGACACTCGACATCTGCTACTTAAATAGACTCCTGTTCCTCTGACACTCCCCATCCTCCTTCTAAATGATTGATGAGCTCCTTTGTTGTTGGTAGCGCCGTCAGTCTCGCTGCCTGATGAGGCTGCGAGATGAAAAGGACGGGGACGTGCAGCTGTTAGTGCTGATGTAACTCTAATCAACGCCGCTAACTGTGAGCTGAGATGCTAAAGGCAGAGCCAGGGGACACTGTGTGGTCAAAGGGGCCACAGCCAACAGTTTCAGGATGTATCTGTGACGCACTGTCTCCGTGTGCTTCTTCGTACAGGAGGGAGCCACTAGGGGAATAGCTGGTGATGTAAACTCAGCAGGAAACGAGGTAATGAGTATTCAGGGATTTACTGCAAATTCCAATCTGGAATAACAATCTATTTTTTGAAATGGCTACTGTAAGAAACCATCATAGCAACATGTTAACCCATTATTTCTCAAAACATTGTTAGTTCTACAGTTGATGTTACCTGAACAGATGATTATAATAATAATAATTTCAGGAAAAGTTACAGTTAATTTGTACATTAAAAAATGGACGGAGCACTCGGTGAAATCTGAGTCTGCTGCGTCTTTGTCTGGACTGTCGTTTTGAAGCCTTGAGTTCGACATTTAGGCCGTCGCCATCTTGACCTTTATGCGACCAGAAGTGACACGAGAGGGTCGAGTTAAGAACAACTGAATGCTTAATACGACATATTTTGGCGACCAAAATGTTACAATTAACTTTCATGAACTGAAAACACACTGTGCAAGAGTGAAAGTAGTAAGACAAAAACAGGAACAACTCTCAGACCGGAAAATGCAGCGGCAGCGACCTGTCGATCATAAGGTAGCCCCGCCCTAAAGCATACCCTGCTTTATGGTCTGTTTGACTCTAAATGGACCATAATGTACTAAATGAACATCATGCTGTATTGAAGAAGACTTGAAACTAGAGATTGAGACCATAAACTCATGTTTACAATGTTTACTGAGGTAATAAATCAAGAGAGAAGTAGAGTCATTTTCTCATAGACTTCTATACAAACAGAGGAGTCGCCCCCTGGTGGACATTAGAGAGAATGCAGCCTTCTTTTTGCTTCATTGGCTTCACTTGCTCCAACTCACACATTCTCTCGTCTGCTCTGTTTTCTTGGCCACAAACTATCCCTCCCTTCAAACCTGCAGAAAAAAAACTTTTCACGCCATTACAATAGCTCTATGCAGCAACGTGTTTACGTGTTGATGGTATCATGCTTCTGTTGTAATTCTGAAAAGAAGTAAAATAAAATTCACAAAATACAAATAGATGATCCTGCAATGCAAGGAACATCTTTGAACATCATCTCGTATGCACATTCAATTTTTTTTGTGTTTTATGTTTAGGACGAGATGATGATGGATCACTTTGGAAGGCATTCAAAATATGTAGGAAGGATATTTAATCACCGCAGCCCCTCTACTGACAAGCTGTAATGAGAAAAGTCAGACGGATAAACAAATGCAGAGAGATTTACACTCAACCGAGCATCATAATCTAACATATTCATCACATCAATGGTGATTTGATTTCACTGCGGGGCAGGTGAAAGCCTCTTAACTGCAGTTTGCTGGGGTTTGCTTGACCTTTGAAAGCTGTTGGAATCACAAATGTGTTTGTCCGTGGAGAAATAAGGATTCCTTTCAAAACTTGGACAGAATAAATTGGTTCTCAGCCGGTGGGATACTCATGTAGAACAGAAAGTTCCTGGTTGTTCTGAGAATGCAATACACCGTGTATCCGTCTGCGACAGGATGTGTTTATTATTTCAACAGTGAGACAGAGAGTGACGTTCATATCAATCGGGTCAACTCTGTTATCAGCCTGAGCACAGTTTGTGCTGGCAGTAGTTTTCATTTCATTTCAGGTTGACAGGTGACTAAATCACTACCAGCCTGCTCGCTGCTCTCTGCTGGCACAGACGTGAAACTCTGAGATTATTTTGTTGTCCACACTAACTTTTATGTACGTATGACTTAGAGAGAAATTGAGAAGACTCGACTGCCTCACTAATCTAACATTTCACTCCTATAACATTTTACGATAGTGTAAAAAAAGGGTTAGGGTTACATTAATGGAGATGGCTTGATGGCTCAGAGGGCTGCGCCACAAAACATATTCAAACATATGCAACATCAAATAAACTTTCATTTGGGCTCGGGTCATTGTCATCATGCATTTCTAATAGGATGGCTCTTCAAAATGTGAGCAATGCTAATTGCAGGCTGAATATGATTATGTTAATTATTATACACTTTCAGGCCCTACGTTGCAAGACTGTTGGCGGTGATTCAACTGAAATGCTGTTAATGCAGCTTTTACCTGCGCTGATCAGGTTATGACATATAGCAAATAATGGGCTTCACATTTTATATACAGCTTTGGGTGTTTGTCACACGAGGTGTCGTATGGTTAAAGGTTGTATTTGGGCTCCGGAAGTTTGTGGACACTTTGGGTTAAAATCCAAGATTTTTTGTATTTACATCGGGGATGGACACTGGACAACATTTGCATAAGGCAAATATAAAGAAATCCACTGTAGACTCCCAATCCACACTGTTGTCCAATTTAAGTTGACTTGCTTTATAAGGCCTTCCCGGCATTTGTCGTCTGTAACGCAGCGAGTTGTGGAGCAAACAGAATCATTTCTAATTAATAGATAAGATGAAGTCCTCTCCTCTCATTGCAACCGCTGCATATCATCACTGCCCTGGACTGTGGCTGTCGCTGCACCGAGCTGCTGTCTGAAATAGTTACTTTTTAGCACATTCTCACATTAGTTCACAGGACTGTCTGCAGTGTGAGGCTCGTCCAAAGCATGCGTTCACCAGTATTTACAACAGTAAGCAATGATTTGGCGACTGGGAAAGTCAAAGGTCCACGGTCTCTGCTTCGATACTGAATGAGCCTTCATCTGCATAATGCTAAAAATAGGCCTCTCATGCAGAAAGCGAAGAGGTTGCTGAGCTATCCAAGGACTGCTTACTCAGCATAAAAGAAGAATGATGATCTTTTTTTTCTGAACAGACACTATATGCAGCCCACAGAATTGGTCAATTTATAGAAAATTGGCACTGTGATTGGGGTTAGGGGTTGATCAAAGAACAAACTTGGGGACAGAATAATCTCTGTAGGGTCAGTCTAAGGAAGTGGGCAAGAGCCCCCCACAAACACCTCTTTGCACAAACATGCAAAGAGAAAGGAAAAGAAGGGAAGAAGAAGAAGAAGAAGAAGAAAAAGAAATACGTGCTATTAAACAATGAAGCAACTAATGTCGCCCAAAAAGGCAAGATACTGAAGACGAGTTACTCCAATACTTCTTAAAATGTCAAAGCATAGGGCATGTGGTGCTAAATGTGCTGGAGAACATAAATATAGCAGCTGGGGGACATAGTGCCTCACATCAAGGTTGTGAAGTGTAAAAAAGAGCAACGGAAATTCAGAGATATAAAGTGCAAAATAAAATGCCATACGCTGAAGCAGCAAAGCGGGTGACGCAAGATATGACAGCTAATCTGCATTTATTAACCTCAAACATTGATTCTATGAGACATTTCCTTTAATTAGCACAGGTGCAGAAGTGGAGTCGCAAAATGTTCAAATAAGTGTGCAGTAAAAGAGGAAAAGTGGAGGATTGTGGGTAAGTTCAACCTCGTGTCCTTCATTGGGAAGGTTGTACATGTTACGGTGCAACAGAGAGTGGCTGGGGTGGCTGTGGTGTATTTGAAATATACTACTAATGCTGCGTGTCCTTTATTTTGATCATTCAAAGCCAACAACATAGCTGGCATAGCTGAGATGGCATTAGAATTTAGAAGTAGTGCCTCTCGCTGTTGAAAAAGGTGGTTCGTGGGAGGAGTAACATGCTGGAACTATTTCTTGATGAGCAACAGTCATGAACCGTGACTGTGTGCAGTCATCACAGTGTTGTATTGTACCATAATACCACGATGTTTGTACAGACACCAAAACCAGAACCTGTGGTTCTTACCAATAGTATCTAGCAACCAGTGCTATGGAAAAAAATCTGGCTTGTAGGCGTAAGTAAACAAGCCATCATTACGGCACACATAGCAAACATAATGCTAATGTATGTAAAGGACTGTGCATCCACAAGCCGCTGATCTCCATCCTTTGATTCACAATGAAGAAAACATGAATTGAGTTTCATCATTTAATAGAAATTAAAAACAACATGTTTGTGGCAAAGAAACGCCGTGTGGAGCTAGGCTATCTGATTCCCCCTGCTTCAAGTCTTTATGCTAAGCTAGGCTAACCACGTTCAGACCAGGCGGCAACCTCCGGTTCTGCCGAGTGAAGCCGATGCGGAAGTGTCATTCTCTTTACTGACCAGCAGGGGGCGACTCCTCTGGTTGTATAGAAGTCTATGAGAAAATGACTCTACTTCTCTCTTGATTTATTACCTCAGTAAACATTGTAAACATGAGTTTATGGTCTCAATCTCTAGTTTCAAGTCTTCTTCAATACAGCATGATGTTCATTTAGTAGATGATGGTCCATTTAGAGTCAAACAGACCATAAAGCAGGGGATGCTTTAGGGCGGGGCTACTGTGATTGACAGGTCGCTGCCGCTACCAGAGACGTATCCACACCACGTTACAAATATGGTATGGTGTTTCAGTATTATTCAGTGTGTGTGTGTGTGTGTGTGTGTGTGTGTGTGTGTGTGTATGTGTGTGTGTGTGTGTGTGTGTGTGTGTGTGTGTGTGTGTGTGTGTG
This sequence comes from Leptoclinus maculatus, assembly GCA_032191485.1. NCBI lineage: Eukaryota > Metazoa > Chordata > Actinopteri > Perciformes > Stichaeidae > Leptoclinus > Leptoclinus maculatus. Next base: position 24,461,339 of record JAVDOI010000003.1, on the reverse strand, counting down.
TGTGTGTGTGTGTGTGTGTGTGTGTGTGTGTGTGTGTGTGTGTGTGTGTGTGTGAAATGGGGTGAAACATGGTGGGAGGAAGTAAGAAATACTTTGTCTCACATTTTCAAAGAAAGAAATGGTCTAAACTTGACCCTTCTGACCCCTTGTAGCCTCCACTTTCACTGCCGGGTCATCATCTCTGTTATATGAACCTGCAGGGGGGGGGGGGGGGGGTTGCAAATACATGATATGAACCTTCTTTTCTTTAATGTTGATTACACTAATTAAGGCAAGCAGAAGCAGTTTCATACAGAAAAAGTACTTTAAAATATTTTTTCTAGATTTTCAAACTTTGAAACGGGTCAATTTGACCGGCAACATAACAGGAGGGTTAAAGGAGCTCTCAACAGAATTCAATGAGCGCCTCTTTGTCCTAATAAAGTGTGGACTGTCCTCGTGTGTTCCTGGTGTTTCTCATGTCCTCACTAGAGGGTCAAACCTCCAGAGCTCTGCTGCTGCTGTTACCCACATTCTCACTAAAACACTTCTCCTTCAGTTCTCAGAAAAGATGAAATGAGGAACCAGCAGGTCTCAGACCAGTGAAACATCATCTTATCTGCTACAGTATCAACATACTGCACCACGGACATCAGGAGAGGAACTGTGGTGGGCGATGAGTTTGACTCTTCACCTGTGTGTTCATGCTGTCACACATCACCATGAATCCTGTCTGTTTTATGATGAACACCATCTGAAGAAAACAAGCTGCTTTTGCTGCAAACATTCATCTTCAGCATCAATCTTCACACCTTTGTCTTCCTCAGTCTTCTTCTTCTTCTTCTTTTTGACCGTGGGACTGAACATGATGTGTCCTTGCTGGTTTGCTTGTACGTCAGTGTCACAAATGCATCATGGGACGGGACTCAGAGTGAACTTGAGACTCAGCGTGAGTCTTAATACAGTTTGTTTATTGCTGCATCAGATTGGATCATTGATGCAGAAACGTATAACTTTGAGTTATAAGAGTTGAGTTAAACAGAACTGAATGAGAGGAAAGTGAGTAAAAAAAGCAACAAGTGACGTATGAGAGAACAGAGGGATGAGGAAGTGACACTTCACTAATTAGAGGAAGTAGATTCAACGTTCGTCTTTAAGACGGAACAAGTTCAGAGACGAGTAGAAGAAGCAGAGAGACAAGAGACGAGAGGAACCATGTCTGAACTCAGATGGATTAAAACCTCTTTATTTCTGATTCTGGTGCTTCAGTTTACAGGTAAGAATACATATAATGTGTATATGACTACAGGAACATTAAAGAAGCTTATTTATTAACATCATTAATGTTATTTTATAACCTAACCTTCATTTAAAGAAGACAGACGAGTAGTGTGTTTGTTTTCCATCGAGGTGAATAGTGAGTTTAATGAACTCTTAGAAACCAACGATGAGGCACATTTGTAAACTGTTGTTGAATCTAAAATGATCTTCACACTGACATTAAAAGTCATGTTTTTATTTCTCTTTATTCTTTTTATTTCTCTCTCATCTTCTCAGCAGCAGCAACAGGACAACGTTTCCTCTTCGACACTGTCAGAGATGGAGATGAAGCCACTTTGCCTTGTAACAGTGTGATGGATGATCATGAGAACTGTGACTCTACTGAGTGGCTCTTCACTCATTCAAGAAGATCACCAGTAGTAGTTCTGGTTAAAGATGGACAGATTGATGAAGCAGCCAAAGCTAAATCAGACAGACTGAGTGTTTCAGAGAACTGTTCTCTGGTTATAAAGAAGGTCACAGATGAAGATGGTGGTTATTATGACTGCAGACAGTTCAGATCAGGACGACAACAAGGTCCAGATGCTCTGGTTCTTCTGTCTGTTGTTACCAGTGAGTATTTACATCATGATGTTTTCAAACTGTCTTGTCAGAACAATAAACTGAAACATTATAATAATCATGATTATAGTGATGAAGTTACTCTTCTTTCTCTCACAACGTCTCCATCTTCTCCAGTGACTGAACACGAGGACGATGATGAGGTGACGTTAAGATGCTCTGTGAAGACATATGTATGTGATCACACAGTGAAGTGGCTGCTTCAGGGTCTAGATGTGGATAAAGACAACAAAGACTTGAACCCATCACAGTCTGACTGCTCCGCCTCTCTGACGTTTCTGACTTCTCATTTAATTTACACATCGAGGTTTAATTCATTGAAGTGTGAAGTGACCGAGGACGACAAAGTGCAGCAGTTTTCTTTCAGAGATTCTGCCTCAGGTGAGAAAACAGGTGAGAACATTTTGAAGTCACTCATATTCACTTATTTAGTTTGTTGAGTTGTTTTTATTTGTTCAGGTGACGACACAATAACAGCAACAACTGAGTCAACACCAACTGAAGACGGCACTAAAGCAGCTAACACCACGACACCTTCTGCAATCAGTGATGCTTCACCAAAACCACAAAGTAGTGACTCAGCATTTTATGTCTTTATCTAGAATCTCTCTTCCTGTCAGTCTTTGTCTGTCCTCACATTTAACAATTTTATTATTTATTTATTTCAGTGATTTATTTGTTACTGTTCAGGTTTTTATTTATATTTTTGACATAAAAACAGAGAAACGTCTTTTTTCTCTGTAATTAAAGACGTGGACGGGTTTAAACTAACTCTTCTCTGATGAATGAAATCTGTTTCTGAGAGAACATTTTAATACTGATTTAAAGGAACATTTCAGAATTGTTATGTAATTAAATGTGAATAAAGTTTATTGTCTAAAAGCTGTAACAACATATTTGTGCATGTTTTCATTCTAGCTCCAGGCTGGTGGAGGTTCATCTATGTGTCTGTTGGATTAGCAGCACTCATAATAACAGTTGTGGTCGTCAACATCCGGGCAAGAATTAAAGGTGAAGAACATCCACATATTAAATATTATAAAAGAGGATTTTTACTGTTGAAACTAAAGTCGACTCTTTCTTTTGTCTCTTCAGAGAAGAAAACACAGATGGATCAAATCGCTGTGAGTTTTTTACAACCTAATAATGAAATGTTTAGTTTTTACAGTTGTTACTCTTCATTACATTCTTTTATACAGTATTTTCTCACTGAAACACTAGTTGAACATGTGGGGGGTTCGGGAGACTTTTGGGAGCTAAAACCAAAGTGTACTTTAATGAACTGTGTGTCTTTACTTTAGTTCTTATCTCCTTGTGATAAGTGTGGAGCAGTGGACGCCTACAGATCACAGGAGTGGGATTGGAAAGTGTGTGTTTGATTGTGTTGTGTTGTTCCTCACAGGTGCGTTATGATGGAGAAGATGATACAGTGACCTATGAAAACATCAGACCTCCTGATGGAGTTTGACCAACACGTCTGCCTCCATCACACTCCACTGATCATAATGTTCCGTGTTGCCATGTTCCATGTTCCTCAGAAAAAACATTGACTATTCATTATCACCCAAATTAGCTTTAACTTGCAACTGAAGTCATTATCTGATTAGTTTCTGAAGAACTGAACTGAGTAATGTGACACCTGTTGAAATGTAAGAGAGAATATAAAAATACGATGATGTCAGAATCAGTCTTACATCACTTCCTCTCTGCCTGCTGGTTGGTGACGCCTCACTCCTGCAGACTAAACAGGCTCTGATAGTAGCTGCATGTGTACATGTACATGCATATATGTGTGTTTACAGACCATGTGCTTGTATATTTTATGTGCATGTTTGATTTTTTTGTGTATTCATGTATGCATGTGTAGAATCTTTAATACTGCACTTTGTTACATCCTGTTTTATTTTGGTGTTTCCTGTTGATCTCTCTCTCTCTGTCTCTCTCTGTCTCTCTCTCTCTCTCTCTCTCTCTCTCTCTCTCTCTCTCTCTCTCTCTCTCTCTCTCTCTCTCTCTCTCTCTGCAGCAGCTCCTCTGTGGTTCTTGGTATTTGGTTTTCATCTATTCATGTCTTTATTTTAATAAACTAACGTGCAGTAGAACTTTCCTTGTGTCCATTATTATGTGAAACATCATCTTATCTGCTACAGTATCAACATACTGCACCACGGACATCAGGAGAGGAACTGTGGTGGGCGATGAGTTTGACTCTTCACCTGTGTGTTCATGCTGTCACACATCACCATGAATCCTGTCTGTTTTATGATGAACACCATCTGAAGAAAACAAGCTGCTTTTGCTGCAAACATTCATCTTCAGCATCAATCTTCACACCTTTGTCTTCCTCAGTCTTCTTCTTCTTCTTCTTTTTGACCGTGGGACTGAACATGATGTGTCCTTGCTGGTTTGCTTGTACGTCAGTGTCACAAATGCATCATGGGACGGGACTCAGAGTGAACTTGAGACTCAGCGTGAGTCTTAATACAGTTTGTTTATTGCTGCATCAGATTGGATCATTGATGCAGAAACGTATAACTTTGAGTTATAAGAGTTGAGTTAAACAGAACTGAATGAGAGGAAAGTGATTAAAAAAAGCAACAAGTGACGTATGAGAGAACAGAGGGAGGAGGAAGTGACACTTCACTAATTAGAGGAAGTAGATTCAACGTTCGTCTTTAAGACGGGACAAGTTCAGAGAGACGAGTAGAAGAAGCAGAGAGACAAGAGACGAGAGGAACGATGGCTGAACTCAGATGGATTAAAACCTCTTTATTTCTGATTCTGGTGCTTCAGTTTACAGGTAAGAATACATATAATGTGTATATGACTACAGGAACATTAAAGAAGCTTATTTATTAACATCATTAATGTTATTTTATAACCTAACCTTCATTTAAAGAAGACAGACGAGTAGTGTGTTTGTTTTCCATCGAGGTGAATAGTGAGTTTAATGAACTCTTAGAAACCAACGATGAGGCACATTTGTAAACTGTTGTTGAATCTAAAATGATCTTCACACTGACATTAAAAGTCATGTTTTTATTTCTCTTTATTCTTTTTATTTCTCTCTCATCTTCTCAGCAGCAGCAACAGGACAACGTTTGCTCTACGTCACTGTCAGAGATGGAGATGAAGTCACTTTGCCTTGTAACAGTGTGATGTATGGTAGTAAGAACTGTGACACTACTACGTGGCTCTTCAGTAATTCAAGAATCACACCAGCAGTAGTAGAGCTGGTTAGAGATGGACAGATTGTTGAAGCAGCCAAAGTTAAATCAGACAGACTGAGTGTTTCAGAGAAATGTTCTCTGGTTATAAAGAAGGTCACAGATGAAGATGTTGGTCAATATGTCTGCAGACAGTATAGATCAGGACGACAACAAGGTCCAGATGCTCTGGTTCTTCTGTCTGTTGTTACCAGTGAGTATTTACATCATGATGTTTTCAAACTGTCTTGTCAGAACAATAAACTGAAACATTATAATAATCATGATTATAGTGATGAAGTTACTCTTCTTTCTCTCACAATGTCTCCATCTTCTCCAGTGACTGAACACGAGGACGATGATGAGGTGACGTTAAGATGCTCTGTGAAGATATATGGATGTGATCACACAGTGAAGTGGCTGCTTCAGGGTCAAGATGTTGATAAAGACGACAAAGACTTTAAGACATCACAGTCTGGGTGCTCCGCCTCTCTGACGTTTCTGACTTCTCATTTAATTTACACATCGAGGTTTAATTCATTGAAGTGTGAAGTGACCAGAGGTGACAATGTGCAGCAGTTTTCTTTCAGAGATTCTCCCTCAGGTGAGAAAACAGGTGAGAACATTTTGAAGTCACTCATATTCACTTATTTAGTTTGTTGAGTTGTTTTTATTTGTTCAGGTGACGACACAGAAACTGAGGACGGCACTAAAGCAGCTAACACCACGTCTTTGTCTGTCCTCACATTTAACAATTTTATTATTTATTTATTTCAGTGATTTATTTGTTACTGTTCAGGTTTTTATTTATATTATTGACATAAAAACAGAGAAACGTCTTTTTTCTCTGTAATTAAAGACGTGGACGGGTTTAAACTAACTCTTCTCTGATGTTGATGAATGAAATCTGTTTCTGAGAGAACATTTTAATACTGATTTAAAGGAACATTTCAGAATTGTTATGTAATTAAATGTGAATAAAGTTTATTGTCTAAAAGCTGTAACAACATATTTGTGCATGTTTTCATTCTGGCTCCAGGCTGGTGGAGGTTCATCTTTGTGTCTGTTGGATTAGCAGCACTCATAATAACAGTTGTGGTCGTCAACATGTGGGCAAGAATTAAAGGTGAAGAACATCCACATATTAAATATTATAAAAGAGGATTTTTACTGTTGAAACTAAAGTCGACTCTTTCTTTTGTCTCTTCAGAGAAGAAAACACAGATGGATCAAATCGCGGTGAGTTTTTTACAACCTAATAATGAAATGTTTAGTTTTTACAGTTGTTACTCTTCATTACATTCTTTTATACAGTATTTTCTCACTGAAACACTAGTTGAACATGTGGGGGGTTCGGGAGACTTTTGGGAGCTAAAACCAAAGTGTACTTTAATGAACTGTGTGTCTTTACTTTAGTTCTTATCTCCTTGTGATAAGTGTGGAGCAGTGGACGCCTACAGATCACAGGAGTGGGATTGGAAAGTGTGTGTTTGATTGTGTTGTGTTGTTCCTCACAGGTGCGTTATGATGGAGAAGATGACACAGTGACCTATGAAAACATCAGACCTCCTGATGGAGTTTGACCAACACGTCTGCCTCCATCACACTCCACTGATCATAATGTTCCGTGTTGCCATGTTCCATGTTCCTCAGAAAAAACATTGACTATTCATTATCACCCAAATTAGCTTTAACTTGCAACTGAAGTCCTTATCTGATTAGTTTCTGAAGAACTGAACTGAGTAATGTGACACCTGTTGAAGTGTAAGAGAGAATATAAAAAGATGATGATGTCAGAATCAGTCTTACATCACTTCCTCTCTGCCTGCTGGTTGGTGACGCATCACTCCTGCAGACTAAACAGGCTCTGATAGTAGCTGCATGTGTGCATGTACATGCAAATATGTGTGTTTGCAGACCTTGTGCTTGTATATTTTATGTGCATGTTTGATTTTTTGTGTATTCAAGTATGCATGTGTACAATTTTTAATATTGCACTTTGTTACATCCTGTTTTATTTTGGTGTTTCCTGTTGAGCTCTCTCTCTCTCTCTCTCTCTCTCTCTCTCTCTCTCTCTCTCTCTCTCTCTCTCTCTCTCTCTCTCTCTCTCTCTCTCTCTCTCTCTCTCTCTCTCTCTCTCTCTCTCTCTCTCTCTCTCTCTCTCTCTCTCTCTCTCTCTCTCTCTCTCTCTCTCTCTCTCTCTCTCTCTCTCTCTCTCTCTCTCTCTCTCTCTCTCTCTCTCTCTCTCTCTCTCTCTCTCTCTCTCTCTCTCTGTGGTTCTTGGTATTTGGTTTTCATTTATTCATGTCTTTATTTTAATAAACTAACGTGCAGTAGAACTTTCCTTGTGTCCATTATTATGTTCGGTGTGGAGCCCTAACAACTGACTGTAAGTTAAAGTATTGTAAGACATATCGGACCGTCTCCCTGCAGGTGAGTCACCAGATACTTAGAGGGTCAACAAGCAGTCACTGCTAACGAGGTGATGAGCTCTCTGATTGAACACAGGTGTTGGCACTTTTCTCTGTTGTCTCGATTCCTGATGAACTCAAAGATTCACATTTAAAACAAGCAGAAAATCAAGAAAACATGCAATGAAACACCTCCACTGATGGATCTGATGTCTTGAGGCAATTTGTTTTAATATTGTATCCGTCATATACAATTATACAAACTACAAACTTCACAGGCTCTTTGCTGCGACCTCTGACATCTTTACTGATGGCTGCATCTCATGTTGCTGATCAACAATTTGGGGTCGCTGCCGTCTTGGAGTCAGCAGAGCTCATTAGCCACGGACTGACGTGAGAAGCAGGAGGCAGGAGCTCAGCTTGCCACTCGCACAGTACTGCAGGTCGATAGGCGCCCTTTCATCTAATGAGGAGCTGCTCTGCCGAGTTGTTACAGTAAACAGTGTCCTCCTGAAGCTGTTAGCTGTTCTTACAGCAGCTTTAAGCCAAGTTCACACAACAAAACCTTCAAAGTCGTCCGATCGCCGCACTGTTCACACCACAGACTTGCCGTGTTGTAAGTCGTCGGGGTTTTCACACACAACAAGATCTTTCACCAGGAGGAAGGAGTCTCTCCAAATTACTTTTTGTCACCAAAACACACATGACAGTGACACATTAAACACCATGCGCATAGACGTGCTTGGTCATGTTGGCCCAATCCCAATCTCCACACTCACAGACTTTGAGGCGCACTTCCGTAAAGGCCATAAGGGTTTGGGGCTGTCCCACTGTCAAATCATCGAGTGTTTGACGGCTTTCTAGCAGACATTTTGAGTTCCTTTATAAACCTTTTCCGTAAAGCTAGTAATGTGACGTGAAACACAGGGTTGGTATACATTATACATAAAAAAAGGTAAACAAAGAAGACGGCACGTGTGTTCAGCCTGGCAAATGAAATTTACACCGAAACATCAACATTTTTTCCTTGTTTGGGAGAATTAGTGTAGTTGCTGGAGATGACAAGGGCTGGAGATTTGTTTTTTTTGGGGTGATTGCTTCATCTAACGACCAAGCTGTTCACCCACACAGCGAGGCTCAGCCGGCCCTCTCAACTGAACCAATGATGTGAGCAAGGTTTGACAATGCACACACGATTGTCACTTGTCCAATAAAAAGTGACTCTAAATATGCTTATTAATTAATGTATGCTCAATTACAGTTAGCATATGATTATTGAAAGGTGTTCCCTGCCTTAGTCACATACACTGATGCCATATGTCTCTGCATGCAGTGTAAAGATGTCTGAATTATAACCTCTGTTCTAGCTCACACACAGGCTCAGCTCTCTACTGGACTCTATGGGTGCAGTGGGTGGAGCCCTGACGAATGCACTTCCTGCTGCGACATTAACAGCGGCCCAACCACACCGATCCCTCATCTGAGTCACACCACGACGACCGACGACTGCTCCTGTCTCACTTACTGCACCAGAAGAGGGACGAGGCAGAGAAAAAAAAACAGCTTTTGACCAGCAGGTCCTGTCACAGTTGTCATCATTAGCAGGAAATCCCAGAAGAAACTACAAGACGACGAACTTCTGCCGCATGCTGAAGTACTGGACACCATTGAGATATTGTCGTCGTCATCAAGAAGCGTCTCGGCAGGGATGACCAGAGGCAGCAGGGGTGGAGACCTCAGCGGCGTCGGTCTCGAGCTCCGGCATCATAAGCATCGCAGCCTTTTAGCTGCCGTCAAAATCTTAGGAAGCGTTGGGTGGTGGCTGCTGAAGGTCCGTCCCGGAGATGAGGCCGGGACATGACAGGCACTGACTAAGCGACTCTTGAACGTCATTTGTCTGTATTGAAGAAGACTAAAACTATAGATTGAGACCATGAACTCATGTTTACAATGTTTACTGAGGTAACAAATCAAGTGAGACGTAGAGCCATTTTCTCATAGACTTCTATACAATCTGACTTCTTTGAGTCACCCCCTGCTGGTCAGTAGAGAGAATGCAAGTTTTCAGAAACTTCTGCATCGGGTTCAGTCGGCAGAACCGGAGGTTGCCTCCTGGCTACAGCTGGGGATACTGATGGATAAACTGATCCCACAACAAGGTGGTCCATTCAAATAATCCCTTCTGTCTTATAAAGTCATGGAGAACATGTTAGCAACATGTTGGCTATGAACACATCCAGCAGTAGCAGAGCAACATTTAGCATTTTTTTGGAGTCGTGTCCTCCAACACCAGAAGAAAAGGGTTCAAAGAAACAGGGTACTGTTGAAAATAGCTTCCATGCTCAACAAAATGTATTTCCCGAATGAAGATCAAAAGAAATCACGAACACATCCATATACATGTGTAATTGATTGCACATATTATTGGGGAACTGTCTGCAGAGCTTGCTCCTGTTCATAATAGCATGGGTAATATATGCTGCCTTGACATTTCGCCCACAAAGTATTGTTTCACTTGAAAGATAATAACATATACTTCAGTTCCAGTAATTGGACGGGCAATAGTAATTGTAGCTATCTGGACCATTCTATCTGCTTGAAAGTAAACATCATTATTTTCACCATCGCTGACAGAATGTTGGGCTGAAAATATCATTAGCATTTAAAGTAGCACGGGCTAATTCCCAGTGACAACATACAAATGGAAATGATGATGGATTACGAAGACAACGTGCTGCTCTTGTATGCCGTGTTTCGGATCAGTAACCGGTCGTATGTTGGACATACAGACTATTTTATCTATGTGGCTACAGCGTTTGTGATGCTGCGAGCAATTAAACCTTACAGTCTCTGCTGCATTGTTTTATCATTGTGTGCTGTGTATTACATCATTTTTCAGGGTGGTAGGGATGATGGGGGATCTAGAGAAAGGGGCTTGCTCTCAAGACTTGGCCCAGATGTTCGGCATGATGATTTGGTGAACTTTAGGGTTTCTTCATCTCGGGAACCGGGGAAAGTATATGTCTAAAAATGTCATAAAAAAAACTAAGTTAGGAAATACAATTGAGATAAGTGGCATCAAAAGATTAACTCACTGAGGAATGCTGCTTTTTTTTCCATTATGATGATTATCTGACCAAAGTCGGTTGCCAACATACAGATAAATACTAGTACAGACGTGTTTTGTGAATTTGGACATCATGCAGGTAGAACAAAATGAGCTAGCAATGCCCCAAGGGAGGACACACAGCAGTACTCTGTGACTGAAACCAACACCAGTCTCTGAATGTCTCCGTCACCCTGACCCTGAAATCACTTTCATCCTCTCATAGCCAATTTGACCACCTGTCTGGAGCCACAGTGGTGCAATCAATAGAGAGCATTACTGATAGAGGCTGACGAGATGGAGCATTCGCAATAATGACATTCTTCACTTTGGGTTTTGTGAGGAGAACCTCAACGATTTCACACTGACTTCGGTTTCTGCATTTCACTTCCTACGGCACCTGCAAGCACAACTAACTAACTATACAGGCGTGTGTGGATGTGGGTGTTACACCCGGAATAACATACATATAGGTGGCACCTGACAGAGAGAGCAACATCATCTGTGCAACTGTTGCGCTGCATAACTTGGAAAGGTATCTGGTGAAAACGGGACACAAAATGACGATAACAACCTTCCTGGAGCTCAATTAAAAATGCAGAGACCTTTCGGGGATTTAATCCAACGGTACTGATGTTTGTCGACAGCAGCGCTGTCCTTTGGCGTGGGAACACATGTGAAGACGGCAGGCAGCTGACACATCTTTATTTCTCCAATTACCTTGCTGCTATGCTCGCCATGTGGTGAACTGGTTTCACACTCCAGCAGCAGTCCAGATAGCTTCATTAACGTGGAGGCAGGCTGCCAGACAGCCAGGAATGACACAGCAGAGGCCCCTCTGCTGTCAGGAGTTTGGAGCCTTTTCTGGATTGTTTTATATTAGCGGTGTTTTGTGGTCCCACATATCTGAACCAGACGCACAGCGTGTAACGAGACATCATGCTTACTATTTCTAAGGTGGAGAACAAACCTTTAAATGCCTATCATGTATCTTACACGTCCAACAAACAGGGATTTGGTTAATAGTGTTAGTTTACACTGTTTGTCTATTTAACCAGTAATCTGTTCTGTTCACCTGTACTTTTAGACCCAAGTTTATTCATTCTCTCCATTTTAATGTAGTTATATCTATGTATAATATGTTAATTTACGTACAAATAACAGTTTTTTTTAATTGTGATAACCCCTATTTCAGGTAATATTACATTTCTGAACATGCATGACCGTTTTTAAGTTAGTAGGCATGGTCAAGTTGTAAAGGGCAGTAAATGTACAGAGTAGATTTCAGTTTCTTTATGAATGAATGCTGTCGCTCTCATCCCCCATTGCCCATCTCCCATCTTATCAGATGAATTCAAACAGCATGCGAGATACTTGGTTTCAGCATGTCAAGTTTCTTTTACCCGGTATTTAATAGCAACCATTCATCCCACAGCTATGATTTAAGACTCTTTTACGATGGCGAAGTATCTGTACATACATAAGTGGTAGCCCGTGATGATGAATAACGAAATGAATATCCTCGTAATGTGTCTCAATGTGTTTCAAAATGAGGTATAAACCTTAAGCTGTGTTGTTACTGATGTTTATGGTTTATGAAATCCTTGTATGTAAACTTCAGCAGCAGGAGTCCCTCAGCCACTCCGCTCAATCAGTGCACCTGCCTAATTAATTAAAAAGGACTCACTTTCTGCAGCCAACCACCACACCGTGTGTCTCCACGGAGCCTTCAACAGTAGTTTGTGCTTATCGATAACATAATATGCGTCTCGCTAAAGAAGCAATAAGGAAGGTTTCACTACAGCAGCACAAAGGGACCACAGTAAAAATAGATGTGGGTGGCCGATGGGTTCTAGATCAATGGCATGCAGCAGTGATTGCTTGGCCAGAAGCCAATCTCATGAACCCACATTTGTTGGCTTATCTCTTTCTCTACAGTGGCTCACTTTTAAGCAGGAACATCGCCATGGCAACCCAGGCTGTACACCAAACCCGTCCTGAAAATGATTACAGCATGTTCAGGCGATAGGAACGGTGCACACGACTCTCTTACCTGTCAGAAACAACATTATTATCCCAGTGGGATTCTGGGTACGCCGAGTGAGAAGAAGTGAGCTCGCTGTGAGCTTTTATAAGAGTTCATGTTCTTTGATATTAGGCCTGGCAGCGGTGAGCCCTTCGCAGCGAGATTGTTCTGGATTTAAAAGTGTTCCGGGTTTTTCTCTGGTTGCTCCCGCTTCCTGCCACAGTCCGTGCACATGCAGGTTTAGGTTAATTGCTCACTCTGAATTGCCCGTCGGTGTGGATGGTCGTTTGTCTCTATGTGTCAGCCGCCTCTCACCCACAGTCAGCTGGGATCGGATCCAGCGCCTGCAACCCTCCAGGAAAAGCGAGTATAGCTCGTGGAATGGATTGATGCATATCAACAGCCTTAATAACCAACTGTTGGCAGTGACACTGCAATGCCAACAGTTGGTTATTTACACATCCAGCAGTTAATGAGCAACATATTTGTGTCCACCTGGAAGTCCAATATTTTCTCTCTTTTAGAGTTGGTCTCTAGCAGCTCCTGAGATTAAAACCTTACTTTACTTTAGCTGCTAAATGATCCACTAGGTTCACCAGCTAGTCCCTAACTGAGTCTGCCTGGTGTTTGGTGTTGAGAAGGTTGTGTACAGTGGATCTGTACAGCAAAAACAATTGGCTGAAACTCACTATAAAGCTTCGCAAACCCGCAGCGAGCAGCAGATTCAGCTTATACTTATAGTGGCATTGATAAAACAAACTCAATACTGAATGGTCACTTAACTCCTACTCTTTAGCGCTGGGTATCGGTACTCGGTACCTTTTTAGGAATCAACCCAAATAACCCGGTGCCAAGTTGTATTGAAACTTCTTCAGTAAACGACCTGCAATCAAGCCAATCCACAGATCTAGAAAAAAATGACTATTTGTATGGTTTTGCTTGTAGCCAATCACGCAAGTGTTCTTCGATTTATTGGCCCACTACCTCAGCAGCTACAACGGCTAGCAGTTAGCGGTGCTAGCAGCTGATGGTGCTAGAAGCTAACGGTGCTAGCAGCTAACGGTGCTAACAGCGCAAACAACCCTAACGCTAACAACGAGAAAAGACAACATGACAATGGGTCCCAGGTAGAGATAGCTCTGTGTTAAAGGTGACTGTACTAAAACACAACTCCAGTTTTCGCGAACTGCAGATACCCAAACATTTTTACATTTATAATAAGTTCACATGTTCTGGCGTCACTAGATAAAACAGAGCAGGTCCTTTGAACAATAAGAGATGTCACTAATTAATATAATTGGCTAGTGTATATTTAAAGTCTCCTTGTGTCTGAGACAACCGAGACATATTTCAGTGTGCAGCTGGAGGCTGACTTCGTGAATTAAAATCTCGGGAAATTTGTTACAGACTGATGAGACAAGATGGAAAGCACACTCTGTGTGACAGAGCAGTGTTAACACATTTCCCCTCAAGCAATCCTCTGTGGCCCTGGCAGCAGAGAGTGTTAGTTTTCCCTGTTATATATTTTTTATTTCTCAACATAATGGTTTGCTCTTTGTGAGAGAAGATCTTTTATCCCACGCTTCACACTTACACAGTCCGCATTATACTGCCAAGCCACATGTCACAGATCGCTCTATGCCCACTAGTCTGCAAAGGTCATTACTGCATACTTATTATTATATCATCAAAATTAGACTTGGCCTTTCTCGATCTGCAGTGCAGGTGACTGACTGGGATGAGGAAAGAGTTCTTTCTCTATACATCGGCTCCAATCAGTTTTCTGATCAAGTGCAGTGCCATTGCCCATGCCCATTTTAAGTGTGAAACCTGGACGCACTTCTGATGGAGTATTCTGAGAAGACATCCTGAACATTGGTGTGTCAATGTGACTTGAATGGCAGGGAAGTTCTTAAAAGTTTATTTGGTGGTTAGAATACAACATTACCTATAAATCCCCCTTTAGAGCTTGTGTGTATATGTGTCTACAAATGGAAAAGAGGCTTTATGGGGCTGGAGAGAAGTCGTGAGTAGCCTAAAACGTTAGAATCTTTCCCCTGAGTCTCATGAATATCCACAGCAAATGTCCTGTCAGTCTGTCCAGTGGCATTAGAGCCGTTTAGAAGGAGCATTTAATAAAATGGTGCTCTCCGTTTAGTGTTGGCTTTGTTACCACATGAGACAGCAGTATGTAACATTTTGCTAAATGCTTGGAAAGAGATCAACTCATCTTGGTGCTGCAGAGCGTCCTGCTGGGCTTCTGAACTGAGGGTGTTGATGAGTTTCTTCAGCCTCCTACTGTACATTAGCTCCGAGCTCATTCACGCTCATCAAGCTCATTAAAATTAACGACAGACTCAGCTTGACAATGTGTACGCCGGTTAGATTACAGAGCTTCTGGAAGTAGGACTGGGTTGTGAGAGAATCTTCACCTGAATAAAGATTTTATCTTTTCATGGTTGAATTTGGACCCACCTATACGACTACTTTCATGTCCGACATCTTGCTCTGTGCTATAAGAACAACATTACAGTCTTCACAGCATCCTTGTTTCTTTGAGCAGAGCTGGTTATTGTTGTTGTGCTTCTGCCGCAGTGGAAAGAAACCACTTGGGGAGCGATGACGAATGGCCACTATAAAAACGGAAGCGGAGGGGGGAACTGTGACATTAAGTGGGATCGAAAGATTATTATATATATTCAATATTAACACAATAATAATGATTAAAAAAAAGCGGGTGAAGCAGGAAGTTAAGATAAGCACATTAATTCTGTGGTCCAGATGGGGATTCAGTCTGCTGCATTGTGAGGCTCTTACATACACAACTTACACATTCTTCCGTGAAGATGAATGAAGATTAACTGCAATGCTTAACTTAGTACTCATGACATCGTGAACAGCCATAGTAGTCCCTTATTATGGATTATCGTCCCGGTGATCAGTGTGTTTCCATTCACATATTTTCATGCATACTTTGAGGTATTAGAAAAGCTGTATGGAAACTCAACTCTGGAAAAATCTAAATTCATCAATTGCAGAAAAATAAGTTTTTACTTTCACTCGAGGTGGTCTTTGTCTTTGCCAAAAAAAAGGTTAATGCGCTAAATAGATTGTGGAAACTGCCTTTGTCTTTTAAATTCTGACACAACAAAACATTTAACTCAGGTTTCTGCTGTCAGCATCTTCTCTGACACAGCCAATACTAGCTGACATTAAAGATCAGTTAGACCTCTCTCCGTTTCTCTCTTCTGCCAAGCCGATTTATTTTGTTTCCTGTTCTCAACCCTCTACTTTTTCGACTCTGTTTATTTTCTATACGCTGTAGCCGAGTTTATTCGCCCCACACCAGTTTATGGAAACACAGATTACAAAAGAAAATTGCAGCGAACCAATGTGGCGTATAGAGGGAGATCATTGATACAAGCGGACAACGTGAGTTTACCTTCGTAGGTAACAGTGTGTGATTTATATTTTGCCATATCTAACAAATATAGATTGATAATGGCCCAGAAGTTAAAGTATAGCAATGTTCCTTCACATATTTCAGTCATTATTTTGAACATTTATTTTAGTTTTGAGGGCAGTATTACTACACTTGTTGTTATTTGATTAGCACGCTTTCACCAAACACGTTTACAATGTTTACTGAGGTAATAAATCAAGAGAGAAGTAGAGTCATTTTCTCATAGACTTCTATACAATCAGACTTTTTTTTTGCAACCGGAGGAGTCGCCCCCTGCTGGTCAGTGGAGAGAATGCAAGTATTAAGACACTTCATTTGGAGGAACAGGAGGTTGCCGCCTGGCTACTACATGATTCCTGAAGTGTTTGGCTGAGGAACCTCGGTACTCAAAATCTGAGGCTACCTACTTCCCTGGCACAGACCTGTTTGCACTGCAGCAGGCTTCAATGGGAAAAGAAATAGCGAGCATTACATTGATGTGCTTATTCAGTAACAAACATCACCTAATGACAACATGCTGTAGGATATCTACTGCATTATTGAGTTATGCATGTGATGTAAGAGTCATATTTACAACATTTCCGACGTCACCTGAAGGCAGCAGCAGAGTGTAGACTAAACGACAGAGAGAAGAGACTCACAGCAGCCACAAAGCGACGCCTCGTGAACTTCTCCTGGTTTCTCTCCACGGACTGATGAATGACAGGTGACTCGTTCCGCGGATTAATGCACGCGAGCGTCATAAGTTTATTTTCATTTTTGTTGTGCTCGTGCATCACGTGAAGAGAGGTGAGATCAAAAAAAATAAATAAAAAAAAACGCTGCAGCTTTGTGCAACAGGAGCGCGAGGCAAACATCTCATGTTTGTTCATTCTTACTCGTACACGCGGGATGACAAAACGTAATGGTGAGTTTTTACTAAAGTTGGAGCTGGGTGGGGGGGGTGGTATGTGAATGGGACTAGATGCGGTGTAGCAGGAGGTGCTTGTGTTGCCACAGGTGCCCTGTCTGTCTGTCTGTCTGTCTGTCTGCACACCACAGTTCATAAAACAAGCCTCCCTGCAGCAGCTGCCCTGCATTGATGTTTTGTTCAGGTGTGATATTCTGTGTTTTAGGAAAACACATGCAGCTGTAATGAAATAGGAGATCACAAAAACCATAACATCGTAATTTAATAAATGGCCTACTGCAGTTACAACGTGTTTAATTGATACTATGCTGAGTAGCCTACTGCTTTGGGTTTCTGGATTATTTGTGAGACAAAATTTGCACTTTTAGGACCAGGTAACTTCTCATGGGCACCCTTCTTTTTAAAGACACTAATATTGTTCTGAAACAAATAGTCGATCATTCAGTTTAATCAATGAGACAATCAGAAAACTAATCAATAAGAGTTTGTAGTTGATTTATTTTTTATTTTATTTCCAATTGCATGGGTAATTCTCGTTGACTGTATATAAGAAGTGGACGTAGTCATCGTGACGTCACCCATTGGTTTGTGGACTGATGTTTTGAAGACTCAAGTTCATCTCCATCTTGGTTTTTGGCCGTCGCCATCTTGGTTTTTTGCAACCAGAAGTGTAACGAATAAGCCGAACGACACAGTGGCAGCGACCTGTTAATCACTGCGTAGCCCCGCCCTAAAGCATCCCCTGCTTTATGGTCTATTTTACTCTAAATGGACCATAATTTACTAAATGAACATCATGCTGTATTGAAGAAGACTTGAAACTAGAGATTGAGACCATAAACTCATGTTTACAATGTTTACTGAGGTAATAAATCAAGAGAGAAGTAGAGTCACACGTGACGTGACATGGACATGACCTCAGTCTCTACGACACCAGGTTGAAGCACAGCTTGAAATAGCCCACTGCTGTTTCTTGGGAGTTTTGTTTTAGAACAATGCCTATTGTCTATTTCTACTGCTGACATTTCTGATGAGCGCTCCATCAAAAGACTATCTGTTGGATTGAAAAGTACGTAGGATCCTCGTGCTGTCCAGCAGGCAGTGATTAACCAGTGACAGCAGCAATGTGTCAGTACGTTTGGAAGTATTCTGGGTGTCACTAGTTGTGTCTAGCTGAGTCACACCCCCGTGTGTGTGTGTGTGTGTGTGTGTGTGTGTGTGTGTGTGTGTGTGTGTGTGTGTGTGTGTGTGTGTGTGTGTGTGTGTGTGTGTGTGTGTGTGTGTGTGTGTGTGTGTGTGTGTGTGTGTGTGTGTGTGTGTGTGTGTGTGTGTGTGTGTGTGTGTGTGTGTGTGTGTGTTATGGATCATGTCAGACTGAGAGGAAGGTAGAAAGTAAAGCTGAATGACCATTCTGATGATTTGGTAGATTGGGTAGTGCTGCA
The DNA here is from genome assembly GCA_032191485.1 of Leptoclinus maculatus. Taxonomy (NCBI): domain Eukaryota; kingdom Metazoa; phylum Chordata; class Actinopteri; order Perciformes; family Stichaeidae; genus Leptoclinus; species Leptoclinus maculatus. The sequence continues at coordinate 24,442,897 of JAVDOI010000003.1, read as the reverse complement.
TGAATTGGTTCAAGTGGAGAGTGGGTGCACTGAGTCACTGTGTGTGTGTGTGTGTGTGTGTGTGTGTGTGCGTGTGTGTGTGTGTGTGTGTGCGTGAGTGAGGAGATAGAATAAGAGACCAACCAAGTGGTTATTATTGTAGCCATGAGAATGTAGGCCCCCTTACCCTCATCAAGTACTAATTTTAACCCAAACCATGATGTTTCCCTAACCTTAACAAAGTACTATGTTTTGTACTATGGCCGCGGTTGCTGCACTACTTAAAGTTACTGCAAGGAACTATTATTTAGTGTTGTTTTTGGCGGTCCCTGTGGACTAAAGCGGTAGTGTTTCTGAGCACCAGACTCCCTTTAGAAAACCTCATTTTACTGCAGCAGGGTCTGACAGTCTGCCCCTCTCAGTCCTGGTTCTGGTTCTCCCGTGCCTCCCTTCCCTCCAGCGGGTCCAGCAATACGTCCTGGGGTCGGCTCCCAGAAAGGAGAAGCTCTGCTGGTCTCATTGTCTTATGTGGTCATATAGAGGCATCAGGATTAAACTGAGACTGGTTCATGAACAGTTCAAACTTCTGCAACACTGATGAGTCCTTTCAGCGATCACGTGTGTCCAATGTGAATTCATGAATCCAAACCTATTTCTCTATTGGAAAAAACAAAAGAATAATGAACATGAAGGGGCTTCCCTGTATGAGAGAAAATCTTTGAGAAAGGAAAACAGCTGTAGCTGGTGGCCTGTCTTCCTGAAGCTAGCGCTCCATAAAAGAGGCCTTTGGGGATTCTGCCATCCTCCATGCGGTTGCTCGTGACCAAGCCGGCAAAGGCCTCTCTGCTTGAGGAGGGGGGACAGCGATGGGATCTTTGTTCACATACCATCCCTGTTAGAGTATTCAACTCATTCCGGCTTCATTGATGTGTGTTTTTTGGACAACAATGGAGCTGTATGTCGCTGGAGGAAGAAGATGACAAGTTAAGGTTGCCTCCCTCAAATACAATATCATTATTTGCTGAGGCATGGTGCTTAAAAGGTGTTAATGCATCTTATTCGTCAGAGCGACGGATGTCTGACAAATGTCTTCTTCCACCATTTAAAATACAGAAGTACTAACAAAAACCATCAGACTCGACCCGACAACGATCAGAACGTTATGAGAACTAGATGGAACCCCGGGACGGCGTAGGATAATGCCGCATGTGTCCCACTGAAGCGTTTGTCTCTCGGCTGTATTAAGCAGCCCTGGCACAGAGTCATTACAGATAAGACATCGGACGGAGTGTGACGGAGCTCTGCAGTGCAAATGAAAGTATCGCCGTTTCCAATCGCAGCAGGAGATTAAGCTTTCAGCAGCGCTCATCGGGCAATAACACACGTCATGCGTTTGCTTCGTAAATGCATTTTAAGGTGTTTCCAAAAACAAGGATGCAAGCAGGTCGCTTGTAAAATAATAGCTGAAGGTCCTGGAAAAGAGGGGCGTTGGAAGGGAAGAACAGTAGAAGAAGAACAGCATGGAATAAAGTATTATAAGAATAATCAAATAACACTATGAGGAAAGTTTAAAGTGAATCTAACGGTAGATGGCGACCTTAAATCAGTAAAGGAATATTCAGCTGTGAGCTAACCGTGCTGTTTCAAAGGTGGAGTTGATGTTTAGGTGCTCACTGAATTATTCACATACGTCACACAACTGATGACAGCGAGTGAATGTTTTCGCAGCCCAGAGGAGGCGAGGGTGTGCCGGTTCTTACAGTCCTTGCACTTGTGCTATCGGGGCTCACTCGAGCAGCACATTTTATGCAAAAGTGTTGCGCGCGAGAGAGAGTGGAATACAAATCGGAGCATGTGGTAATCAGTCATTATGCCCTCAGCCTGTCACATTATTCATTTCAAAGTCTTTATTCAGCCCTTCAAAACACAGCGGCGCTTCATGAAAACCACTTGGGGGGTAAATAGAGAGAGCAGAGTGCAGACAGGGGGGGGGGCCACGGTGTGAACATACAGCAGACCCGTTAAGCCAAGTTCACACTACACGACTTTCAGAGGTGTCAGTGTGCTGTGCTGGTCACACCACACAACTCGCCGTCCTGCAATTGGGAGTCTTGTGAGTCGTTGTGGGTTTCACACAACATGGCTGAGCGGCGACAGGCGACACACTGCGAGATCGGTCCGGTCTCCAAACTATGTTTTGTCACGAAAAACACAAGCAAGGAGTGACACGGGACATGATTTCTTTTGTTCAAGCGATCTGCTTTCCTTGTAGTTGTGCTCGTTGACGTTGACGTTGGCAAGATGGCCGGTTTGCACCAGGCTCTGACCAGTGAGGCCGATGCAGAATGTTTGCTGGTTGCTTTACTCGTGAATAAACAAGAGCACGGTGTAACTGTGCGGTTGTTGGTGAGGGATGTTATGTTACCTACAGGCGAGGCTGAGTCAGCACTACCTATCTTCCTATCTTTCCAATCAAGGACATCAAATCAATAGTGTACTCTTTTGCAAGGCGCCATTGAACACCGCGCCGTAGACAGACGGGGCCCGCGTGGCCTTGCATCCTGCCCGTCATCCTTCGACAACAGCCGCGTAACTCTTTGATTCCCGCTCACTTTCCCATGAGTCACTCTGCTCACTGAGCATTTAATTTGTGGAGAAAGTCAAAAAAACGGCACGAGGCAGAGAGGCTCACTGGCTAACAAATCAACAGATAATCTCGTTACAGTATTGACGAGGATGATTACTGTTTGTAGTTCCAGGAATTAAAGACACAGCTCATGAAAATGTATTTTTGCTCTATTATTAGATTAATTTGTGTCAAGTTTTACTGAGTCAGAGCCCGTTTTCAATCACATTTCAGAATCAGAATGGGTATGCGTACGCATACATGTATGTAACTAAGGACATAAAGGCAGATCCAGATGATCCTGGCTCCCTAGTGTAGAGATGAGCTTCAACCAGCTGTGCAGGGACTTGATTGTGACCTGGAAACTGACGGCTTCAACAACACTGTATGCCGCAAGTGCAGTACAGTGATAAGGTCCGTAGAGATGTCTGCCTTCTCTCCTATGTAACGGGACTATATGGCACTCACAGCGCCGAAAAGATGCACTTTTAAAAAACTCAACGGCAATTATTTTCTTTCCAGAAATCATGACCTTGTTACTCGAGATAATCCACAGACCTTGTTGCGAGCAGCTTCATACATGAAACACTTTTTTTTAAACACTTTTATCAGTGCAACCACTGAAAGACATGTAGTATTAAAAACATCAAAGATTCATATTATTCCAGACATGAGTTTTGAGCAGAATGATAATTGTGCTGATACAGAGCCTTTGAACCTTTTTGTTTTTGAAAGCAGACGAAATCATTTGAAAGAATATTTAAAAAAAACACAAACCAAAAGAAAATCAATGCCACTAACAAGCTGAAATATACAAGAAGGAAAAGAAACACAAAGGCTGATTGATCTTGTATAAAAGCTGATAACTATTTATGTGTTGTAGACCTATACATGGCCTCAAATCCATTAATTATTAATGTAATGGACACACACACAACCATTATTCTGAAACAGCTAAGCAATACTCGCATGTATCTCTTTTGATGCTTTTGATCTTTGTCTGAAGACGCATGCCACTTAAAGGGCCAGTGTGTAACATTCAGGGGGGGTTTATTGGCAGATATTGAATATATTATTCATAATTATGTTTTCCTCAGCCTAGAAAAGGCCATTTATATCTACGTAGGGAGCGGGTCGTCTTCCACTACGTTCACCCTCTTGCACCTCCATGTTTCTGCAGCAGCTCAGCACGGACACTGGCTCTAATGAGAGCTGGGATTCAAGTCGCAGCGAGTGAGAGACACTGAATGCTGTGAGCCTCTTCAGATCCTTTGTCATCATCACTGGACCACAAGCTCTTTCACAAGAGCCACTATTTAGCGTTGGAATCTGGCTTTTATGTTGGAATCGACGTTATAATAAAATAAAACCTGTTTTTTAGATCTGCAAACTTCACAACAGCTGCATGCTGGGGCCAAAACAAGAGATGACAAAGGACGCGTGATTGTGGAATCAAGCCTAAAATTAGCCCCGTACACACCGCAGGCCACATCCAACAACAACAGGAGACGCTGCAACAGCAAGTCAGTGACGCAGTGCTGCTGATTCTCCACACGATAGATGTTGCAGCCTGCGTGGGGCTTGTCCTAATGCCAACTCATTCTGTATAGAGCAACAGTCGAGAACAGCAGGAAGGACAGATTTATGCTTCCGAGTAGTAAAAACCTTTCCGCTGCCGTGTCACACGTGCCGTCTCTCGCTCAGTTTTATATGTTCATTTATACCGATGTTATTTATGACGCCAAAGGAAATGCAGCTAAGCACAAATCAAACTTGACATCTTGAAGCTTTCCTGTCGCACCAAACGAAGCCAAAGAAAATAAAAAAAACCACTCGTGAGTGATCTCCTGCGGTGCGTACTTTATTATAAATAAAAGGTGGATTTCTCGTGGCGCTGGCAGCTGTCTGTGCTGCGAGGGATCCATGCGTTGACCCCTCCATCACGGTGCGAATTACATCCGGAGAGGGACTGTCAGTCAATGTCTGAGTGGCAAATGGAATGAGTGTGTGACATTCTCCTCTACCCGGAGCTCTGAGGAGGGTCCTCATCCCCAGACAACAGTATGAAGAGCCAGAGAGACATCATCATGTTCATTTTGAACTACAGCACGGAATTTGACAGTCGATTTGTTTTCAGGGTGAAGACTGGATTGTTAATATTTCATAGATATTGAACCATTAAAACGTTTTTCTTTCCAAATGTGGGTTGTGGAATGGAATGTTTTTTTAATAAATGATTACTGCTTTGTGTATTAAGTGCCAGTGCAATGTCACAGGCAGGAGCATGCTGTTCCTGCACATTAAAGCTGCATTAGAAGACTTCTTGACCGCTTGGGGAGCAGCAGCAGAATGAGTTCCACCGGGCCCCGCTCTTCCTCTCAGGATCCGTCGGGCCCCGCTCTTCCTCTCAGGATCCTTCGGGCCCCGCTCTTCCTCTCAGGATCCGTCGGGCCCCGCTCTTCCTCTCAGGATCCGTCGGGCCCCGCTCTTCCTCTCAGGATCCGTCGGGCCCCGCTCTTCCTCTCAGGATCCGTCGGGCCCCGCTCTTCCTCTCAGGATCCGTCGGGCCCCGCTCTTCCTCTCAGGATCCGTCGGGCCCCGCTCTTCCTCTCAGGATCCGTCGGGCCCCGCTCTTCCTCTCAGGATCCGTCGGGCCCCGCTCTTCCTCTCATGATCCGTCGGGCCCCGCTCTTCCTCTCAGGATCCGTCGGGCCCCGCTCTTCCTCTCATGATCCGTCGGGCCCCGCTCTTCCTCTCAGGATCCGTCGGGCCCCGCTCTTCCTCTCAGGATCCGTCGGGCCCCGCTCTTCCTCTCAGGATCCTTCGGGCCCCGCTCTTCCTCTCAGGATCCTTCGGGCCCCGCTCTTCCTCTCAGGATCCGTCGGGCCCCGCTCTTCCTCTCAGGATCCGTCGGGCCCCGCTCTTCCTCTCAGGATCCGTCGGGCCCCGCTCTTCCTCTCAGGATCCGTCGGGCCCCGCTCTTCCTCTCAGGATCCGTCGGGCCCCGCTCTTCCTCTCAGGATCCGTCGGGCCCCGCTCTTCCTCTCAGGATCCGTCGGGCCCCGCTCTTCCTCTCAGGATCCGTCGGGCCCCGCTCTTCCTCTCAGGATCCGTCGGGCCCCGCTCTTCCTCTCATGATCCGTCGGGCCCCGCTCTTCCTCTCAGGATCCGTCGGGCCCCGCTCTTCCTCTCATGATCCGTCGGGCCCCGCTCTTCCTCTCAGGATCCGTCGGGCCCCGCTCTTCCTCTCAGGATCCGTCGGGCCCCGCTCTTCCTCTCAGGATCCGTCGGGCCCCGCTCTTCCTCTCAGGATCCGTCGGGCCCCGCTCTTCCTCTCAGGATCCTTCGGGCCCCGCTCTTCCTCTCAGGATCCTTCGGGCCCCGCTCTTCCTCTCAGGATCCGTCGGGCCCCGCTCTTCCTCTCAGGATCCGTCGGGCCCCGCTCTTCCTCTCAGGATCCGTCGGGCCCCGCTCTTCCTCTCAGGATCCGTCGGGCCCCGCTCTTCCTCTCAGGATCCGTCGGGCCCCGCTCTTCCTCTCAGGATCCGTCGGGCCCCGCTCTTCCTCTGAGGATCCGTCGGGCCCCGCTCTTCCTCTCAGGATCCGTCGGGCCCCGCTCTTCCTCTCAGGATCCGTCGGGCCCCGCTCTTCCTCTCAGGATCCGTCGGGCCCCGCTCTTCCTCTCAGGATCCGTCGGGCCCCGCTCTTCCTCTCAGGATCCGTCGGGCCCCGCTCTTCCTCTTATGATCCGTCGGGCCCCGCTCTTCCTCTCAGGATCCGTCGGGCCCCGCTCTTCCTCTTATGATCCGTCGGGCCCCGCTCTTCCTCTCAGGATCCGTCGGGCCCCGCTCTTCCTCTCAGGATCCGTCGGGCCCCGCTCTTCCTCTCAGGATCCGTCGGGCCCCGCTCTTCCTCTCAGGATCCGTCGGGCCCCGCTCTTCCTCTCAGGATCCGTCGGGCCCCGCTCTTCCTCTCAGGATCCGTCGGGCCCCGCTCTTCCTCTCAGGATCCGTCGGGCCCCGCTCTTCCTCTTATGATCCGTCGGGCCCCGCTCTTCCTCTCAGGATCCGTCGGGCCCCGCTCTTCCTCTCAGGATCCGTCGGGCCCCGCTCTTCCTCTCAGGATCCGTCGGGCCCCGCTCTTCCTCTCAGGATCCGTCGGGCCCCGCTCTTCCTCTTATGATCCGTCGGGCCCCGCTCTTTCTATGATAAAGATGGAGTGTCAGTACAACCTGCATGTCAAAACATCTTATTGGATGTAAAAATGAAATGAAGCTACACGAGACCCATCCTTTCATCCGCCTTTCATCCTTTCATCTCTTGTCATTTCAACACTTTGTTTGAACCGGCCATATTAAGTGGCATCACTCTTTCTGACTTCACCTTCTCATTTTGCACTTTCTCTCTGCAGTCATGTCTCCTCTCTCCCGTCAGTAATATGTGGTGCAGGGCCCCCTCGTCGGCAGCGGAGCGGTGTGAAATTCAGTCATTACTGAGTTTCAAAGATGGAATCTGACCGCTTTAAAGGTTGAGATAGAGCGTGTGCATGTGGGCCGAACGGTGCCCCGGTGCTTGAATTGCATGCGTGCCAGAATGTTGGCAGTTTTTATGATGACGTGAAATCACCCCCTGCAATCTCCACTTTGGAAAGGTCATCCATTTTCCAGGTGATATGACAGCTGAGTAATGGGCCCTCACTGGCGGGCTCCCCAGGCGTGACTGGTTACTCTGCAATGATTTAGAGCTGAGGTCCCTCAAGCATCGCTGTGAATTTACCATTGTTATAAAAGCCGGTGTCCAATCGCAGCCTGGATTACTGCTGATTGCGTTTTACTCCAGCAGCGTCTTTGTGTTTGCAGAACCGTAGAAGCATTGTCAGGTTATCTACATGCAGACACTTTGCTTATCAAAGTGCTCTAAATATACTCTCCCTACTCGTAGAAGTGAAGCACATACGGTGATAAACTGATCAAATAAGTCTGAACTGATATACATGGACCTGAGGATACGGTTCATTAACAGTGTCGGTGCTGATTAGTGGTGTGTCTGCTATGATTTATCTCTGCATTGATCGGAGTGACGAGCAGCTATTTCTGGAACCAACATGCAGAGAAAATACGAAGGTGAAAAACAAACTGCCACACTCCGGGTCAGTACCGGGTGACTAGGAAAACTCTAAAAAGTACTTCAGCTGAGAGTCTTGTTGCTGGAGTGTAGCAGCCTGCAGCGCTGCTACCACCACTCGGGGCACCCGTCAGTGGCTTAAAGTCCCAAGACAACTTGAAGTCCTTCGCTTTGGGGGCAGCGACTTCCTCTCATCCCGGGGGGGGAGCGCGATCCATCTTCAGCTCATCATCGTCGTGTCGAGCGTGTCCGCACCTCCTTCGGCCGTTTCTCACGCCAGTTCGCTGCTCCAGGTGACTGGAGCCAGTTGCAAAAGAAGCTAAAACTCCACACCCTCATCCCGTTACCCTCCTCTAATAACTCCAACGATAGTTCAGAACGTGTTGCTCGCAGTAACTTTTTGTAAGTTATCGTACGAACCGTTTAATGAGGATATGCTGCTTTCTTTGCTCCTCTACATGCTCCCGTCTTTATCTTCTTTGTCTCCCTCTCCCCTGTTGTTTTATTGTCTCCCTATTATCTAATCATATCAGCCCTTACATCCTTTTTCTTTGCTGCCTTATTTCCTCCACTAGCTCATCCTTTTCTCCACTCCTCCCTCCTTTGCGACCTCTTTTCCTCTTGTACCATTACTGGATGCTTGTGAGTATAAGTAGCATTTATCATAACTTTCTAATCAAAGTAGTACTTGTCGAAGTTGTAGCATTACCAATTGAAAGCAGCAACTTCAAATGAGGTGCATGTAAACTTGAGTTGGTTTTGATGAGTCATCGTGGGCTCGGACTGCTTCAGATAATGACAGCGCTACTTCATCAATAACAGCTGTCCACTTTTGATTATGGAGGACTAAATTGTCCCAGAAGGCTTCATATCCCCCACCCTTCATCTTACCCTTCCAAAGTTACAAACTGGAGGAGGAGGAGGAGGCGTTTTGGGATACAGCCCGTGTCTTAAACTATAACAATGAGAGTCCTTATAACAGTGAGACAGCAGGAGCCACACAGCTCTCATGCTGGATTGTACTTTGAGAGATAATCATCACTGATGACTCATCTTGGATTCAGCAGAGGAACGGCTTTTTTTTTCTTATCTTTCTCTCAACTCTGCCAAGCAATGAAACTACCAGGACTCGCACACTGAAGGACTTTGCTGCAGGTTACTGTTTGTTCAATGGTTTTAAATATAGCTCCCGGTCATTCAGTAAAAGCCTTGCTTACTGAGTAGTGGTGCTTTTCATTGTTGGGTTACCGCCATTTGAATGGGCTTCATCAGTCGGTATTACTACCATTCTACTGCTTCAGATGGGCCAAACTGCACCTACAACGTGATGAAAGTGAAACTTATCGTGTGAATTGAAACAAAACAACTTCAGGTTTAGGCAACAGAACTTCTGGTCCTATGACATTTGACCTCTTGCCAGCTGGGTCTGATGTTGCTGGTGTGATATGTTCTGACAGTCCAGCCATGTAAGGGAGACCCATTGAGAGGCTTCAGATATCTTTTCTTACTGAAGGAAATGTCTTGATGCATTTTGGATTGTTGGTATTGTAGTTGAAATATCCGAAGTCTGTATGAAATGGGGATCTTGTGTTTTAGTTTTATCGGCCTTAAGAACTAATTTACGATTATTGCGAGCAACTCGGCACTTAGCACTAAGTTAATTTTGGGTTGCCAGGCCTGTGTTTATCCCTCTCCAGAAGGACTATTTTTAGCTCTTTAGTTCATCAGGTAGAGCAGTGTTTCTCAAGCGGTGGAACGAGTACCCCTAGGGGTACTTTGGAGTACCGCAGGGGGTCGGTGAGATTTAAATCAAAGTCATGCATAATTCCTACAATTATTATACTATAATAAGTTTATGTAAATTTAAGTTTAATAAATCACATTTCATAATCAATATTCCAATTTTCAATCATTAACTTTCGTAAAATATCAACTTCCTCAATAAACACTTCTTCTTCTTCTTCTTCTTTACGCTAGTCATTTCAAAGGGGGTACATCACTTCTGGAGCTTTCAGTCATATCATGGCCTTCATCAGCATGCATTATGTTGAAGGCAGGAAGCACCCTGGATGGAGTTTAGAGCACTAAAAGTGCACTTTGGCTGTCTCTCATGTATCTGTTTGCCTGTTGTGTTGTTTCAGACTGACCTTTGACATCTGGAGGAGGGAGCGTTGTCTCCCTGGGAGTGATTCCGGGCCCGGGGATGGACATGGAAAGCTTCCCAGGGGGGAGCGCCTCGGGACCCAACATCACAAACTGCACCGTCCCACCTGGCGGCAGCCTGCAGGCGGTCCCGTTCACAGACGGTATGGCGGCGTTGGTGGTTGTTCTCAGCCTCCTCACCCTCCTCACTGCGCTAATCAACGCCGCCGTCATCGCCGCCATCTGCACCACCAAGAAGCTCCACCTGCCCGCCAACTACCTCATCTGCTCCCTCGCCGTCACCGACTTCCTGGTGGCGCTCCTCGTGATGCCCATCAGCATCCTCTACATCACCATGGACACGTGGACCCTGGGTCAGGTGGTGTGCGAGTTGTGGTTGAGCGTGGACATGACCTGCTGCACCAGCTCCATCCTGCACCTGTGCGTCATTGCCCTGGACCGGTACTGGGCCATCACCAAAGCTATCGAGTACGCTCGCAAGAGGTCGGCCCGCCGCGCCGCCATCATGGTGGGGATAGTCTGGGTCATCTCAGTTTTCATATCCATGCCGCCCTTATTCTGGAGGCAGAGGCCTAGCAGAGGCAGCTTCCAGCAGTGCATCATAGAGCATGATCACTTGGGATACACTATATACTCTACTGTTGGGGCGTTTTACATTCCGATGATCGCCATTCTTATCTTATACTACAGGATTTACAACGCAGCAAAAACGCTGTACCAGAAGCGTGGCTCTTCTCGGCACCTCAGCAGCCGCAGCATGGGCAGTCAGAACTCTGTGGACCATTGCCGTGTCTCCCACACATTTTGTGTGTCCGACTTGTCCAACTCAGATCCTACGCTGGCTACCGACAAACTCAACACCACCATCCGCATCCCGTCCTTTGAGACGGACATGGACGGGCAGGAGGAGAAGAACCAGATATGCACCTCACGCGAGAGGAAAGCAGCTCGAATCCTCGGCCTCATTCTCGGGGCCTTCATTTTCTGCTGGCTGCCTTTCTTTTTAAAGGAGGTCCTAGTGGGCCTGCGGATGGTGCAGCCCTCTCCGCTTATCTCGGACTTTCTGACTTGGCTGGGTTACATCAACTCTCTCATCAACCCTCTGCTGTACACCAGCTTCAATGACGATTTCAAGCTGGCTTTTAAAAAGCTACTCAAGAGAAAAGAGCATTTGTAGGTTTGAGTTTAAACACACCAGAGGGAATGTATGCACCTTAAATGTAGTTGCAGTCTGTATACTGGCAATATGGAGTGTGATGCTGTGCTTTTCAAGTAAAAGAAGTTACATCTCAACACACAATGTATTGCGTGTTTTTCTCAATAAAATAATTCTTCATAACTACTGTTCAATATATGTATATATAAATAAATATTTTATTCCAACTGAATGTAAACAGCTCCCTGAACTCTGAGCTTATATACGGCTTATTATGCCCATGTCATTTTATCTTTATTTATTTGTTTATATATATATATATATATTCCAACTGAATATTGATTTGTTTACAGTATGCAGGGAAAAGCAATAAGGGAATAAGTACATTCAAGTCATGTCATTCTTCAGTATTATTAACTAATCCGGAAGTGACCTCTGCAGTCACTACGTCATACGTACACATAGTCACGTGCTGCAGAACGTAGCTACGCTGTGGTGGTACGCGCTGGAGCTGGGTGTGAAGATGGCGGACGAGGAGGCCGAGCAGGACCGTAGTCCTGAGAACGGTGTCAGTGAAACGATCGGTGAACTCCGACAACGGCTGCGAGAGCTGCAAGAAGTGGTGGTTAAAGACAGCGGAGAGTCTCCAACACAATCCTCCTCCGAGTACTGCCAAGAGTTTTGCAGGGTGAGTTAATATGTAACGGTAGCTAACGAGATAGCATAGCTAGCATTCACGTTAACGATAACATAACGTTACGTCCTGGTCTACCGGATAACCCAGTGAGCGGTTTGGTTTATAAACAATGCAACGATTGACGTTACATTGTTAAACTATGTGCCGTGGTCAAACTTTAGAATAATCGAAAAAGCTGAATAAATATGATTCAAATCCGTCCGCTGACATCGCTAGCTCAGCTAGCTAATAGCACACACTAGCTCACAGCTGTGTCTGCAGGAGGTGTAACGTTAGTTAAGCTTAATGTAATTGATGTTGAAAATCCTTGACATACATATATATATATATATTTATATATGTCATCGACTGGTTCTGGCAGACTAATACCTGCATGTTTCCAAGGTTTGGTGCTATTAATTATTCCCAGTAATCAGCCATAACGGTGCTACCTGCGGCTAGCCAACATTAGCTCTTAGCCATGGTATGTTTGGCTACATGCGCGTGCACGTGAGTATAATATCCCTGATTGTCCATTAGCAGATCGGATCGGTCTTGTATTTAACAGGTTTTGTAGTAGCCAGTGCCATGCATTTCGCAGTCAATAACAATGTCATTATAAAGTTGACTTCTTTGCATGAAATGCACCGAATATGTTGAGATTTTACAGGATAACAGCACGGATTTGAGTTTTTCTCCCGCGATGCATTTTGCTGTGTGTACGTGCCAAATCAAACGCACGCTTTGCAGAAGCGACACGGCGTTTTTTGACCCAAAGTTGCATCCTAAAGCAATAGATCCTAAATATACAGCCAGGCGACCCTTGAGTCCTGCACGGTGCCCCATTAGTAAGCCATCTGCACAATGCAGTTATTAAAGAGATGTGATTAGCGTGTTGAGAGTGTGTGGAGGGCGGATCTGCACCAAAGCATCTCCAGTCCTATTTCTTGGTTGGAGGAAAAATGATGTCCTCTGTCTCCAGAAGTGAGACTCGATGTAGTGAAGGAAAAATGCATAGGCTGGATAATGCAAAAAATTCAAACATAATTATTAAAACAATGTATTCACAAAGTCTCTTATCGTATTGAGTGAGAAATAACCGAACTGGCTTAGTTTCCCCAAGGACCAAATTATGTCATGGACAGAAAATGTATTTTTACTTCAAAGTTGATTCATGTGCACGTGTTGTTGCATCTAGTTTCATTATTATTATATGTACGAGTGATGGTGGTAGTAGTAATATTGATGCATGGGATTCTCTAACCCTATTTAAGGTTCACTCCAGAATAAAATGCACTCTTGAAACTAAATAAGCCCAAAACCAACTATTTAATTATTTACACACACAGAGAGACGGGAAGGCAAACAAAATACGAGTTTAAATGTAGCACATTTTTATATTTTGACATAAATATGAGCTTACCAAATGCCCGACCAACTCATTTTTTAAAGATATAAACTAAATTATATGATTATATGTACTTTGATGAAGCACACCAATGCAGGTTTTAATGTTAAAATGTCCAACCAAATGTATACAATTTGGCATTTTGTGGTTGAAAATGGCATCTACTGTTTTAAATTTAGTCCTAATTTTGCAGGGCCAGTCCCTTAACGAGACACCCCTGCAGCACTCTACCCATCGCTTTACTTTTTTAGTCACCACTGTGTATTATTACAATCGCAGCACATCACAAGCCCTTTCTCTCATTTCTGTGTACTGGGATTTAAGCTCATTACAACATCTGGTGAATCCTCGTTAATGACCAGCAATGTGCTTCCCTCTGTGACAACAGTGTCTAGGTGAATCATTGAGTTGTTTTTCAGCCACTGAATCTGAGTATCTACCGCTGCAACTGTGCTTCTCCCGGTTAAGTAGTCTCCGAGCAGCAGGTAGTGAGGCCGAGGGACCGCGGGGGGGGGGGGGGGGTAATTCTTGTCTCACTTGTGGTCAGATGAAGTAAATCCATCAAATTCAGTGACCCCGTGCCGTATAGATATTATCCAAGCTACTGTAGCCGTCATGTTTGTCGAGGCTTTAGTCAAAGGGAAGTAAGCATGAAGTCGTCTCTCAGCTCCTTGACCACTTTTATTGCATTTTTCCAAGATTGTGCCGTGGGAGGACTTGGTTTCAACCTGGGGGTGAAGTTACACTTCAGTCGATGAGCTTAACTTACTGGGAGAATGTATCCAGATATTAAGGCCATTTAAACTGACTTACTAACAGAACTAAGATAATCTCTAGAGTCTGTCACCTGTTCTTTTGTGTGCCTTTGTAAATGTTATGGCTATGATTTGGATGGTGATATTAAAGATAAGACGATAAAGTTAAACGGAACTTACGGGTGTGAAATTTCCGCAACAAACGCTTCCACACAGTTTGAGAAGCGAGCTGTTTGAGTAGAGGAGACATTGCAAATTAATTCTTTCAAAGCTTCACACCGCCGCTCCCTGGTGATATGTTTGTGATCTCGAGTAACCACGATTGTACCACGAGAATAGAAACACCTGCCCAACCCTAGTCACGCAAACTACGACATCACTCAGTCCACTTGAGTCAGTTGCACCGCTGTGCCCAAATAACTTGTCCCTTACTTATTTCATACACTTGTATATTGCCATTGTACTGTAGGATTGTCGTACAGGGAAGAAAGGATCAGTGTTTATTCGTGCTTATTTTAGCACGTAGCGATGCATTAAAATGTGCTTGGATGGCTCAGGACATCACTTGTTTTTGTCTTTGATAGAGAACCCAGAAACAATCCTCAACCATCACTGTTTCCTGAAACGATTGTGTGTAACAGCCTCTTGGATAATTAGGTGTTAGAATATGTTAATATTCAAACAAAAGCAGCTGTCTGTTGTCTAACTTGACAGCCAGTTTTCAAAACTGACAGTTTCGTGGAGCATTTATCCGAAGGCAGACGGGTCTATGTAAGTACGTCTCAGCAGGATCCTCATCAACAGAGCACTGAGAGCACCGGAGCCTTTTCTTTCCCCCCAGTGTTAACGGGGGCGTCTTAAGAAGAGCGGGTTAAGCACGCCTCTTAATCAGAGGATGTTTTCTTTCAACCAAATCCAAAACTACAGCAGCTCCTCTGGTGTTAAGGAGAAAAAAGAAAAAAAAAACCCTGCTAGGTCATTATGCTCCTGAGAGGAAAAGATCTTTGTGCACAAATGACTTCCAGGACCTTTCCTGGCTGCTCCTCACGATCATCCTGTTTTTAACCCAATGTTTCCCTTCTGAGTTTACAGTTGGTTTCTGTCACATATTCCCTTTTACACTTAATACTTGTTACTCATTGTTCATGTTTATTTTTTCATTCTTCTGTTTTAATCTTGAATGAAACTCACAAGAATTTCCTTCGGGATTAATACAGTTCTATCTTATTTTATCTTTTAAAACAATCCATTGCACAACTAAATGGTACCTTCTGAACGGCAGTGTACTTTGCAATGGCTTGCTTTGTAAGCCATTTAGATTTGAGTTTGTTCTCGTATGTTGTGTCTCTCTT
The DNA here is from genome assembly GCA_032191485.1 of Leptoclinus maculatus. NCBI lineage: Eukaryota > Metazoa > Chordata > Actinopteri > Perciformes > Stichaeidae > Leptoclinus > Leptoclinus maculatus. The sequence goes on along the minus strand of JAVDOI010000003.1, from coordinate 24,427,659 downwards.
GGCTGTCAAAGAGCCCAGAGTGAGATGCTGTGGGTGGAGGATCCACGAGTGTGTAGGCTGAAGTTCAGACATGTGAGAAGCAGAGAGCGTGCTCTGTAAACGGAGCTTCTCTTGGCTCACTTCCCTTCCTGCAAATATCCAGCCTCACAAAACTGCATTGGCTTTTCTGACCACGGTCAGCGTTGATGTTCATAATGTCGAGGAGGCTTTAAGCTGGAGAATGAAGTCGGTGTTTGTTTTCCCATCAGACCAAGTACAAGTATTTACTCTACAGTACTTTCCGAGTACCGATACGAGTACTTGCGGTTCTAACAATCTTTGTTGCAGAGATTTTTTAACATGCAATATTGTGTTTTCCTGGTGCAAACCGAGCGTAGCTCTTTGCAGTAGGGATGAAAATAATGAACTGTTTAACCGTAAGTGCACCAGAGCCGGAGGGGCTGTAGTTGTTGCTAATTTCGTGGCTAACCCCTTTCACTTTAATCATCAGCTGACATGGGACGCATGAGTTTGGTTGAGAGTGCGAGTGATGATGAGTCACGCACACAGTCAACCAAATTCATGGACCACTGTATTGCCTTTAAACACGCCCTGTAAAGAAACACGTTGAGTATTAAAAGCATGATGAAGAAACAAAGGTTGAAAATCATGTAAACAAGTTGATTTGGCTGCAAAATATTTACTCAAATGAAGATTATTTTAAGACATCGTGTTTCTTTGCATAATCCCTCGAGATGTAAATAGTGCTTTTATCTGTTAATTATTTATGACAGTGATGTGATCGTGCGTGCCAAGTTACAAAACAGAGGCGCTCGACTAAGCACCACAACCACTTGCGGGACCGACGCGCATCACATGTCGGCCGTGATTACGTCGATTTCTGGCACACAGGCCTCGCTTCCGGCTTCACTACGGCGAGGATAAAGTCAGCTTAATGTGGCTGCATGTGTCCACAACACAGTGGGATACTGGTATCTGTGCATCCCTACTGATCATATATTCTCATGTCTTTGTCCATTCAGCCCTGATGGATCTAACTGCTTGTGCTTAATACTCAACCTTTGGTTTCTGTTTTCAACATGCCGGTTCACAGTTGTCATTGCAAACAGAATTTCTGTGACCTGTTGTTTACTAGGTGAGTGACTGTGGTTCTCTCTCTCTCTCTCTCTGTAGACACTGCTGGAGTATGCGGGCCGCTGGAGGGTAGAAGAAGAGCCCTTGGCGCTGGTGGAAGTGTACGTAGTTGCTCTGCTGAGCTACGCCCAGGCCTCTCCATACCTCTCACTGCAGTGTGAAAATGTTCCTCTTGTGGTTGAGAGGCTCTCACTGTGAGTACCCTTACTGATGTGATTAACTGCAGATAAGATATAGGAGTTTAACCCCAATAATCAATCATCAGTATGCTGAAGGCAACTCTGTTTCAAAAGCTAAATGATAGCTTCTTTTGTTCATTCTATCAGTTTCATGTTTAAAGTGCAGGCACAGATCAATATTGTGGTTCTGTTGATTGTTTTGCAGGAGTTTTGTGGAGCTTCTGCTCTCACTGAAGACGGATGTTCCCGATGGCTTATGGAAGGAGTTCAAGTCATGTGTGCAGGTAAAGCTGAGGATTTATTTAAAATATCATTTAAAATAAAAGGCCAGAACTAAAACACTTCCTTTGTTTATGTCAGAACAGGATTGGCGATATGTACACGCTGCTCTTGTCCTTAAACAAACTTAAGAGTTGAAATATCTCCTCTATCTTTGAAGTCCTGTATTTTCCTGTGTCCTGTGTTCAGTTTGCGTACAGTGCGCTGCAGGAGAACAGGATCACCCAGCTGTCCCAGCTCTCTGCTTTGGGCCAGTGTGACGGTGTTTGGACCAACAGAGTCCTGCAAGGCCTTCTTCTGTCCGAGGAAAACCTGCAGACTGAACACGGTGAGCTCCTGCGCTGGTTCTCACAGTTCCAACACAGGCATTTGTAATTTCTCTCTTTAATACAGTTGGATGGAGATCTTCTGACACAAACTACTGTGCAGTGGTGACGGATATCCAGAGTGGGGGGGTTGTTTGTTAGAATGACATCAATTAGGACGCCATCTCCTTCACCGTTCCTTTCACATCCACACGAGTTATATCCAGACCAGTAATCGATAAATCCTCACGAGGAGCTGTGGCACCGAGCCAGTGTTCTGTAAGAACAAAACATGTCTGGTGCAGTTTTATTCACCGAGTCCAATTCTGGAGGCGAGCTCCTCAAAAACGAAGCCCTAGACGGTTCTTAAAATGCCATCACTACTTTTAGATGAGCAGTGTTCTCAATAGGATGAGTGCTGATGCATAAAAGATTCTGATCGTACAGGGCTGTGAATAGTATGAACGGGGGGTTTATTTAAAGATGTGGGTGTACTCCTGTTTACATATTCAAACACACGTTATAAATTGTGAATTATCAATGTTCCCACTGTTTTTCAGTGGAGGAGTTCCTGGTGCAGGAGGGCCCGGTGCTGTGTGAAATGAGAGTGAGACAGCTGATGAAGGAGGATCAGCAGGGGAAGGCTGCTCTGCTGGCCAAGGTGTGCTCCGAGTGTCACGCCTTCCAGGGGAAGGGACTTTTCAAGCAGATGTACCTCGTCTGTCTCTGTGCTACCTCAGATCAGGACCAGCTGATGGACGAGGTGAGTGCAGCTGAGTTTACTGACTCGCATTTGTTTGTTGTTGTTTTTAAACGTACAAGAAAGAGCTTGTCAAAGGCAAACTTGTTCATGAATGAAGTAATCACACCTACTGGAGCTTTGTATTGTATTAGTTGAATCAGGCAGACTTTGCTATGTTATGTTACGATGTTCTACTGTTAAACAACTTCTGATAAATGTACAGGACTTTCCTGTAATACGTTCCTCTGCCACACGATGGCAGACTACACTTAAAATCAATTTGAGAGACACCACACATTGGTGCCTCCTAGTACTTAACGAATATTAGATGATGGAGCTTGTGGGTGTTTTCCTCAAAGGGATAGATAAACCCGCTGACTGTGCACATGTCATCCATCTGTGCAGCTTTCCAAGGAGGATTGCCGCGATGTGTTGGAGATGATCTGCAACCTGGAGTCGGACGGAGACGAGAGGGCGGCGCTCAGCTTGTGCTCGGCCTTCCTGACCCGACAGCTTCTCCAAGGAGACACGTACTGTGCCTGGTAAGAAATCACAAGACGAGCAGGAGAAGATTCATCCTTAGTAGTGCAAAACCAAATAACAGAACCTACACCCGTCTTAAACCATTTTAAGATACAGTTGATTGGTATAGATTGTTGGTATTTGACAGAATTATTTGAGATTTTAGCTAAACTAATCTGGCTTTTTGAGAAGAATGTGAGGAAAAGACCAAAGTTGAATGCAGATAATGTTCTGCATAATGTTCATTCAGCCCATAATCTGTATGCAGTGTCGTTAATGCCCACTTGTCCTTGGCTGACAAAGCTCTTCTCTTCCGTGTTTGTGTCGCTGTGTCTCGTGTGTCGTTGATAAATGGGGAAGTATTTAAAGGCTGATGGTCAGTATGAGTGTGAATAGATTGATTTAATAGATATTAACACGGACAAATGAACGACCAATGAATTCCATTCCTTCTATCCAGGGAGCTCACTCTGTTTTGGAGCAAGCTGTTGAAGAGATTGGAGCCGTCGGAGCAAGCGTTCCTCGACCGATGTCGCCGGATGTCGTTCCTTTCTAAAACCGTGTACCACATCCTGTTCCTCATTAAGGTCATCCAATCAGAGGTCAGTAAACAGTCAGCTGTCATCAAAGTTATTATCACCCTTTAATTCTCAACTTTCTACGTATTATTGTTCAACATAGTTTCTCTAATACTTTTCAGTTTAAAGCAAATCTTTTTTTAGTATCAAAACTCGCTGCATGGAAGCTTGAAAGGTCGGTTCTGTGGCTTTAAATCATGTTCAATGGATTCTTAAGGACATGAGTAGAAAACCCTCCAACCTCTCGTGCATCACAACCCATTTTTTAACTGTCCCGTTTGTTTGATCATCGTGTTTCAAGCCAATACTCGCCAAAATAACGTGGTGGGCATGTTATTACATGCTGCTGTGTTTGATTCCATTGGTCATAAGCAACAAACCTAAAGCGCTGAAGGCGTGGAAAAGACAGAAGATAGAAGTGTGTTTAGTCGTATTCTGGCAATGATAGAAGTATTTGGAACACACTGAGCTTATTGATGATGCAGACTGCTGCTGCTGCTCTCTGCACAGGAACACAAAGCATTTTTTTCAAAGCCACCTTTCAGGCTTAGAGGGGGGGGGGGGGGAGTTTATGATGCTGAAAATACTCTGCATGGACTCAAAAGCTACATGTGTGGGTTTGCTCTGCTCAATGCATAAACGTGTAAGCGCGCTCCGATTTAGTATTTTTGGGGGGCCGATCAGCCAACAGGATCATGGAGTCTGTTTTAACGCCCTCTACTTATCGTGTGTCATTATTTATAAATGAACTATTCTTAACAACGTTGTAAACTAAGAGATGAGAAAGTATCGTTAATTGACAACAGTTTACTTATTGGCAGGCAACATGTACAACCTTCTCTTCTTCTTCGACAAATTCTCCTTTTCATACAGAGACCGTACAACACTGCTGTGAAGACGACTCCTCGTTACAATGAATTTGCTTCATTATTTGTGCTCCGTGTGATCGGCTTCCTCTTTTTTTTTTTTTCTCCATAGATTGACAGCGTTGGACTGCCGGTGTGCATCGAAATGTGCATCAGGGCTCTGCGAATGGAATCGAATGATGGAAACACCAAGGCCACGGTGTGTAAAACTATTTCCTGCTTGCTTCCCACTGACCTGGAGGTCAAGCGAGCCTGCCAGCTGACGGAGTTCCTCCTGGAGCCCACGGTGGATTCCTACTACGCTGTGGAGACTCTTTACAACGAGCCAGATCAGAAAGTAGAGGAGGAGAGTATGCCGGTTCCCAACTCTCTGCGCTGCGAGCTCCTGCTGGTTTTTAAAACCCAGTGGCCTTTTGACCCGGAGTTCTGGGACTGGAAAACACTGAAGCGTCATTGTCTGGCACTGATGGGCGAGGAAGCTTCAATAGTGTCGTCCATTGACTTGCTGAATGATCCCGAGGAAGAGGAAGACGACCTCAGTCAGGGGGGGTTCAGGAATATCCCAGACCACATCGCCAGCGGCACCTATGAACTAAACGATATAACCGACAAGAAACAGAAGAACAGAGAAATGAAGAAGCTGCGAGAGAAAGGTCTCATATCTGCCAGGTTCAGGAACTGGCAGGCGTACATGCAGTACTGTGTGCTGTGTGACAAAGAGTTTCTGGGCCACAGGATCGTACGCCATGCACAGACTCATCTGAGCGGTGGAGTGTACAGCTGCCCAATATGTACTCAATCCTTTACCTCAAAAGACACGTTGCTTCCCCATGTGACGTCGCATGTTAAACAGTCGTGCAAGGAGAGGCTGACCGCCATGAAGACAAACAAGAAATTGGCCGATCCCAAAACGGCGGCCCCTATTATCGCAGCGTTGAAGTCCAAGACAGAAAACAAAGTTCATCAAAACGGTGCCTCCTTGGGTCAGAATGGGGGGTTGAGACGGAATGTTCCGTCCAAAGTGGCCAGGTGGAACACGGATAACAGTGATGACAATGTGTGCCCGGTTGGGAAATGCAGAAGGAGCTTCAAGTTTTTCAGAAATCTCGTTGCGCATGTTAAAGGTCACGGGGACAACGAGGAAGCTAAGACTTTCCTGGAAATGCAGAGCAAAAAGGTTGTTTGCCAGTACTGCCGCCGCCACTTTATTAACGTCACCCACCTGAACGATCACCTACAGGTCCACTGTGGCGTGAGGCCTTACATATGTATACAGTTGAACTGCAAGGCGAGTTTCCTGTCCAACACTGAACTCTTTCTACACAGGAAAACGCATTCTGTTTTTAGAGCTAGATGCATGTTTCCCAATTGCAGCAAGATTTTCAATGAGGCCTTCAAACTGTATGACCACGAGGCCCAGCATTATAAAACGTTCACTTGTAAAGTTGTGGAGTGTGGGAAAGTTTTCCATTCGCTGCACCAGCTGGATTTGCACCAGGAAGGGCACGCCACGCAGGAGGAGGAAAGCCCGTCGTCTGAACACATCTCTCAAAATATGCAGCCCGGCCCGTCACTCATTGAACAAATGCTTTCCAATCACGCTCCCATTAAACATGAGAGTTCACAAGAAACCTGGAAACCCGAGAGTGCCGGAAATTCAAATAACGGAAGGCTGCCAGTGTCCATTGAGAGCTTACTGAAATCCTCACAACCACCTGTGGAAACCTTCGGACAATACAGAGTCAAGCATGAAACCGAAAACACGCCTTGCTCAATCACCAGTCGGACACAGAATTTTAATCATTCTGTTATTCAGCCTGCGAATTCCCACTTCTCCGATCCAAATGGACCCAGATGTGGTTCAGGTGCTCATTCTTTTGATAACATGAGACCGCCCCAACAGAATCAACCAGTACCTCCATTTGAAGCTAATTTCGGTAACGTGTCACATAGCTGTAATACCGGTGTCTTGCCACAAATGTTCCCTAGTAATACTGGATCGACGAGTTACAACTCTGACTGCAACTTGCCATTGCCAGGGCCACAAGGGCCAATGTGTAGTAGCAACCTGTTGACGTTACCGTCGTCCCAGAACTCCGTAGAGCCAGCAATGTCCCAACCCCTCCCTCCAACAGTAACCCCTCAGCCACTAACTGGGAACAGATCGGAGAACTCTGTGACGTCCTCATCGAGCTCGGGTCCTCCGCCAGGACACAGGGAGCGATTCCACTGCCCGTTTGAAACGTGTACGAGGCACTACAGCTCCTACAGAAGCGTGGTCAAGCACATGAAAAGCATTCACTCAGATTTCTACGAACAATGGAAAGTTGCTCGGACTAAAGTCGAGATAACCTACGCTCCGGCACCGAGCACATCATCTGTTGGACATCTCGGTCCGGCCGCCTCGGTTCAGAACCAGCCAGCCAGCGGTGTACCGGTTCATGGAGTCCAGAGGCAGAACGTCATCCAATCACCTCCTTATATTAATATGGGTGTACGGTTAAACTGTTCTACTCTACATTCCCATTCCTTATCTGCCCACAACCACAATGCTTCAGTCCGGATGGAAAACGTTTCAAATCCCATTGGCCTCTCTCAGCTGGGAAGGGACACAACTCCAATAAGTATGCAGTCCCGAGTTTCAGGTAGTCACAATTGGCTCTCGGCTCGTGGAACTGAACAAATGCAAAACTGTAGCACTTCCCAAGTCTATTCATCTAACATGCGAGTCGATTGCTTGCAGTCGCCACAAAATGGATCCCAGCCAGTTGTGCCCTCGTACATGGACGGTGCTAAGGTAGCGTCGCAACAAGCAGAAGACCTTATTCCGTCGTATACGTCACAGATGCAAAGCAGTTTAGTCTCCGGTTCCAGGGCACCAGAAAAAACAAAATCGATGCAAAGTAATATGCACTCTCATTTTCCCTCTCCAGTCAGTGCGAGCCAAAAGCACATTAACAACCAGCCTCTAAAGGGCCCAGCAGTCTCTAAAAACAACCCTGAAATTCAAAAGCCAGTCAGAAAGCACAAAAGGACCAAATGGCCAGCTATTCTTAGGGATGGCAAATTTGTTTGTTGCAGGTGTTATAGAGAATTTGATAGTCCCAAATCCCTCGGAGGCCATTTGTCCAAGCGTGTGAGCTGTAAACCCTACGATGAGTCTGAGCTCAACACAGACCTGCCGGCTTCCTTTCTTGACCTTCTCAACTCCGAGCAAACGGTTAACGCCGCTCAGCCACAGTCGTCTTACAGTCCTCCTGCTGTTTATCAGGAGAAGCCCCATCAGTCAGTAACAAATGGTTCAGCAGCTGCAAAAGATTACCCCGCCCCTAACTATTCACCAGATCATTTGCCAGTATATGGCAATGGTGAGTCAAATGATGACATTCTTAAGCAGATCATGGCTGAATCCAACTTGTCCGATCTTTTTGTTAACACACCTGCTCCACAGTCATTGTTCCAAAACCCTTGTGTTCCCTATTTAGGTGGTGAACGTTTGCCAGGGAGCTCCGTCATACGGCATACAGAAAACATCCAGGTGAAGCAAGAGGACGATTCGTTCGGTACGGCCCATTATCAGCCTAACGTCGATGTGTTTGCTGGAAGTGAGTTTCCTGACCCACTTCTCTCTCAGATTCTCAAAGAAGAGCCTTCCACCGATGCTCCTGAAAGTGGTCTCCACTGTGGACTACTGAACACGCAGAGCTTTACCTGTTTCAGAGAGACCTCCACCCCGAAGCAGGAAGTCCTGAGCTCCACACGGGTCCCGGCAAATGATGCCGATCTTGAGCCCGGTCAGTTATCTGCCGGCCAGCAACAGTGGATGACAGAAATTCAAAGTGCATTTGAAAGGCTCGATTTAGACAGAGACATATCTGAACAAACATCCACTCCTGTGAAACAAAGTGACATCCCTACGCAAAGCCAAACCGTATTTCCAAAGGCCTTTCTCATGCCGTTTGCTTGTGAGAACTGCCCATTTAGTTCCATATCAAGTGAAGCACTTTGGAAACACCTCGCCAAAGCTCACAACTACACGATTGAGATGGTGAATGTGGTCAAGAAAAAGTACGGTCAATACGCTCCTTTCAAGTGTGAAAAATGTAGCAAAAGATTCACTCGTAACTCAAACCTGCGCGCTCACTACCAGTCCATTCACAAGTTGTCAGCTAAAGAAATCGCAGACCTGGATTTGAAGCGCAGAGAGGCCAAAGCTGCTACAACTGCTGCTCTTCAAAAATCTATATCTGCAGCAGCGCACCCCCCGACGCCCACTTCACTCCAAGTCGGGATAAAACGCGAGTACGCATCTCAGGCGTTCGTATCACTCACTAACATGGACATAACCAATCACAAATTTCAAGATGACAATCGCTCCACAGTCATTCAGCCCTTGCAAACCGCTCCCATGCACAACCAAGCGATGACTCCACCAGTGCAGGCCCACAGCTCCACATCAACCGGTCAGTCAGCACAACAGTGGTCTCATCTTCAGCGAGCAGGTGGTAAACCAGTTCACGCCCATTTGCCCGAAATGTCAGCTCTTCTCACCCAGGCTCTGTCTGCCGCGGCTCAAGCCGACGGGCCTCCGACTCCCGAAAAACAATCTGCCATCAACGGGCAGGCAGCAGTTAAGCCAAGCATGGACATAACCAAGAAGACGAAAGAGAAGAAGGCCCACTCGAGGGGCGCCATGAGTCCGTACAGACCCTATCGCTGTGTTCATCAAGGTTGTGTGGCAGCCTTCACCATCCAGCACAATCTGATCCTCCACTACAGGGCTGTTCACCAGTCTGCTCTGTCGGCACTGGAGGTGAACAAAGAGCAGGACCAGAGCGACGACCAGGATGAAGCGATGGACCACAGTGAGGAGGAGCCAGATGTGGATCTCCCCCAAATTTCAGAGTTCAGATGCCAAGTCAAAGACTGCTCCCGAGTTTTCCAGGAAGTTCCCAACCTTTTGCAGCATTACTTGCAGCTCCACTGTTTCAGCCTGGAGAAGGTCGGCAGCCTCTTGTCCAGCATCAAGCTCGGCAGGTTTGCTTGCAGTCAGCAAGGTTGTACGGCCTCCTTCACCGCCTTCTGGAAGTATATAGCACACGTCAAAGACCAGCATAAAGATATGAAGCTGGCCAAAGCGGATCAATTCAATAACTCGTTCAAGTGTGAAATCGAAGGCTGTGATCGTACGTACGCCACAAAGTCGAACATGCTCAGACATTTCATGAAGAAGCATCAGGACCTGTACCAGACCAAACTAAATAATCAACAGATAAACGAAGACAGGATTAAACCCAACGCTAAGCCTTTGCATTACCAAATTACCAAGACGAGTAATGGGAAGGAAAACATAGAGAGCAATAAAAAGATCCTCCAGAAGGCAAGTGACACAAAGCGAGTGAACAAGGGGAAAAGCAACCACTGGACGAAATATGGAAAACCCTCCCTGAAATCTAAAGTAGAGGCATCTTCAATGTGCACCAAGAAAGTTCCTCAACAATACCCATGTATGATTAAAGGCTGCGATTCAGTCATGAGATCCGAGCGGAGCATATTAAAACATTACGTGGAACACGGACTGTCAGAAAAGTACCTGGAACAGCAAAGGAGTCACTTCATATTCTGCAAAAAGTTCCCCAGGCAGAAGTGCCGCTCCATCAGAAGCGACGATTCCAAATCGGAAAACACGTCTGACCTGTCGGACAGCGAGTTGACATCGGACGCCGGCATGGAAGGAGGGGCTTATGGGTATAAGAAGCCCATCCTACGCAAGAGGACCTCAGCAGGGTCCCCCGCCACAGTGTTCGAAAGCAAATTATCCAACGATGAAAGTTCGGATGGCTCCGTGGTGGTCAAACGCAAACGGGGACGACCGCGAAAACTGGTGGGAAAATCTGTGAAACGCAAGAAAATCCCACGCACGACCAAGGTGGAAGTAGCTTACAGCCGGGACGACGAGTCCGACTCCTCTTGTCCTGCAATAATGCAGGATGACAACGCTCCGCTGGCCTCTTTCAAACCGATGGGATTTGAAATGTCTTTCCTAAAATTCCTGGAGCAGTCAAATAAATGTGAACATCCGCTGCCGGTGAAGGTCGGCGTCCCAGAAACGTGGAGAAAGACGTCCGGTCTGAACTCCAGAGACACGTGTGTCCGGTTCAGCAACCGGCAGAACATGAAATCACTCAGCAAGGTCAAAATAATAATAGACGGGGCCTTTTTGGGCATCACCGACCTTATGTTGAAACAGCTGCAGGACACGCGACCCACAGTGGTATTGTAAAAAAAAAAAAAAAGTGACTCCCTCATTTTAGTTTTTGTAAAGCAGAACCTCAGGACTGGAATGAGTCGAACCTGCTGCAGACCGGTGCCCTACATGTGAAAGAGTTTTTACACATCCGGCTATTGAATAAATCAAACACGTTGTTTTGGATTATACTGTATTATCTGTACAATTTTTGTCTTTTTTTTATGAAAAAGTATATAGCATGTTTTTATTTATGGACGGTCAAACGGTTCCCTGAACATTGCCGATGTGACGCGGACTCTTTGCCGTCTTAATAATCCCTGTGGGACGTAGAGACGAACTTTGAAATGGATTGTATTGTTGTGTGTAGCTTGTGATTCTCAGATGTGGATTATTGTGTGTTGGTTATTTAGTCACCCGCTGCCACCACCAGTCTTATTATTATTAAATCAACAGTTTTTTTTACAACCAGTTTGACTTGTTTTTCATCATTTTCTACATTTTGTTAGATGCACCGCAGTTTAGGAATAACTTTTTATTGTGGAAGATCTTTAATCATTAAAGACTGATGGGCTCTACGCTGCAGAGTTACAGGAGTTCTGAACTATAAAATCAGTTTTCTTTTAATTAAAACCTCATTGAAAGCAGTTCTGAATATTAAAACTCACTGTATTTCCCAAAATGTTGAACTTTCCTTGTGATCAAAGGTGTACCGTATACTGGTTAACTATGAACAGCCTGTTCATAATGTAGTGCAGAGGAGCAAAGCTTCTGCTTTTATGCATCATCTTCGGGTTAACTACCAATAACAACAGTTCATTGTGTAGTTGAGAGAGAGAGAGCATATTTAGTGGCGTATATATTCATTTATTATTGCACTTCACATAATCACAAGCAGTATAATAGTCATTGAACAGTATGATCTAATGTTACCTTCATTCTAAACAAAGTGCACCTACACAAAGACAGAGCAACAAATAACTTACTTGTGTTCATTTTGATGCTTCTCTTTTAAATATTCGTCGTACACATACCAGCTTGTGCTAAATATTGCTTTAGACAAAATAAGTTGAAGTCCCTTCATCCTCTCGAGGAATCCGATCAGTATTGACAAATGATACAAACCATTAAAGAACCGTTTTCAAACTGTGAAACACTGTCTTCGTTTAATCTCAGCGGCTGAACACAGTTTGCTCACTTTTAGTGTTTTGAATGTGTTTGAACTACAGGAGAGACTCTGCTGAGTACGTCACCGCTACAGACGCACAGCTTGGTGAGTTTAATTTATTGTTTTTTTGGCGAGATGGTATGAAATGTCTCGCGTGATGACTTCCCACCGATTGGCTGCATACGTTGCTGCTTCCTTTTCAGTTTAAGTGAAGTGCGTTTCATGACGTCGCCAACAACATTGTGATTGTAGTGATCACTGTTCAAATCACGTGAAGGAATACAGATACAATATATGATGAATACGTTTCAGACATGCAGTGCTAGTTATGTGATTGGCTGTCAGCTCTCATTTGGTCAAAGTTGTCTTGGTTGACAAAAAAAAGGACACAAACACAAACTAGCAGGATTATTGTTTGTATTATAATATACTGTATGTCCTGTTTGTTTTATATTTAATATGTTGGGCCTCTGTACTCTGTACTGAGATATATTGAATTAGTTTTGTCCAATACTCTCAATACATCCGAGACTATTTTTACTTTACAAGGAGTTTTAGCAAATAACTCAACAAATAATTATTGACTTAATTTATAACTGCAGCTGCATTATGACGGATAAAGCTAGTTATAGATACCCAAAATAAATCACTTGGACGTGTTAAATGGAGCTCTTTACATTGAGCAGGAAAGCACAAGTGTATTGGGAATGATTAAAGTCCTCAGTAAGGTCCAAACTCCAAGAACACTGGATCCTACATTTCCCACAATGCAACTTTGATTTGACCTTCCCTTGACTCCTTGACAATGGACACACGCTGAACAATGTTGTGTTTTTGTAATCTCCAAATCCAGATTATTATCTCACCCTTGACAGAGCTCCTCCAGAGCCACAGAAGACAAACAAATGATTTTAAAATGTTTAAATGAGGAATACAAATGTGTAATATTTGTTTCTGTCTGTTAATTAATATCTATAATTAGTCTGCTCATAGCTTTTCTCAGTTAAGGCCAAACTGCACCTTTTTAAATCTGTTTACCTCTTGTTCTGTTTGTTTTTTTCTCATCACACATTATTAGAAGGTGTCAGCAGTGTCCATGTCAGTTCCTCTGTGGTTTCCCTTTTGAGATGGGAACGTGAGCTCCCAGTCCTTCCCAGCGCCTCTAGGACTGGACAGGCTGGTTTTCAGCCGGCTGCGTGGTGCCGTCCTCCGTGTTTACTGTGGGCTCAGCTGACACAAACTCCTTGACAATGGAAACGGGCGACCGGCATCGGCTGCCCGCCTTCTCCCTCACGGGGACGTACCGCCGCGTGAAACATTTCCACAAGTGCTTCCACACGATGTACACGAGCTCGGCGAAGTTCAGGGCGATGCACAGCATGGAGGTGCAGCCCATGATGTAGAGGAAGATCTTCTTCTCCGTGGCTCTGGCGATGAAGCAGTCCTCCGTGTTGGGACAGGGACTCTGGCTGCAGCGGAGCAGCATGGGCACCTGGAAGCCGCCGTACAGGTAGTAGAAGGCGAACAGGGTGCCGGCCTCGAAGGTTATCTTGAAGACCAGGCTGACGATGTAGGTGCAGAACAGACCTCCGTCGATGCTCCCTTTGTCCTTGTACAGCTTGCGCTTGTGCTTGGCCTCCCGGTGCTCCCTGTAGGCCACGTGCAGGGCCACCAGCAGGGACGGGGTGGACACCATGATGAGCTGCAGGGCCCACAGGCGCACCTGCGAGATGGGGAAGAAGTGGTCGAAGCAGGCGTTCTCGCAGCCGGGCTGCCGGGTGTTGCACACAAAGTCCTTCTGCTCGTCCTTCCACACCTGCTCAGCCGCCGCCACGTACACCAGGATCCTGAAGATGAAGACCACGGAGAGCCAGATGCGCCCGATCACAGTGGAGTACTTGTTCACCCCACTGAGGATGTTCTCCAGAAAGCCCCAGTTCATCTTCCTCTGTCTCTTGTCAATGAATAAAGCAACAGCTGAAATTATATATAGATATAGTTGTTTGCAAAAACATACCAGAGTTTTCTATTTTCTTTACAAGTCTACCACAAATTACATATATAATGACAACCTTACTGAAAGCCATGGATTTATATTCATCAGTATTCATTACAGGCGAGTACAATTTATAATAAAAGGTCTAAACATCCCAAAATACCGATGCTCAAGTCTAGAGGACATCAAAAATAAGAGTTAACATAAAATACATTCAACACATTCATAGTCTACAAAAGTGGACTCCATTCAAATGAGGGTTGTGTAGAATGATACACAAGTGTTTATTTTATTTATTTAGTTGATATCGTGCCTTTATGGAGCAAAATACATTTGCAAATATTCAAATAACCGCAGTTTATTTGATGATTGGTTGATTGTTCACACACATTTAGGGCCCATTTAGATTTTTACGACATGACGAAAGGATTTTCACATGTAATGCGATTTTGTTTTGTTGTCATATACTTTATGACACATCCTTCCTTATTCTGATTTCTTGGAGAAATGTTTCCCGTGGCAGCAATGCTGAAAGTAAGTAATGTAATTGATCTTAAAATGTTGAATAATTCCTGTGAATTATGCGGTCAAATGAAAATGTAAAAGTCCGCAAAGAAACTTCTGCGCTCGACAGAGAGAGAGTGAACTGTAAGATCATAATTAGTCTTCATCATATAACCATAGGAATATTATAGCACAAATACGTATGGTATAAATGTGTTCTTATGCCTGTATATGCATTAAGATAGAATACCGAAATAAATTATAATATATATATATATATACACATCCCAATTATCAATGACTGAAGCATTCGACATTTAACATTGTTTGTATATTATGTGGTTCAGTGTGTTTACTGATGTAACAATTCGGCAGCTGTAAAGACACAAAGCACAGTTTATAAGCCCAACGTTATAATGTGCGCTTTTTTTTTTTTTTTTTAAACTAATGCGCATCTGATCTGAACTCTTAATAAAAGGTTAAATAATAACTAAAAAGCTGTGAAGACCTTCCGCGAGAAGCAGTAACTTACCGGCGGTGAGCCCGGTGGGTTTCTCCTCTCGTGTAACAGCAGGTGGTGTCTCCGCTCGTCTGCACACCTGTAAGGGACAGAGCTGCGCCACACCTTATCCAAACAAACCGCTGCTGTATGATGTCTGCTGCATCTCACTCACACACACACACACACACACTCTTTTGTTTGGTTCATTGTGAATTACAAGAAATCTTGTGACCAGGAAGGCCTCGCCTCCTCGAAACCACCTGTTGCAGGTATAGGAAGAGAAGTGTGTGTGTGTGTGTGTGTGTGTGTGTGTGTGTGTGTGTGTGTGTACTGACAACAACCATCACCATGGAGCTGTCCAATGCAAATAACAGCTGCTGTCTGCCTGTTTTGTTTAGTGTGTGTGTGTGTGTGTGTGTGTGTGATGAGAGTCAGATCGTGTGTCTCTGATGAATATTACATGTCACCTCAGGTCGTCTGTCTTCCTGGTTTCCTGCAGTCTCTCAAATGTCAGTTTGCTCTAAACTCTTTAAACCCCGAGCCCCGTAGGGGGTTCATATATTCTTCATTTGTGGCTGTAACGTTGTGTTTGCATAGTTGTGCAAAGCTAGAATTGATCAATCAACAGTAGGCATACGTCTGTGTGAAGTGAGGTGAACCACATCGTCCCTCATGTGTTACATGTAATAAAGGAAGGTCTCCTCTTTAATTTTACGTAGAATTATGTGACGAGAAATAAGGATTTAGATGTTTGCAACCCTAAACGTTTAGAACGATGATTTTCAAAACAAAAAAGAAATGTCCTGTACACTTGATTCAACTTATTTTAGATGTCTACCTCCCAGATAACCTCCACGGTCAGTCAATGGATGCTTTGTTCTACGTTAGTACTGGGACTATGAGGTACTTTTACTTACTAAACTACAACCCCTTGTTTTGCCACAATTGTGATATTTGGTTACAAGAAACAAAGTTTCACAAAGACATATCTTTGCTGTTACCATATGAAGGTAGATTTGTGTCTTTATTATGCAAACAAAACAAAATGTTTTGAGAGCAAATTTCTCGCATTGCAATCAAAAATCAAGTTTGTAAGTAAAAATATATAAACTGAGAATAAATGATTTGTTAGTTTTGCTTATGAAACGAGAATTTCACTTCACTTTGTTCTCATGTTGTTCGTGTCGTGGAGTCTCTTTTTTTAAAGAACGACATGAAGGGCTGCTGTGTTGACATGAAGCCTCACTTTCTCGGTCGGAGAAAACCAAGCTCATAGGATTTATTTTAAATTGTGTCATACATGCGTAGCTAACATAGGCATGCCTCAGGCACAGTGCATGTAATGCGTTACATACGTTAACATACGTAACTCCAGTGGCCGTCAGGGCCTGCAAAGCCTTCTCTGCTGGCCTAAACAGAATCACAAAGTTAAAGCTATTTTATCATTTAATATTTTTTCTTAAATACACTACATGTATTATAATTTATATATGTTTCCCATTATCTTATTTTCTCATTGCACAGCTACTGTCTTCCTCAGTCGCTCTGCTTCCAGTGCAGCTTGTTTTAAGTAGAGCTTTTATCCAATCAGATTTCTCCTCTGTGTCTCTAGGTAGAAGAGAGGCCCGAGGCCTGCAGACTCACAAGTGCATCCATGTGCAGTTTAAGTGACAGCTGGCGACGCAAACAGGAAGTCCTCTGTAGCATAGGCCATCTAATTTAGGAGACTTTTTTAGGAGATTTTTACTTACAAACTTGATTTTTGATTGCAATGCAAGAAATTTGCTCTCAAAACATTTTTTTTTGTTTGCGTAATAAAGACACCAATCTACCTTCATACATAAAGGGCTCAAAGTGTGTGCCAGAGACTCAAACACTCGATGATTTGACAGCGGGACAGAAATAAACCCTCAAAGTCTGTGAGGCCCTACGGGGGAGATTGGGATTGAACCAATGACTTCATCTCTCCTCTGTTGGCTGATGAATTGATGCGTGATATTAACTTTTATTCTTGTGGATGACAAGAGAGTGAAAAACTTTGAAACTTTATAGTTTGACTTTATTAAAATCTACATTATTATTTACAGGGAGGGTAAAATAAAATAGAGGAAGTAGAACGTGTGAAGACTGTTAGTTAAGATAAATGTTTGCAGCAAAGCAACATGTGGTGTCTGAGACCTGTTGGTTCCTCGTTGTATCTTTGCAGCTTTTCTGAGAACTGAAGGAGAAGTGTTTTAGTGAGAATGTGTGTAACAACAGCAGCAGAGCTCTGGAGGTTTGACCCTCTAGTGAGGACATGTTGAACATAAATGATGAACACGTTCACCAGTGTCTGACTCAACTGTCTCTAAAAGCCTAAATGTTAACAAGTAGCTGAACTAGTTTGTTTTCAACCATCAAACTACAAAAGTTGATGTTTTATCCGAGTGTGTGTGACGTCACCACGTCAGGGTTTTAACGATGTGTGAGAATAACATGGAGTCATCTAACAGCTACAGTAAAGAGGTCATGAGCATCCACAGTGGACTTCTGAACGCAGCCTGAGCTCAGGTCAGTTTAGATGCATTCACATGTTATTTAGAGAAAAGTTAGAGCCGTGTGCAGACGGAGGTGTTCAACTGAACAGAGCGACTTTTTACTGTGAGAGCTGAGCAGAGGAGAGTTAGTAGTGTGGTCTGTGACATCAGATCCATCAGTGGAGGTGTTTCATTGCATGTTTTCTTGATTTTCTGGTTGTTTTAAATGTGAATCTTTGAGTTCATCAGGAATCGAGACAACAGAGAAAAGTGCCAACACCTGTGTTCAATCAGAGAGCTCATCACCTCGTTAGCAGTGACTGCTTGTTGACCCTCTAAGTATCTGGTGACTCACCTGCAGGGAGACGGTCCGATACGTCTTACAATACTTTAACTTACAGTCAGTGCAGTATTAAAGATTCTACACATGCATATATAAATACACAACAATTCAAACATGCACATTAAATATACAAGCCCAAGGTCTGTAAACACACATATATGCATGTACATGTACACATGCAGCTACTATCAGAGCCTGTTTAGTCTGCAGGAGTGAGGCGTCACCAACCAGCAGGCCGAGAGGAAGCGATGTAAGACTGATTCTGACATCATCATCTTTTAATAACTTCTAAAATATTCAGATAGGAAACACATCCAGAGCCCAACACTTCAGTAGGTGTCACATTCTTAAGTTTTTTAAGAAACAGATTAAATAATGACTTTTCAGATTAAAGCTAATAACACTGAGTGTCAAGACTCCACTGGTGCCCTCTGCATCGCCCCGCCAGTGGAGAAAACATGGTGCGGTGCCACACAGGCTGCCCTACATGCTAGACAACCCAACAGAGGGACGGTTCACTACGAGAGCTGAGCAGAGACAAGCTTGTAGTGTGGTCTGTGTGTTGGAGACAGAGAGAACAACGACACATTATGTCATCATCTTGGTTTACTTTGTTTCCTGTTTTATTTTGAAGTTCCCTGCCTCTTGTGTCCTGTGTTTGTGTGACTTCCTGTCTCATTCGGGTTCATCCTCTGCCGTCTTTTCTTCAAGTGACACATTATAGAACTAAAAACACAAACCATAACAAAGGTACGATTGTTCCAGATTCCATTAAGACTCAAAGCTCATTTTAATCAGAGACAAGATGTAGAAAAGATAATTGTTTATTATAAACGGATGATGTGTGATGAGACAGTCTTTGGTGCTTGAACTCTACGGGGAGATTTGTAATCAGGGGGCGTCTGCCCTAAACCCCTTCACGTGAAGATAAAAGCCTCAACTGTGATTGTTGTGCTGCTGCTGTGATAGTGTTGTTCCACGTTCAACCCTTCACTGTTCTCTATAAATGTGGAATAATACTTTAATTATTGACATTATGAGTGAACACCACGTTGAGACTTAATCCACAGTTTGGTTATTGGTTCCTGATCCCAGGCTGGTGCCCCGTTATTATTAAACCATGTTAATAATCCTATTAATCCTATAATCATTTTATTAATATAAATTATTCATTTGTATACTTGCTAATAACTAAACCCGCTCCTGTCAGATCCCAACACTGTGAGGACTGGGCGGTGATGAGGAGGTGGAGGGTTACGAGTAACATGAACGTACTAAAGGCAGAGAGACCATCTTATTTAAAAAGAGACCGCAGTCAGACGATACGCTGATGATGCAATTGTGTCGCTGTGCTATTGGACAGAAGAGACCAGCTGATCAGAACAGCTGATATCATGATCAACAGCACCAAACGATGACAGCATGCCTCAGAGGAGTGAATGGCAGATTAATGAGAAATAAACTACAGGCCTAAGCATGTAAACATAGTCTCCCTGACTGAACTCATGCTACAGCTTCATTAAAGCCCAACACATACTGTCGACCAATATGTTTGAGTTAAAGTCAATCAGAATCACTTCCTCTGTTCACTGAGGGACACACGTGATGAGAATCTGCTGCAGCTTAAAAAATAAAACATGAATCTTAATTTCACGGCTTCATTTTTCAACAGGAGGCCAGTTTATATTAAAGAATAGATTCAGCTTTATTGTTATTGAACAGAGTACAAATACTGAGATCATGAAATGCAGTTTAACCAGCAGTGCAAAAAGCAGTTAAGAGCAGAGTGATATACATTATTATGTAATATATAGAATAAACAGTAGGGGGTAGATATGAATATGTTAAGATATAAACAGCAGTTACAGTAGGCGGTGCTTGTATGAGTATAAAATATATAGTGCGTGTGTATAAAGTGATATATGTATATATGTGTATATGTGTGTAGCTTAGCACAGAAAACATCTGAATGATTCTTTAGTCATGGACTACGATGTCAGGATGGTTAACAGCAGTGGACTCTGTGGTGGGTTCATGTTGTTCATCAGTCCAGTGAGGCGGAGGCAGAAGGGTCTCCAGCGTTTTCATAGATCACCGTACCGTCATCTTCATCTTCATCACTACGCTCCTGTAAACAACAACAACAACAACACACTTGAGATTCTGGGTGAACACGGAGCCAATAGATCTCTTTAGAAACACAGAGCAGCTCCAGAGGAACAGCTGGGGTTCAGTGCCTTGCTCAAGGGGAACCAGAGTGATGGTTGTTGGATTATATTTCATTTTGGTTAATATTTTTGAACATCGTGAATCACTGTTTAAACTCACAATGTTTTCTTCCATCCGAGTTTTGTTCCCTGAAAACACAAAAAAAGAGTCGACTTTAGTTTCAACGGTAAAATGGAGGTTCATCAAAACTTCTTGTTTCTCGAAGTTTCATCCTGAATGTTGTCACCTTTAGTTCTTGTCCATATGTTGACTGTAACAACACTTATTATAAGTGCTGCTAAACCCACAGGAACAACGATCAACCTCCACCAGCCTGAGAAGAGAAGAGTTAAACATAGTCAGAGGGTTTATGATGACGAGGTGTTTGTTAGCGTCTTCTTGTGTTGTCTCTGTCGCTAATATCTGAACAAAGAGGGTTTTGTCTGCATGTCTTTTCTAAATGTAGATGTTCTTCTGTTCTGTTCAGTCACCTTCTGGTTTCTTCTCATTCGTGTTGTTTTCAGGTGTTTCGTTGTTCGTCGTCACTTCTGATTCATTTCTTGTTGTCGATGTTGAAGGAATTGTCGCTGGTGATTTTGTAGTCGTCTTTGTTGCATCATCACCTTAACAAATAAAATAACAAAGAGGGTTTTTGTCAGCATGTCTTTTCTAAATGTAGATGTTCTTCTGTTCTGTTCAGTCACCTTCTGGTTTCATTGGAATTGTTGTTGGTGATTTTGTAGTCGTCTTTGTTGCATCATCACCTTAACAAATAAAATAATAAAATGCAACAAACTGTCCAGTTAGAAACAAACTCAAGCATCTGACATCATGATTAAAGAACGATGTGATTTAAAAAGCTCAAATATGAACAAATACTTTGTGATCATCCACAAGAGATTTTAAACAGCTCATCATATTCTCACCTGAGGACTGAGGAGGGCTGAAGGTGAACTGATCCACTTTTCCAGTGGACCTATGAGTCACTACACATTTCAATAAAGACTTTGACTTCTGATCAAGGTGAGATTTTTTAATTCTCAACCGGGCTGAACAGGTATCTTGTGATGTCACCTCCTCATACTGATCACCCTCATACAGCCACTTCACTCTGTGTACACACCGTACATATGACACAGAGCAGCTCAACGTCACCTCATCATTGTTCTTCTCTTCAGTCACTGTTGGTGAAGATGGAGACGTTGTGAGAGACAACAAGAGTCAAATCAACTTCTTGAAATCACTGTCATCATAATTATTATAATGTTTCAGTTCATTGTTCCAATAAGACAGTTTGAAAACATCATGATGTAAATACTCACTGGAAACAACAGACAGATAAACCAGAGCACCGGCACCTTCTTGTCCTGATCTGATCTGTCTGCAGTGATAATAACCACCATCTTCATCTGTGACATTCTTTATAACCAGAGAACATTTCTCTGAAACACTCAGTCTGTCTGATTTAGTTTCTGCTTCTTCATGAATCTTCCCATCTTTAAACAGCGTTACTGTAAGTCTTGAATCAGTGAAGTACCACGTAGTACCGTCACACTCATCCTGATCATGTATCACACTCTCACAAGGCAAAGTGACTTCATCTCCATCTCTGACAGTGAAGGATGAAGGTTTCACAGCTGCTGCTGTTGAGAAAATGTAAACAATAAACAGAAATATGAATATAGCTGTAAAGTTCATACATAGTGTTGCGATAACTTTAAATAAGTTTGTAAATGTGTCTCATTCTTTGGTTTCCAAGAGTTCATAAACTCATCATGAAGTTACAAACAGAACCTGCACACTTACCTCTAAAGCTCAACACCTGCAGCATCAGAAATGAAGACATTACAATCCATCTGAATTCAGCCATCGTGTTTCTCTCTTGGTTTCACGCTCTCGACTGTCAAAGTCTCCGACGCGCTGCTTCTTAAACATGAACGCAGCATCTACTTCCTGTCTTCACTTCCTCACGATGGCCCAATCCCAACGTCCCCCCTAAACCCTCAAACCTTGAACCCTCAAGGACTTCAAGTGTGAAAGACTGTGAGGGCTTGAAATGGTGTAAATAGGAATGGGACAGCACTTTGCTGCAACATATCACGTTACATATGATGTATAATTGTGGGTATTTATTTTATATTTTGTACTCTCTGATTTGAAAGTCTTCCAGGCTCTTTCCTCACAAGATGAGGTAAAAAATCTGCATCTAATGCGGACTTACGGAAAGGGTTCATAAAGGGCTCAAAATGTCTGCCAGAGACTCAACCACTCGATGGTTTGACAGTGGGACAACTTTTATTCTCTCTGAGCTTCTTGTGGATGACAAGAGAGTGAAACACTTTGAAACTTTATAGTTTGACTTTATTAAAATCTACATTATTATTTACAGGGAGGGTAAAATAAAATAGAGGAAGTAGAACGTGTGAAGAGTGTTAGTTAAGATAAATGTTTGCAGCAAAGCAACATGTGGTGTCTGAGACCTGTTGGTTCCTCGTTGTATCTTTGCAGCTTTTCTGAGAACTGAAGGAGAAGTGTTTTAATGAGAATGTGTGTAACAACAGCAGCAGAGCTCTGGAGGTTTGACCCTCTAATGAGGACATGTTGAACATAAATGATGAACACGTTCACCAGTGTCTGACTCAACTGTCTCTAAAAGACTAAATGTTAACAAGTAGCTGAACTAGTTTGTTTTCAACCATCAAACTACAAAAGTTGATGTTTTATCCGAGTGTGTGTGACGTCACCACGTCAGGGTTTTAACGATGTGTGAGAATAACATGGAGTCATCTAACAGCTACAGTAAAGAGGTCATGAGCATCCACAGTGGACTTCTGAACGCAGCCTGAGCTCAGGTCAGTTTAGATGCATTCACATGTTATTTACCATTTTTTCAACATACTATATTATGACCATTTTAAAACTATTGTCGACATACTACACTACGATTTTTTTTAACTTATTGTTTTACTTAGTATACTATGACTTTTTTCGACATAAACTATCACTGAAAACTTTTTTGAACACACGATTTAAAAAAAAAAAAAAAATGTTGGCATTTTTTTTCTCGACATCCTATAAGATGCCTTTTTTAAACATTTTTTAACATTCTTTAAAACCATTTTGACATACTGTACTATGACCTTTACATGTTTTTTTGACATACTATAAGAAAAAGACTTTTGAAAAACTTTTTTCAACAAACTATACGGACTTTTTAAAAACGTTTTGACGTATGCAGTAGAACATCGTGGTATTTTTGGCACACTGCATTTGACAGACTGTGTATTGGGACATAAAATCCAACAGTCATTTACTTTATTAGGCTTTTTTTTTTATTCAAGTTATAGGACAGACAGAACAATGGAGTAAAACCACAAGAAGAACAAGAAACATTAAGAAAGACATTTAAAATGATTGCACGTGGAACATTTTACTGCGTTTTACACATCTGCTCTTGCTCCTCCTTCCCGTCTGCATCTGCATCTGCAACACACAAGACCTCTGTAAGACAAACCAGCACTCAAGTTACACAATCCATCTCGCTGGTCTCTCCGATGTCCATCAAGGTAATAAACCCACCCTGTTCCACATGTGAGTGACTTCTAATTAATGTGCCAATAACAGTGGTGCCTTCAATCAAGTGCGTCAGTCAGCCATCAGTGTCATTTTATTAGCTTATAACGGACGTAAACCACATGCACTCCAAACGATGTTTGTATCGAGTCAGTTCATGAAAACTGTTCACAGAACCACACCTCCTCTCACATAAACTTGTCCTCCTTCACCATTCTCCCCTTTAAACTATGAATTGTGAGTTTCTCCGGACTATTAGACCGTGTGGTGAATGAGCCTTCATAGTGGGACATCCTGAGGGACTCGTCTCAAAGACCGAGGGCAGACTTCAATCACCAGCATCGCACTACGGTGCGTTTTGTCTTCTTATGACATGAATCAATTATAATATAATTAATACATTAATAGAGTATTTTAGAAGTTTGAGATTCCAACTCAACTGTTGAGATGACAAGCTAAAAATGTAAAGTAGTAAATAATCTCTAAATATAGACTCACTACGACATACTTCATTTATAAAACCATGACTTAGTACCCCATTATTCCGACTTAATAATTCAAATGTTGACATGTATTGTATTTGTGTGTAAGTATACGTTTTCCATCAACAAGAGGAGACTAGATATTTGAAAGTCCCAACACCTCATGCGTCTGTTAGTAAAACCCTCAGTGGTGAATATTACAGCGGTTACCCTTCTCTGCGTCTGGTCTATCAGGAACATCGAAAACCTCTGGTGAAAACAAACAGCTCAGGTGTTTACGACGTTAAGACTTACGAGACAAACAAGAAGACAGAGAGGTGAACTTTAGATGGGGCTGACCTGGGATTGTGCCGAGTTTGGAGTTATTAAAGAACTGCTTGGGGCAGGTTCTGGACAGCATCTCGGAGCTTCCTCCCGCCCCCCAGAATCTGCTCTTGGGAGAGTCGAGCAAAGAGGCCTTTGGAGAGTCCAGCAGCTTCCTGGGAGAGTCCAGCAGCTTCCTGGGAGAGTCCAGGACCTTCCGGGGAGTAATCAGAAACTTCTTGGGTGAGCTGAGGAAGTTGGAGGTGTCCGAGGTCATGGAGAGGCCCCTCTTGGTGGGGGTGCAGGGCGATGAGGGCTTGTCCACCTCGGCCTTGCGCTTCCCCTTCAGCTTGATGGCTCTGCTCTTCCACTTGCTGATCTCTTCCTGCTGACTGGACACCAAGCTGATGTGACAGGGGAACAGATATCAGAGGACGACTAAAAGAAGCAGCGAATCACATCAACCGCCCAAGCGGTTCCACCCTCAAACAGGTTCATCTCACCTTTCCAGCTCGGTTATTTTCAGTTGAAGCCGTTTGACCTCCTCCTCCAGTTTGGTCTTCTCCAGCAGAATGCTGGTCTTGATCACTAAACCTCTGGGGTTGGTCAGTCTGGCATGAAGGTCCTCACCCTGCAGGACTGAATTCAACACGACGACACCATCACGACTACGCTTTTGTTTTGAAAGGCATAGCTTGTGCTGCGTTTGTGCCGAGCGTTCACACTACTCCGGCACCGTTTGAAGCCGTGTTAGTTTGAAAACGGCGAGGTTGCGTTTAAGTCCTGCAGACGCCCACATTCGCTCCTTGATTGGGTATCATCAGACGCCCACATCACATGATCGTTTTTCCGGAAGAAAACAAACAACAGCCTCGACTACCAGTGGTTCATTTCAAAATAGATAATGAATTACAGGCGTGGCCGACCTTGTTTCTCTCTGCTAACAGCTGTTGTGCATTTAAATTCTGCGTTCTATGATGTTACAACTGCCTACATGTGCAGCAGCCCAGATGTCACTCGAGTGCTTTGCAGCCAGCATGCCGAGTGTACGTGAACGGTCATGCGACAGGTGTCTTTAGGCCCGGTAGTATGGAAGGTCCCTTGCTGGAATCGAACCAGGAATGTGACGTAGCGTACGCTGTGACCACGCAGGTCCAGGAAAGAGCCCTTCTGTTGATAAACCCCCCCAGTGGTTAGCTAGCAGCTACAAATACAGAATCCATCCCCTCTTATTAATACTGTTCACACTATAAAGCCAATCAAAACATTATGAAAGCACACGTTGTTCAACCTCTTCCCTTCAATGATCATACAATAATGACAAACAGAAGGGATTCATTTTGTTCTCATAATTAATACCACTCAGCTGCAGGCAGAATAACCACATTTCCATAGGACACACACTGCTGACTTACAGGATTCCTCTCCTTCCTGCTGTGATTTCCTCAAAGTCTCCTTCAGCTTCCTCAAGGACTCTTCCTTTTCCTTCAGCACTGTGCTCGTCTTCTGGATCCTGAGAACAGAAACCTCTGGTGAGATCGACCGGATCAAACACTTCACCGTCCGCTCACACATTTTGAAGAACAGCCGACGTCAATACATCGCACATAAACCAAAGGGCTCTTACTCTAGTCTGTGTTTATCAGATGCTGAACTCAACTCCACCTCCATTTTGAACAGTTCACTCCGGAGCTTTTCCAGCTCAACAGCGCTGGGTGATTCATTTTTCTAAAGCAGAAAAATACAAATATAAATACAGCAGCTGTAAAAGTATGACAATACGCCTCAGAATGGGAGAGAGAAAAGAGGCTGCTTCTGGGGACTGGAGATGAAATGTTGAGGTGAACCTCAGACTGGCGCAGTTTGCCCTTGAGGGTTTGGATCGTGCCGTCCTTCTCATCGACTTGTGCGCGGCTGTCCTGCAGCTCCGTCTGCAGCAGCTGGGTGGCCTGTTTGTGGTTGGACAATCTGCTGCTGGCTTTGACCTGAGCGTCCTCCAGCTGCTCAATGTGTACACACAGAGCCTGAAAAACACAAACGCGTCCGTCAACGTCCGCAAGAAGGCATTTTGACAGGAGACGTTGGAGGCAGGTGCTGCGCGTAGAGACATGTTGCTTACATGATGCCACCAGTCATGCGCGCATGTAAAACAAACATGAAAAACTGATGCATTAGACATACTTTGACTCTGTCTTCAGCTTGCTGGAGCTGAAGCACAAGTTGCTGGTTGTCCTTCAGCAGGGCGAGCTCCGTTTTCAGAGGAGCTCCCTCCAGCAGAGTGGAGGTCTTACTCCTCTCCTCTCGGAGCCGAGAGTCCGCCTGAGCCTCCAGCAGCTTCAGCTCCTCACACAGACCAGTGTGCTCTTCCACGATGGCCTGCAGGAGTCGGGAGGATTATACGACTCTACGTCACTGAGATACATACACTGAGCAGAACACGCAGTGCCCTGACTTTTTAACGCAAATACAAATAAGTACAGTGAATGAAGACATCAAGTTAAGGCCATAACTCATTACTATGACTCGCTGAATGTGTTACTGTTATGACTAACAACTCTTGATTCTGATTGGCTGGCAGGTGTCCAATAAATTGTAGCCAACCAGGCGGCAACCTCCAGTTCTACCGAGTGAAGCCGATGCTTCATGTCTTAAAGCTGCATTCTCTCTAATGTCCACCAGGGGGCGACTCCTCTGGTTGTATAGAAGTCTGTAAACATTGTAAACATGAGTTTATGGTCTCAATCTCTAGTTTCAAGTCTTCTTCAACACAGCGTGACCGGTGAGTGAATGTTAAAGACTACCTGCAGGGTCTTCTTCCTGCTCTGCTCCATCGCAGCCCTGTGGTCCAGCTCTCCGCTCAGGATGCCGTCCAGCCCGCTGAAGCTGAAGGGCTGGCCGGTGAAGACGGCCTTCAGCTGCCCAGTGAACCTCTCTCTGGCTCGCATCTCAGCCGACAGCTCGCTGGTGTAGGAAGCCATGTTGGCCCGGAGCGTCCCATACACGCTGGACATTTTCTAGGAAGTCATAAAGGTTTGAGTACAGTAACCGTGGAAACATAATGAGGAATAGGACACAAACACATATAATCCAGAGGTCATGTGTCATTGAATCCTCCTCTTACTCTGGATTACGTCATTTACTAAACGTTTCATTTGAACTGGATGTATTTCTCTCGAGGGGGCGGGGTGATTTTAATAAAGCGCGTGCCTCGCTGTGTGGAAGTGACTCTGATCCTTCTCCCCCTTGTAATGTGAAATCCCAAAGCTCACCTGCAGATAGAGCTGCCTCTTGTCCAGCAGCTCGGTCAGCCTGCCGTCCCCCAGCGCGTGGAAGTCCTCGTCTTTGAGCGAGTAGCGGGGCGCCTGCGCTCGGCACAGCAGCAGACGACTCTCCTCAAAGACGGCCAAATCTTTCTTCACCAACAGCTCGAACAGATTCCTGTAGCCCTGCGCTCGCACCTGCAGGTGCTCCTGTGGAGGCACAGAGCGGGAGGTTATCAGCCGATCAAGAGAGGAAGGGGGGGGGGGGGGGGGGGGGAACAAAGGGTTGATATTTACCGGAATGTTTCCCAGAGTCTGAGCCGTCTGCAGCTGCAGCTGACACACGGCGCTGTAGGCGTCCATGGTGGGTTTTGGTAGAGCGCTCAGGTGACTGTGCTTCAGCGAACACAGCATCTTGTCCGGGGCTGTGGAGTTGTACTTGGAACAATTGTCTATGAAGGTTTGGAATCTTCCGAAGGACTCCTGCAATGATACACGAGTTCAGTGGCATCAGAGACGTGTTGAACTGGTGCGGTAGAAGGTCTTTGCCTTTCAGCTGCTCAGAACTACAAAAAGAATAAATCTATTGGTGACGTTACCTGCAGCTGCTCAGCAGAGTCCTGCAGCCGGGACTCCTCCTCCTCCTCCTCCTCCTCCTCCTTGACTCCACTGGTGCTCTGATCCAAACTGCTCAGCTGCTCTCGGAGGGCTGAGATGGTCGCGTTCGCTTCGCCGAGCAACTGAAAGGAAAAATAACAATCATGCAAATAATAATACGATCATATGTACATATGGCTCTTCTCCAACTCACGCTTCATCAATATTTGAATCTGCATTTTCAGGTGTCTCTGCATGCTGACAAGACAAGAACCACCATTAGGGTGAGATTTGATGTTTTATTCATACGAATACCATTATCGATTCTGCTTACCGACTCCCTTATTGATTACTGATCAATTTTCTGTGTAGAAAACAATGTATAATGTCCGTCTGATAACATTTGAAAATGTCTCGGTAGAGCTCATCCATCATCACTCAAAGGGTTGGCTTTGAATGTATCGGTCCTCAGATAATGTAGTTTACTATGTGCACATCTTACTCCGTCAACAACTCGACCACAACGGCATTCAACTATCACATCAAGCTACTGTCCAAAGTGCATCTCAGGTTTTCCCGACAAAGCTTTCTGCAGCTTATTGAAGGGAAAGTTCCAGGTCATCACGATTTGGGTTTTAATTTGCAGCCGTTACGATATCACTCTACTCCCCACAGTAACTGCTGTTGTTGTTAAGGCAACTAAAATAAACCGTGCCACTGTACTGTACACTCCAGCTTCTTAGTCGTCAACTGTTAAATCGCCAACTATTTTAACAATTGATTTACCGGTTTTAGTATTACTTTTAAGCAAAAAAAACATGTTTTCTCTGATTCCAACTTCTTAAATGTGAGTATTTTCGGTTGTCTTTACTAATAACCGTAGCTGCAGCCCTGAACAGAGATATATGAAGTGATAATTACTGGGCTTTAGAGCTGGTTGTTAGTCCCCGTTTCTAAGTGGCTGTTAGCTGTAGCTTCACATGTAACTGTTGGAGAGAACGTGAATAAGCCAGTTTTCCAACGTATGTCAAACTATTCCTTTAAGTCTATGTCAGTGAATGATTCGGACCCACCGTTTGTTGCAGCTTGATCTCTTGTTCGTCTCTCTCAGCTTGCTGCTGTGATTCCAAATGCTCCTGCATGTACGAGGCCTGCTGTTTAAAGAGAACAGAAATGAACACAGAGGTGCTTTGAAGCGGTCGGCTTACCCAAGTTACTGTTCTTAGAATACCAACGACTTCATTAGTAGTGCAAAAGTACCATCTCCATCCTGTCCTCCAGCTCTGCTCTGAGCTGCTCCTCCTCCTGCCTCAGAGCTCCCAGAGTCTCCTGCAGCTGATCTCTCTCCTCGCCGAGAGACGTCGCTCTGCACAGCAGCTCCTCCTTCTCCTCCTCTGTGGAGGTCCGACCGCTGGTCTCCTTCTCAGAGAGCAGGCCGTCTCTCTCTGCTTCAACGAGCTCCAGTTTCTCAGTTACAGTTCTCATCTGTGAGGAAGGGAGCCGTTAGAAGGTTCCTCCCGCTCTGAAAACAAGTTTCATAGACGCGCATTCTTGCAAAGTGAGGTGTTAAGACACTAACTTGTTGATCCAAAGAGCGTTCCTTCTCCTGAAACAGTTTGTCCAGATCAGAGTTCATCTGCTTCTGTTCACACAGCTCCTCTTGGAGCGACTTCACAAGTTCTTCTGTCGTGGAAGCCTTAAAACAAAAGGTAACTTTAGCCGGTCAAATATGAAGCTGCGTCATCAGGAGATCAACAGTTGTACGAGTGTTTGTCGATCAGGAATTCTTTTAGCAGAGAGCCCTACAGAGAAGTTGGAGTCCCTTTAGATGAGCGGTTTCCTCACCATATCCATGCTCTGCTGTAGATCACCTTCCAGCCGCCTCTTCTGCTCAGTCACAGTCTGCAGAGACGTGTTCAGCTGTGCGATCTGGTGAAGCAGATACGAGGCCGTTAGTCATCCTCCAGATACTTTACAAACCATCCAAACACTGGAGGACATTTTTAACGTCACATAGGAAAGAAATGGAAGGAAAAGTGTGGATTCCACAGTCATGGGAATTTAAAGCCAATAAATGTAGCAACAAGCAGAAAGTGAGTTAGGGGCGTTTGAAAACAAAAACTGATGAAAACGAAGGGCAACTCGTTGTCACAAACCTCCGTCTGCATGGTCTCCATCCTGTCCTCCAGCTCTGCTCTGAGCTGCTCCTCCTCCCGTCTCAGAGCCTCCAGAGCCTCCTGCAGCTGATCTCTCTCCTCGCTGAGAGACGTCGCTCTGCACAGCAGCTCCTCCTTCTCCTCTGTGGCGGTCTGACCGCTGGCCTCCTTCTCAGAGAGCAGACCGTCTCTCTCTGCTTCAACGAGCTCCAGTTTCTCAGTTACAGTTCTCATCTGTGAGGAAGGGAGCCGTTAGAAGGGATCGTTTGAAGTGTCTCTTTGACTCCAGCTTCAGATTTAAACAGTTTATAATCCAACTATATCATAGACCAGCTCGGGTCCATGTTTACTTCCTGTCAGCTGATGTCATTCACAAACACTGTAACAGGAAATAAACTGGGACACATTTGGAATGTTTACAACTGTGAAATAGTCTATGACAACTGCTATAGTACTGTACTGTGTGCAGCCCTACCGAGGCTATTTCACAGAAGTATTGCTAGCGGACACAAACCTCCGTCTGCATGGTCTCCATCCCGTCCTCCAGCTCTGCTCTGAGCTGCCTCTTCTCCTGTCTCAGAGCCTCCAGAGTCTCCTGCAGCTGATCTCTCTCCTCGCTGAGAGACGTCGCTCTGCACAGCAGCTCCTCCGTCTCCTCGCTGCGAGTCTGAGCGGCGGCCGTCCTCTCCGACGACAGACCGTCTCTCTCCGCTCGAACACTCTCGAGCTCCTCAGTCAGCCTCTGAATCTGTCAGGACAGAATGGAGACTTGAAAATGAGTCTAAAAATCAGATGTTCTGTTGACGAGAGGTCCGCCAGCATTAGGCAGCAGGTTCTCTGTGTGTTCTTCATGTATGAGAATGTAGTCCTGCCTGATTTTGGAGCTCTTGCAGTTGGAGGGAAATCTCTGCATCACTCCCATCACTTGATCTGCCCTCCAGCTCGGCCCTTTGACTCCTCAGCTCGTTGACCTCCTCTTGTAGAAGTCTGACCTTCTCCTGAGACGCCCTCAGCTCCTCCTGGTTCTCGATCATCTGAAAGAGATTCACCACCACGTGAGTGAACAAGGGAAGACCTCCTCTGTGCAAAGTCACCAAAAAAAAGAAGTGTGCAATAACAGAGGACTTGACTGAGCTGCACAGAGGCCTGACCCCAATGTCCACAGTTCTGGAATCACATGTTCAACTATCACATGCGGGTGGAACAGTTTTGGCCATAAAGCTACAAATTGGAACTGTAAATTACGTTGAATGCTTAATTAGAACGATTTAGGGAATAAAGAACTCACCAGTTCTACGTTTTCTTGCAGGTCAGACTTCAACTGGCTCACCTCCTCCTGAGTTTTCTCCAGACGCTCCTCTAGCTGTTGGATCTGAAGCACAATTAAAGTTTTCAGTATGACTCAAAGTGTCTTTATCGTGTAACGTAATGTAGTTTGTAGCTCAGTGCAGCGAGTTGTTTCTTGCTTTCTTCAAGAGTTTCTGTTCAACGTTCGGGCGAAAAATTCCCAACGAAGTCAAATGGAACTGAAGTGTTAAAATGTCCCTGTGGTGCGAGAACGAGGATAAGTGAGGGACGTGATCAAACCTGCAGAGCAGAGCAGTCGTCCTGCTCGTCCTTCAGCGACTGAGGCTCAGAGCTGAGCTGCTGCTGCTGTAACTCACACTGCATCTGAACAACGGAGACAGAACAATATGTCCACCGTTAGGACTGTAAATGAGGGCTTTCTGTGAAGAGATCACTCCTCTCCCGCAGATTGAATACATATTTTCTACTATATACAGACTGTGTTTACATGCATGCACACAGGATGAATCAGATTAAAACAGTTTGATTTTCTTTCTTATCAAATCAGATTTTCTGAGACATTTGAGTTTGTGTTTGGTTTTTATGAACGATTTAAACGATGTGCATGTTAGTCTTCAGCCTGTAAACGCATGTAAATAATACCGGGTCCCGACAGGCGTGTTCCCCCAAGAAACAGGACCAGATTTCAGTGATAGTTCTTGGGATATAGCCGCGTCTCAAGTTAAAAGATTTATCCCCGAGCTCTTACCGTCTCCATCCTGTCCTCCAGCTCTGCTCTGAGCTGCTTCTTCTCCTGTCTCAGAGCCTCCAGAGTCTCCTGCAGCTGATCTCTCTCCTCGCTGAGGGACGTCACTCTGCACAGCAGCTCCTCCGTCTCCGTGGAGGTCTGACCGCTGGTCTCCTTCTCAGACAGGGCATCCCTTTCTGCTCGCGCACTCTCAAGCTGCTCGGTCAGAGTCTTGGTCTGTTGAAAACGAGAAGACGTCCAACTTGCAGTCACAACACCGACAATGAAGGATCAGTTTAAAACAATATAGATGTTCTCTGTTAACATTTTAAACTCACCTGTTGATCCAAGTCAGACTCCTTCTGCTCACAGAGGGTCATGTGATCGGAGTAAAGTTGCTTCTGCTCTTGGAGCTCCGCTTGAAGAGATTGAATAAGACTCCGAGTCTCTGCAACCTACAAACAAGAGAGCACTCTGTAATTCAAAATAACATCAGAGGGGATCCAGTGCTTCTGAGAAGGAAGACTAAACATGCAGCTTAAGTGAACCGTGATACAAGGAGCAGACCTGTTGTTCTAGCTGAGCTGGCCTCTCTTGGCTTAGTGTCTCCAGGTCCATGTTCCTCTGATTCTGCTCTTGCAGCTGCTGTTGAAGTGAATGTAGAAGGCCTCGAGTCTCTGTAGCCTGAAAACAGAAAGAACATTTCATCCATACAAGAGCAAATACATAAACCTGTGTGAGCAAAATCTCTTTGCACGTAACTGGCAGCGTGATCGCACTTAAAATTCCAAAATGTTTGATCTCAGTTTGACAACGATGAGCTTCCCCCTCACCGTCTCCACGTTACGCTGCAGATCAACTTCCATCTGGCTCTTCTGCTCGGTGACGGCCTGGAAAGTCGCCTGTAGTTCATTTATCTGGGGAGGAAAAATGGCCACATTCCATAATTAAAGTATGTTCAACCAGAGAGCCAGAGTTTTGTTAATCCATATCTTTCCCACGAAGAGACCAAAACCAACAAAACAGGACTGAAATAACTCAACGGCTGTTACCTCTTGCTGAAGATGGGTTACATTCTCATCCTGTGGTTGCAGTTCTGAGGTCATCATTTCTGGCTGGTTAAACCCACTTTGGGCTAGTGCGACCTGTGACGGTAAAAAAACATGTTTTTCTTCTTTTCTTTCGAGGCAGACTGCGATGAAGAAAACATAAAACAACTAACAAACACAAAAGAAGAACCGATATTAAACATACCGTCTCCATCCCGTCCTCCAGCTCTGCTCTGAGCTGCCTCTTCTCCTGTCTCAGAGCCTCCAGAGTCTCCTGCAGCTGATCTCTCTCCTCGCTGAGAGACGTCGCTCTGCACAGCAGCTCCTCCGTCTCCTCGCTGCGAGTCTGAGCGGCGGCCGTCCTCTCCGACGACAGACCGTCTCTCTCCGCTCGAACACTCTCGAGCTCCTCAGTCAGCCTCTGAATCTGTCAGGACAGAATGGAGACTTGAAAATGAGTCTAAAAATCAGATGTTCTGTTGACGAGAGGTCCGCCAGCATTAGGCAGCAGGTTCTCCGTGTGTTCTTCATGTATGAGAATGTAGTCCTGCCTGATTTTGGAGCTCTTGCAGTTGGAGGGAAATCTCTGCATCACTCCCATCACTTGATCTGCCCTCCAGCTCGGCCTTTTGACTCCTCAGCTCGTTGACCTCCTCTTGTAGAAGTCTGACCTTCTCCTGAGACGCCCTCAGCTCCTCCTGGTTCTCGATCATCTGAAAGAGATTCACCACCACGTGAGTGAACGAGGGAAGACCTCCTCTGTGCAATAACAGAGTCAACCGACTCCCATCAAGAAGCAGGGAAGTCGTCTCTTTACTAGAGCTGCAACAATTAGTCGATTAATTGATCACAAGAACAGGATAGAACAGGAACATCTGCACTATTAGCAAGTACTGAATAAAGTATTGTTACTAGTAGAGCTTTTTTTCAGATATTGAAATGAATTATTTTAAAACCTAAGTAAGCACAGAAGTATTGCAGTAATATAGTTTTCCAGATGCATTAAGAAAACTCTTACCAGCGTTTGCAGCTCCTCCGTCTGTGCCCTCATCTCATCGGGTGAATCCTCCCGTTTGGTCTCCAGCTGTTTGATCCGCTCCTTGCGTTGTCGATTCTTCTCCAGGGCCGTCCTCAGCTCCTCCTGATTCTCAATCATCTGTTTGGTAAAATAAAGAAGTATATACACATATGATGTCTTTTTAGCTACGACATCTAGGGACAAAAAAACGAACAGCAGAGGCCCAACACAGCTGATGATTTAAAACCTGGACTCACCATCTCCACGTTGTCCCGCATGTCTGTCTGCAGCTGGTCTCTCTCCGCAGTGAGCGCCGTGACTGTAGAGAGCAGCTTCTCCGTCTCCTCAGCAGAGCTCCTCTGCTCAGACAGGAGAGCGTCCTTCTCCTCTCGCACACACTGAAGCTCCTGTGACAGACTCCGCATCTGTTGGATTAGATTTCCAACGAACAGTCAGTACATTGACAATGAAGGATTAGTTTAGATTAAAATAAAACTCTGCTTAACTACAGTTTGACTCACATGTTCCCTTGATTCAGACCCCTTCTGCTCAGCGAGGTTCACCAGATCGGAGTTCTCTCCTCTCTGCTCTTGGAGCTCGTCTTGAAGAGATTGTAGAAGAAGTTGCGTCTCTGCAGCCTAAAAATAATGGAAAATATTACAAATCAAAAAACCAATAAAGTCGTTTTGAAGAGGGACACTAAGAAGACTTTTTACGCAGGAAAAACTCAAAGTAACAGCTGGGGAAGAGTTGACATTGAGCAAGAGCTGTGAACTACAAAAAGGATGGGAACAACTCTCAGGGAAGCAATGCATTAACCCACCATCTCCACGTTGTCCTGAAGGTCCCTCGTGAGCTGGTCTCTCTCCGCAGTGAGCGCTGTGACTGTAGAGAGCAGCTTCTCCGTCTCCTCAGCAGAGCTCCTCTGCTCAGACAGGAGAGCGTCCTTCTCCTCCCGCACACGCTGAAGCTCTCCAGTCAGCTCATTCAGCTAGACGTATCCAAAGAAATAAAACCCGTAAGGTTACGTTTATGGAATCACTACAAGTTTCAATGCTTGAACAAACACTATAAACAGATAAAAGAGGACAGCAAAAGGTTTGACGTGAAACAGAAGTGTTTCAGAGGCCCCATCTCAACCCGACACTGTCCTCAGAGGATGCTTGGAGGACTCGCCTGCTTCGTCAAATGGTCCACCTTCTCTGGAAGAGTCTGGAACGAGGCGAGCTCCTCCAGCTGAGCTCCGAGGGCTCCTTCTGCTTCATGAGACGCAGTCAGCTCTCGGTTCAGCTGGGCCACGGTTCTCTCCAGCTCCATGCTGTCTATCAGATCTGGAGACGGAGAACATCGTACTCATCAACTCATTGGATTTTACAGATCTAACTTGCAAGACTCCCCCGACTTTAAAAACGTACTTTTTGGGACGTTTCCGTCGAGCAGCGATGTGAGCTTCGTGTTCTCGTCAAATGCCACGTTCAGCTCTTTTTGGAGATCGCTCTGCATGGCTCTGAAGCGCGACTTCTCTTTCTCCAGCTGAAAGCGCAGGCCGTTCACCTCAGCCTCCATCTTCGAGGAGCTGGCGCTCAGAGTCACCTGGAGAGGGGATCACGACGAGAAACGTGAAATTAGTATAACAAAGGAGTAAAGACGATGGACACGTAGACAAAATGGCAGACCGTGTACTAAACACGCGTCACCATCTCGCTGATTACTAACTATCTAAGCCACCGTTTGCTGGTCAAACTTTCAACATTGGTGTGAAAGCTGTCAATAAACTCTGGTGCAAATAAAAAGTCAAGGATTGTAGTAGAATTTAGCAGGTATTTAATTTACCCGACCTGTGTTTTAATAAACAGATTTTCAGACTTCACAATTGTGTTGTGTGTTAATCCCGCTCACATTCATCTCCTCCACAGCGATGTTTTTGCTGCGCAGGTGGGCCCATTCCTTCTTCGTGTCCCTGCTGAGCCCCTCAGCATCGTCCAGAGAGCGGCGGAGCGTCGCCACCTCCTGCACCAAGTCCTTACCGCTCTGCAGGGAGACAACAGGACACAATTAGCCTGCTTAATGACACAATTAGCCTGCTTAATGACTCAATTAGCCTGCTTAATGACACAATTAGCCTGCTTAATGACACAATTAGCCTGCTTAATGACACAATTAGCCTGCTTAATGACACAATTAGCCTGCTTAATGACACAATTAGCCTGCTTAATGACACAATTAGCCTGCTTAATGACACAATTAGCCTGCTTAATGACTCAATTAGCCTGCTTAATGACTCAATTAGCCTGCTTAATGACACAATTAGCCTGCTTAATGACACAATTAGCCTGCTTAATGACACAATTAGCCTGCTTAAACACAGACTGTCACCTGCTTAACTATTCGATCACCTCAACTGCTTTAGGCTCTTACACTTCAAACCGTTTCTACTTCAGCTTCGACCGACAGTCCCGCACGACATTTCACACGCAAGCGAGCACACTTACATTTTACTGCATTTATTTATATTATGACGCATGTATTACAGTAAAGTAATGTTGTTTTATAGAGCAGCGTAGAGTACGTACAGGTGTAGTAATGTGACGTTATTATTTCATTCTGAATGATCAAACTTGCTTCGGCAACACTGAACCATGCCAATGAAACCATTTTGAATATAAGTGACAGGAAATGAATTAGTTTGTAGAGAAATCCGTTCGGAATTCAGTCATTTTCCAGCAAACAAAAAGATTTAAAGATTTGGGTGAAGTCATTTGAAACCAGAGACGGCTCACTAAAGTCTAGCAGCACACAGCCTGCCTGAGACAGTCACTTTATGGACTGGCTTTATGATGTTTAAAAAAGGTAATAAGAAAACAATTCAAAAACACATACCATACTCTGAAGTTCCTCTGCAAATACCGTTTTCTTCTGCAGCTTTTCAGACAGAGTTTCTAGTTTGTTCTTGAAAACACAAACATGTGAAGAGTATTTAATTAACAAAACTGCTCCAATCTTAAGGTCTGACTTGTAATTATATGAATATTAAACATCTTACATTTGTAAATCAACTACTTCTTCCTCAATATCTTAACATGAACCGTTCAGGAGTTCTTACCTGAAGCTCCAGGCATTGGACTTCGGAGGATTCGACGGTCCTCTTCAGTTCAGAGATTTCATTTTGCAACTCAATCTGTAAGATCGCACAAACACAGTGTAAATAAAACCCAGTGGACCCAACTCTACTGTCCTCTAATCTAAAGCACTTCAACTGGAGTCTTAATGGAATCAGATCAATTACCTCGTGCTCTTTGCTGAACTCCTCCTCCAGAGATTTGAACTCGTCCATCTCTCTTTTCTCCTCCATCTCCGTTGACAGAGCAGCTTTGTCTTTCTCCAGACGCTCCGTCTGCTCGATGAACATCCCGAGCTCCTGCTTCAGATAGTTTCTCTCAGCCGCCACCACGTCCTGTAAAAATACAATTCAATATATGTAATAAGCACTGAAACTGCATTCCTCTAACGTTCTTTGTTTACACCACTCGTAGCTCGAATAAATACGGATCCTGTTGTTGGAAAAGTAACGGCTCAATTCAACCTCATAACTTCTCTACCCACGGATGTTATCAGCAGCATGTTGCACTAGTGTCTAAACACAAATAAACAAATCATCCATGGGGAGAAGTTAGAACGCTTTTGTTGCTCTGCATTGAGCAACAAATATATGAAATGATTCAGAACTCTAGTCGTTTGAAAGCCAGATTAACTTGAATAATAAACAATGTAATACTTTGTAAGGGAAACAGAACCTTTGATGTTTTATACAAACATAAAGGACATAAAGAGTTAACAGGATTTTCTCCGCTTTCAGAATCAAAACAAGCCGAGTTGTGGGATGAGTTAAGTCACAGCCAAGGCGCTCCATTACCTTCTCTTTAGCCAGAGTCTCACACAGCTGGATGGTCTCTGCAAACTCTTTCCTCATCTGGAAAACAAAGTATGAAGATTAGTACTGAAACCAGCTCACAAATGAACAGCATGCAGAAGGTGCTCCTCTCTTGTGTACTTGAGGATTTCTCCTCTTACTTGGAGGCAAGAGAGCAGGCGTACTTAAAAACACAGCACACCTGTTCATCGGTTTCACTCCGAGTGTGGCTCTGTTCTTCCAGCCGTCTCTCCAGGTCTGCCACTCTGAAGTCCAACATCTCCGCCTTTTCATTGGCCTCCTGTTTCTGCTGCACCTCTGTCTGCAGCTGCAGCTGCAGCTGCAGCTCGGCCATCTTCGGTTCCGCCGTCTGTATCTCCTCCAGGGCCTCCTGCTTCTGCTGGTTCTCCGCTTGCAGCTGAAGCTGCAGCTCAACCTCGGCCGCCCTCAGCTCTGCCGTCTGCATTTTCTCCAGGGCCTCCCGTTTCTGCTGGGCCTCAGTCTGCAGCTGCAGCTCCAGCTCAGCCACTCTGCCATCTAAAGTGTCTACCTTTGTCATGGCCTCCTCTTTGTGTTGACTCTCTATTTCCAGCTGTAGCTCCAGGTGGGACACTTTCCCTGAAAGCTTGTGGATACGGTCTGGAGACGAAAAGTCTTTGGGGCTGGAAAAAAAAGATAAAACATACGGATGACTAACGTGCGACTACCTACAGACAATCAAACACCAGGGTTTTGTTCCACATACAGCAGCTGGAGTATACAGTACAAATATACAGTAAAGAGTATATTGTTGTAGGATGTACTACAGCGAGCGACGCACAGCGAACTGTACCCAGCATGGCGTTCAACCGCGTAAAAGTCAATATTGTAGCGAGCGACGGAGTATTTAAATAGTTAAAGTAGCTCTCCTTCAAGTGAAAACTCCTATAACCGTCAGTGTAAAAGACTCCCACCTGTCTCCAAAGCTTCGAACAGTCACAGAGCTCTGACTCATGTCCATGTCATCTGAAGGCTCATCGGGAATCTCCCAGTGAGAGTCAAAGTCCTCATCCTCTGTTGAAACATACCATGTACGCATTTAACGCATCAGCGTGCAGAACTGGGAATTATTAAGTGAACTTGTTATTTGCACGGTGCATATATTCTATGTGCTCGTCCTTACCCTCACACAGCTCCGTCAGACAGGAGCGGCCTGCTTTTCTCTGATGAGTGAAAGACTCTGCAAAGCTGAGGTCAGATGGACCATCATCACATGCAGACGGAGGGGCAAGTCTGAGCATCTTTCCTCCCCACGTTACCCTGCGTTTTGGCCTCTAAAAAAAAAACAGGAAGAGAGTCATTACAGCTATGATACTCAAGAGAAAGCTGTGCTCCAACGACAGCGTTATTTTTGGCTCATAGTCACCTTTCGAACAGGAACCAGGTTGGAGCTGGTGACCAGCAGTTTGGTCAGGTTTCTGATCCTGTCCTCTTGTTCTCTCTGCAGCTGATCCTTTTCTTGGAGCAGCTGGGAGAGAACCTTCTTCTCCGTGGCTGTGGTCTGAGTGTCTGAAGAGACCTGTAGGGAGGTCACACACACACACACACACACACACACAGGTCAGTGGGTGGGAAGCGCTGTTATAATGGGACTTGCAGTGATCGGCACATGGCTGAAGAAAAAAAAAAAAAAAAAAGACACTTGCCTCGTTAAGTCGTCGCTTGAGGTCTACAATTTCGTTGCGATACCTTTTGAGCAGAGCTCCGTCATCAGACACCTCCGTCACATGAGGGTCGTTCTTCATTTTCTTTGCAGTGCTCGCAAACTAATACAAAGAAAGACTTTGTGAAACATCATCCGCTTCATTTTCTCAGTCTCATGTTCGCTCTAACACTTCATGTTTTAAAGTCTGGTACGGCTGCACTTTATGGACGGGCGACATCCAACTGCAAACCTTGCATAAATGTACGGAGCGAACCCTATGAATATAATATGAACAATATGGTTGTATTACAAAATATGAAATGTATATATTAAATGTGCATCTTTCACCAACCTGCAGAGTGCTGAGCGTCTCCTCCAGAGCGACCGGAGTGATGGTGCAGATGATGACTGTTTTAGCGTTTCCACCCAAGGAGTTCTGCAGGATGCGGGTCAGCTTACTGTCTCTGTAGTTGGTGAAACCCCTGAAGAGAGACAACAGTTTTAGCAAATGCCAGCGAATTGATGTTCAACCAGGCGTCAACCTCCGGTTCTGAAAAGTGAAGCCTTAAAGCTGCATTCTCTCTACTGACCAGCAGGGGGCGACTCCTCTGGTTCTATAGAAGTCTATGAGAAAATGACTCTACTTCTCTCTTGATTTATTACCTCAGTAAACATTGTAAACATGAGTTTATGGTCTCAATCTCTAGTTTCAAGTCTTCTTCAATACAGCATGATGTTCATTTAGTACATTATGGTCCATTTAGAGTCAAACAGACCATAAAGCAGGGGATGCTTTAGGGGCGGGGCTACGCCACTCCTCCACAGTCCAAATATTTTTCTCTGATCCAAAACGAGTCTGGAGCAATTTCAGATCGACGATGGAGACCACTTACTCAGTTTCATCATTTATAGCTCCGAGTATATTAAACGAATAGTTCATGTGTGGAAATACTTTCATTCACTTTCTTTCTGGGAGTGAGATGACAAGATCAACATGAATGTCATGTCTGTGGGTTAAATGCAGAGCATTGCAACACTGATGAATCAGAAGATGAAAATATGTGGTACAGAGTACAACTCAGACAGTTATTGGAGGATACGTTATTAATATATTAATAGTTATGTTCAGACAAGCAGATACGTCTTTGCAAGTATGTTGTTTACTTACTTCTGGCTTTCATCGGTCAGTTTCTTGATCACTTGGCCGAGCGTGAACAGGCTGCGATTGATATTGCAACCTTCTTTGAAACGTGTGCCTGGGACATCAGAACAGATGGATTACTGTAACGTATAGACCAACATGCATCAGGCCTGGGCTTCATTGTCCATGAACTACATCTTACCTTCAGCTCCGGTTTGACTTGCTCTCTCAGATCCAGCCAGATCAACTAAGTTCTAGAAGATCAAGCAAACTTACTGGTGAACAAATAATTATAACAACAAACAATAAAACAAGCCAAGAAAAAAGAAAAGAGCTAGCTTACCAAATGAGACACAAAAATGGCTCCGTCTGCATTTTCACCCGATGCAGAGTCGCTTTCTCTTTCTCTGCTTTCCAGGATCTAAGAAGAACCAAATCATGAAGAACCCAGATTTCCCAGAATCCTACATGTTACTTACTACGCGTTGCTTACCATCCGGAAAATGGTGTGCGAGCGGCTGCTCCGCTCGTTCATTTTAGTCTTTCCATAGTGGCGGTTCTCTGCGGGGGCAGACGGTGCAGAGAACACATTGGTTGTTACACACAGTCTGCAGTGTAAACCCTGTAGGGATCAGTCTCATGTTCAGTGATCTCAGGTCTTACTTTCTCCTTTACGAATCCAGGCCAGAGCTTGTGCAGGATTCGTAACCAGCTCCTCAGTCAGGTCAGCCACGTAGATGTTTTTCTGCATGTTTTCCAAGACACAAACACAATAAATCACATCGCTCTGCTCTGGTTTCGTCTACAAATGTCTTTGTGTTGAGATTATTTAGACTCTAAGCTCCAAAAACACTGGATCCTACACTTCCCATAGTAACTGTTATAATTCTCCAAAAGCCCAAGCAGCGATGACATGATGGCTGACTATTTAGTATAAAGTCGCCCTTTTAGAAATGAATGGGTCAGCTTCTATTTTATGATTTTACTCTCGACCACTTCTATTGTCTTTAGAGCTTTAGCTGTTAATTTCAATAAGTGTGTTTGTTTGCCGTTTTTCTTTTACAGCGTTGTAAAGCACTCTTTTGCAGTTTTTGACAAATGCTTCATAAAACATTAGTTAGGATCAACATCATCTTTAGGTCTTTGGGTTCTGACAACTAGTTCCAGTTGAGATCTGCTTCTGGTTTGGGAACACATCCAGAATCGCTAAAACCTCAATGCTAACATGTCTGTTTGAAAAGACACAGCTGCATTCAAAACCATTCAGGTAGCTGCTTCGAATTTTTAACCAGCATCGACCTGATAGGCGGAAGATGGTGAACAAATGGTGATTACAGATCTAAAGTCAATGATTGAAGATGAGTTACTTGCTAATGTTAAAAACTAGACCTTGTAAATAGGCCACTTACATTGATTCCCTCTCTGACTTCCAGAGGTTTTCTCTTCCAGCTGTCAACGAGCAGATCACTCACAGTTTCATTGTAGATTTCCATGTAAGAAACCCTCAGAAGGAACTCCTTCTTTGAACACTTTTGGGCAAAAGAAAAGTCCTTTGGTTAGAAAAAGAAACCTGTGATTACACAAAATCAACTGTGGCGCGTTTCAAACCTGATTCAATTCTTACATTTTTAATGGTTTGGAAGACGTCTTCCACAGCCAGAGGGATCACTCCATGAATACGATTGCTCCCCATCATGGTGAAAGTCTTCCCTGAAGAAGTCTGCCCGTAAGCGAATATAGTTCCTGTGGATCAAACGCACAATAGATACACAAAATAAACACCAGCTCCAGTGAGTTAATGGAGCAACACATTACCAGCAGACAGGTCTCACTGTATTCTGTTTCTATCACGTACCATTGTATCCCTGGACAGAGGAAACAACCAGAGGCTTTGCAATGCTCTGGTACAGCTGATTGGTTGTTTCTTCTGCGATGAAAACTCGGTCTGTGAACAACAGAGCAGGAAAGTGAATGTACAGCAGATATCGGTTATGTTACGCGTGCGCAAAATATCCACAAAATCCAGTAAACACATCTCTTAATCCTGTACATGCTGCAAAGCATACCGAAGACAAAGCTCTTAGTGGAAACACCGGGGTTCCCATCATCGATCTGATGAATGGATTTCTTATCAGCCTTCCAAAACAGCTGGACAGGCTCCGCGTTCTCCGACGGAGAGCTTTCTTCCCTGTAACGACAACATAGTCACGTTTACTGTTGCTCTGTGAGAATTCAGTTGTGGCTGAATTTCTTAAACATCCCAGACGATTTCATGAGGTTTGGAAGCTGAGCAGAAACAAAATGTTTGGAGGAGAAATCAAGCATCCCATTGATATAGATCTAAGTCCATATCAATAATATCACAGATTAGAGTCTTGATTCTCAGATTAATTTTGATATGAGAGTGGCAATCAAGGCACATTTTATTAGAAGACAAAACCTTTATTGTTAATTATGTGACACATAACCCATGAGTACATCAGCACACGAGGAATATATTCCGATGTACATTTGCAAAGACACACCATTTATTCCTCATCTCTGACATTTGTTTCTCTTGTAAGAACAAAGCATGTGTTAGTGCTGTCAAGATGCTATGAAAAGCAGAAGAAAATATTCCCAAAAAGAGTTTCACGTGTGGTTAAAATATGTGCAAAAAGGTTTCAGTCGATCTGCCACTAAAGGGGAAATTTGGGATGGTCTCGAGACCCTCCCTGTGGATGAGACAGTCCCAAACAGGTCGAGGTGTAACGTGAATTATTTGCTTAAAGGAGTAACTTAAACCGTGTTATCTTTGAACACACATATTACTACATAGGAGAAGTTACAGACAGAGTTCAGTGGGTCGATTAGAACAATACAACAGTCATAACTTAAGCTAGATGTTCAGTAACGTTACGTTACGTTACTTCCGTTGTGACTATTAGGACACTGTTAAAAGCTAACATTACGTTATAGCATTAATTAATTGGTCGTTAACGTCAGAAATTAGGTCCATTAAGTCCAAAGGTTGGTAACAGTTAGTTAGCATTAGCATTAACGCTGGGTAACTTAGCGTTAGCTCCTAACTAACGTTAGCTAACTAAGAACGTATACTCTGATGGCACAACACTTACCTCTCAATAAGCGGACGGACTCGAACACAGACTTTAACTGCCGACTCTTCTGTCATGTTTATGTTTTGATAGTCCCCCACCAAACGGGAAATCTTAATACATATTTCAAAATTGAAATCCAACTGACGCGGGCGCACTCGTCGTGTTATTTCTTTCTTCTTCGCTGTTTAAAATTGTCCCGCTTTCTTTTGATTGGTGGACGTCATCAGAGGGGACGGATCCATATATGGTTGTGTAAAAAAAAAAGTTTTAGCTACGTTTTTTAAAAATGTATTTTAATCAAATATTAGGCTGTGTATGAGTGAGTAGATCTGAAATCTAAAAATATTTTTTTAATTCTATTTTCTTTACAGAAAAACCAAGTGACATGGTAGCGACCGACTAGTGACGCGTTAGCTAGCGACTGTATTGTTGGGCGTCATCAAACCGCGTCTAGTGAAGTGTGGAAAACACATGAGAAAGCGGTGGTGGTTGTAATAGTTCAGTAGAAGTTAAACGTTTACAGTACTTTAAAGAATCAG
Source organism: Leptoclinus maculatus (assembly GCA_032191485.1). NCBI lineage: Eukaryota > Metazoa > Chordata > Actinopteri > Perciformes > Stichaeidae > Leptoclinus > Leptoclinus maculatus. The sequence continues at coordinate 24,382,725 of JAVDOI010000003.1, read as the reverse complement.
AGCTGTTAACGAATCTCGACGACGTTAATTGATATTCAGGCTTAATCATTTCTAAATGCGGAATAGCTGACAAGTATACAAAAACCTTCTTGGAGTGTATTATCTTGCTTTTGAAATGTCTCTTTTTATTGTGAACAGGTAAAGTTACTGTTATTTTCTGCACTAGCTTCCATAGTTTGTCCTTTTGTCACATAATTGCATGATCTTAGAGTTATATAGATGTGCGTAGCTTGTGAGATAATAAGTAGAGATAGTTTTCACATCATACAGCAAAAGTAATGAGCAATAAAGTTGTCTTTAGAAACCTGTCACATAGAATATATATATGATAGATCATACATGGTAGAACTGTCTGATACTGAGATCATTCTGTCATGTTGCTCACAGGTACCTTGGAGAGGAGGAAAGTGAGAGTGTCTCAAAGGAGTCCCGGTCTCAGGCGTTACTGGCTAAACTGCAGCAGAAGGCAAAAGAGAAGCAGAAACAGAGTAGGACAGAACGCACGCCTAAAGAACGGACAGAACAACAAGATGTGAAAAAGAAAAGAAAAGCTGACAAGAACAGCGGTCAAGAGCCTCAACTGCACAAAAAGAGGAAATCAGAAGATGCGGACTCTGATAATCCCGATGAGCCTGTCGAAGACGCAAAGAAGAACGAGAAACAGAAGAAGAAGAAGAAAAAGGTTCAGTCAGGTGTGTATAAACTCACACTGGGTAATCTATTCATATCACATCATTCACAGCGTGTAATCCTTATTGCTGAGCCCTGCACTGCAGAAGTTCTGTTACGGCCGGTTACAAATTGTGATGTTGCTTCTGTAATACACGTACGACATGCACAACAAAAATATGCCCTCAGATGATTCAGTTTGTCTGTCTTTGGAATTTTAGGCATTTCAGTTAAAGATCTGCCAGAAACTCCTGTGACAGGAAGAGACGGACAAGAGGACACAGGAGGAGGAGAAGAGGAAACGGAGACAGAAAACGTGACACTAAAAGAAACCACGGAGAAGACTTCTGCTCCAACTGGATTCAAGGTTCTGGGAGGATTCGAGAACAAACCTGTCCAAAAGGTACAGTCATTCGTTTTGGTGGCGCTTAAAGTCTCTCCGATAGCGTTAGTATTAAACCTCCAGAGTTTTAGTGTGTGTGTTCTTCTTTTCACAGGTACACAGAGTTCTGCCTCAGTGGCTCGCTCAGCCTGATATGATTCACAGAGACATCAAAAGCAACCTGGTCCCCATCTCTGACCTCCCGGGACTTTCTGCTCTGCTCATGAAAAAACTGCAAAATAGTGGAATTCAGCACCTTTTTCCAGGTGATGACACTCTGCTGTATTTCCTTACGTTTAACAGCAGGTTTCTAAGTGATCCAGAACCGGCCTGTACATTTTCATTTAATGTTGATGTTAGTTCAAATATGTCTGATGTGTTCCATCAGTGTTATTTGCTTTATTAGTTTGTGATAATGATTCAGATATCCATCTCTGGAGCTGAAAAGTTCACTGTGAAGGGATGTTGTGATTTGAAAAGTCTGGTGTATTGGTGACTACACCCACTTCTATTATGCAGTCTGTGTGTATACACCTGAGGAACAAAGTTCTGAAGAATACTGTCACCGTTTCACAGTGCAAGCAGAGGTAATCCCAGCCATCTTGGAGAGCGCACAGCAGGGGCTGCTGATTGGACGAGGCGGCTACAAGCCCAGAGATATTTGTGTGTCTGCACCGACGGGCAGTGGCAAGACTCTCGCATTTGTCATACCTGTCGTACAGGTGAGCTTCCCTCAAAAATCATCACTGTGTGTGTGTGTGTGTGTGTGTGTGTGTGTGTGTGTGTGTGTGTGTGTGTGTGTGTGTGTGTGTGTGTGTGTGTGTGTGTGTGTGTGTGTGTGTGTGTGTGTGTGTGTGTGTGTGTGTGTGTGTGTGTGTGTGTGTGTGTGTGTGTGTGTGTGTGTGTGTGTGTGTGTGTGTGTGTGTGTGAGTCTCTCCAGATTAAAGACGTTCTCTACCATCAGGTGCTGACGGAGCGGGTGGTGTGTCAAGTCCGGGCGTTGGCCGTGTTGCCGACCAAAGAGCTCGCCCAGCAGGTCAGAACCTTTCAAAACAAAAGTCTGGACACAACATAATCCAGCAATGTTTAGCTCTGTAGTCTGAACACGTTCTTCCTGTACAGGTTTGCAAAGTGTTCACATCATACGCTGAGGGGAGCTCTCTGAAAGTGGTGATGCTGTCTGGTCAGAAGTCTTTTGCTGCAGAGCAGGCTTCACTCTCAGAACTCAGGTGAGCTGCATCCGGAGAATGATTGACACATAGTAATAAATAAATATCAGATCAGGACGTGGTATTTGTACAATACTCACTATAGCTTCTTTTTCTTCCAGAGGGAGCATGAGACGCAGTTTAGCCGACATCGTTGTTGCCACTCCGGGTCGACTGGTCGATCACATCAACAAGAACTCAGGCTTCAGTCTGGAACACCTTAGGTTTCTTGTGAGTTCTTAAAACCTGCGCAACTAAAACCAATAGCAGAAATACGTGACATTGTCCACCGTCTACCATTGGTGTGCTTTCATTCTCTCATCCCTCCCAGATTATTGACGAGGCTGACAGGATGATTGACAGCATGCACCAGTCTTGGCTCAGTCAGGTGGTGAAGGCGGTGTACAGGTCAGGCGGCGGTGCCGACGTCGGGTCCATCTTCAGGCGGACTGAGCCAGCGTACGTCACAGCAGCCAGGTGAGTCTGTGTTTCACACCTGAAGTCTCTTTTCAGTGGATAAAGAAGTAAGAGTTTTGTTTTAATCAGAACACTACAGTATATGTTTAAAAGTTCAACATTTTATTAAAGGAAAAGTTCAAAAATCTTATGAAATATGTATCGTCTTTCCGGGAGTGAGATAAGAAGATTGATATGAAATTTGTGTGTGTGTGTTCAGTACAGAGCTGGAGTCGGGACGCGGTTAGCCTAGCTTAGCATAAAGACTGGAAGCAGGGGTTTACAGCTAGCTTGACTCGGTACATTGGACCGATGCATCAGTATCAATTTGAGACCGTTTCATAACCAGTTGAAAGTTCTTCACAGTAACTTAAATATAGATAAATAAAAACATGATTCACTATCCGTGTCCCCTCTCAGTCTGTCTCCGCCTCAGATGCCGCTGCAGAAGCTGCTGTTTTCTGCCACACTGACACAGAACCCGGAGAAGCTTCAGCAGCTGGGCCTCCACCAGCCCCGACTCTTCAGCTCCATCCACAGTCACTCCAGCAGCTCCACATCGGCAGCCCCCACCCAGACACAGGGCGGCTTTGACTTCCCCCAAGGTCTGACGGTAAGAGATGACCGTTTACCTTCAGGAAGGAGGCGCTGTACCGTCGGACAACGATGATTGAACTTCAGCTCACTTCGTTAATGGCTGCACCTTTTTGTTTTGTGTGTGTTTAGGAGTATTACGTTCCCTGTACGTTAAGCAAGAAGCCTCTTCTCATCCTCCACTTCATCCTGCGCATGAAGCTCAGCCCCGTCCTCTGTTTCACCAACTCCAGAGAGAACGCACACAGGTCGGAGACGGCAACACTGTTTCTGTATATATATATATATATATTTACATTGTACCGGTTCAGCGTGGCCTTACTGGTTTGTTTTTCTTCCTCCTCAGACTTTATCTGCTGGTGCAGCTCTTCGGTGGCGTTCAGGCCGCTGAGTTCTCCTCCCGGCTCTCTCCCGCTCAGAGGAAGAAGACGCTGAAGGAGTTTGAACAAGGAAAGATCCAACTGTGAGTCTTGAATGCACACAGTTGTGTTGGAGAATAGGCGACAACCCAAAGTAACGAAAAATCAGCTCCGGCACACTGTCAACATTTACGATACGTCTGTGTTCCAGTACAGCTAACTTCATCAGGCATTTCATTTCAAGTCCATCTATATACTGTACATACTGAAAGAGGAAACACAAACCCAAGGGACCAAGGCATCTATTATCCAAAACAACAGTCAGAAAAATGAGCAATTTGGATGTAAAACAATTTACACACAAGGCAGCAAATTCACAACGTAACGGTAGAGAAAGAGTCGGTGTAGTCATCATGACCATAGACCCAATGAAGGGAATATATATATATATATATATAGTATTCTCTTAATGTATATTTATTGTTGTGAATTCCTGCAGTGGGCGCTTTAATGAGCAATGAATCAAACTAAAACCTGCAGGTTGATCAGCACAGACGCAACTGCCAGAGGCATCGACGTCAACGGGGTGAAATGTGTCGTGAATTACGACGCGCCGCAGTACATCCGGACGTACATTCACAGGTGAGCCGTCCAATATCCATGTTGTGTGTTGTAGCTCCATCATATTATTGTGTTCTGACTGAGACTTTGTCCCTTTTTTTATTTTTTATCAGGATTGGAAGAACAGCAAGAGCAGGGAAACCCGGCCTGGCCTTCACCTTCCTGCTGGGAGTACAGGTGGAGCTCTTCTACAGACAAGCATGATTCAATATGGATGATAGAGTATGATCAGCATAAACAGGATGTAAAGATGCTATACAACTATATTTTTATTCTCTCTTCCCACTCAGGAGAAGAACTTCCTTCAGATGGTGGTGGAAGCAGGAACCCCCGGGATTCAAAAGCAGATCGTTAAACCAGAGAACCTGAAGGGTATGGAGGCCCGATATGAACAAACTCTGCAGGAGCTGGCCAACGCCATCAAGGTACCATCTCAAACACATTCGTTAAATGTAGAAACGGACTGAATGTCCACGGCTTCAAAGGTTTCTGTGCATATCTGGTCGTTATGTGATTAAAACTGAACTCCCCTTCAATCATCATTTAGGTCAATTAAATTGTCATTTACAATGTTACACTTAAAGTTACTGCGAGGAACTTTTAACTGGTTAAAATGTAACACCGATGCCTCTAAATGATCTGCAGAAGATAATGAGACATTCAGCGAGAAGATTAGGTATTTCTATAAAGTTATTCTTAATGCTCGTCATCGGTTTGGATTCTGGCAAAATCAGTAAAATTAGGTTTTCTAAAAGAGACTCTGGTGCTCAGAAACACTCGTCCACAGGGACCGCCAAGATAGACACTAAAGGAAAGTAACTTTAAGCTGTTATCATCTTCCACCTCCTGAACACTAACTGTAGTTTTAGTCATTTTCATGCAAATCTCAACCAACAAAAAGACAACGTTCACCTGAAAGCTTTGATATGAAAGACTGTCGACCTTTTGTTTGTCTCTACAGGACGAGAGAGCCAAATAACGGAGCAACACCGACTGATCCTCCTCCGAGCGGACCTCAGGGCTTCATGAAGAACACATTTCATTTGTTTCAGCTGTACTTGGGAGTTTTTTATGTTGTTTAATAAAACATAAAATGTCTGTGTGTGGTGGAGCTGGTGATTTAAGCGCCACAGCGCCCGTTCTCAATGTCCATTTCCTTTAAGTGAGGTAATGATTGAGGTGGATAATGGCATTATTTACTAAACGTGAGCCTTAGTTTAGCCATCCTTCACATCAGTCCGTCTGTCTCCGACATATAGTGGTGAGATTAATATAACTCAGTGTTTTAGGGCCCAAACTACACCAATAAATACATCATAAATAATCATATTCATGAATTCAGAAACTATATTTATCACACATCAGGTCTGCTTTGAGTTTGCGTCGAAATTCAGTTATTTTTAGAGATTGGAGAAGTTTAATGGAAGCATTTAGAGAAAAGTTGACAGGGTTCCTTTTTTCAATCCAGTTTTAATTTACTCTGTCCTTACCACACACACTCTCTCTCTCTCTCACACACACACACACACAGCATTATAGAACATGTTCTCGTAGAACGTGTCGTGCCATCAGTCCCATTTGGAAGTCTTCCTCCTCATGTATCTGTCTCCTTCGCTGTCGACTGCCTCGTACAGCTGCTGGTCGTTTTCTTTCATTGCGTGCATGTAGCCCAGGTAGCCCACACACAAGGTGATGCTCACCAGTCCGAACGCCATCACGGGTTTGTTCTGCAAAACAACACAGCTTCACGTTACAGGGAAGGTCTTTGGAGGACATTTTATCCAGCAGCCAGGTGAACTGTCTCATTCTGTGCGAGTGAAAATAATTTAAAAACACACTTTCTAAATAATAAACAGGTGCAAAGTATCATTTAAAGATGTCTAAAGAGAAGTTTTTAACTTTAAGTTATCTCCAAAACTGTACACGTCAAAACAAGTTACACATTACAGATACAGAGACAAGTTCCAACAGTTATTTGACAGTTATATTAACAGACTGGCTGTTATGTGATGTCGTTGCTTTTCTGTTTTATTTTGATTTGCTGATTTTACTAAATTATTTTACTATATATATATATAATTTTATTTTGTATTGTATTTGTATCGTATCAACTGTCTCACTGAGCTTTCTGTTGTTATTATTGTTGCTGCTTTGTTTTTAAAGGTGCTATATAAATGGCACTAACAGTTAATAATAACAGTTATTATTATTATTATTATTATTATTTGGCTCAATGAACAGTTTGTCTGTTTGAGTCTCACCGGTTTCATGAAGAGTTCCGGATTGAAAGCTCTGAACAGGGTCGTGGTCTGTACGCCTCTCAGTCCGGGGGTCCGGAAACCTTTCTCCCCGGGACTCTCCTTCCCTTGACCGACGTCTTTATCCGCCATGTCCGGTCAAAACCTATCAACAAAGGCTCTTTAGAGAAATGTTATGAAAACGAAGCTCGGTAAATGAACATGGCAGACCTTCTTGGTCCTTTGGTCTACGCTGCTTCCCTAATGCGTAGCCATGTTTTCAAAGTCAACGATGGAGACGAGATTAAAGAAGAAGAAGAGGAGGAGAGTGAGGACTTAAAATGACACAGCGCCCCTGGTGGTTGTGCGCGGAAATTCATTATTTTTCTTCTTCTTTTGCTTTCTTCTTCTTCTTCTTCTTCTTCTTCTTCTTCTTCTTCTTCTTCTTCTTCTTCTTCTTCTTCTTCTACTCCTTCTTAAATAATAATACGTTTTTTATTTTTTATTTATTTATTTTACCAGACATCCTGATCCACACTCCATACCAGTTGGTGGCGGTAATGCACCAATTAATTGTTTGCCAACCGCCAATAAACCTCAAAAAAGAGGAAGAAGAAGATGGTTCAGGCTTTACAGGGTTAAGACTTCCTGTTGGAACATTTACTTTGAAGGATAGATCTGCTGCGTTTTGATTGGTTGGATTATGGACGTCTTCACGAATAACGTCATCACGTTTTGTTTGTGTGTCGCGCGGGAGCTTTTCGTTTATCAAACAGTCGAGTTCGAGGGAAACTAGCTAGAAGAAAGACAGCAGGTAGGTTAGGCGAGTCCTGCGGCTTTATCAAATGAAAACTTTGATATTATATTATTAGAAACCACGAGTGATGTACGTGACATAGTTAACTTGTCGGTTTAACGCTGCTGAAAAGAAGCGAACTGATGCGAAAACAGCGCTAATGCTAACAAGCTAACGGTAAAGCAGTAACAGGTTTAAAGCCATACCGGTTGTGTATTGTTTTCACCGGGTACGTTAAGTTACCAGCACATGTCACGGAATTATGACAACCAGACTCTTGCTTAATGTAGTGAAGACACCACCATGATTATCTGTCTACCCTCTGTTGACCAGGTTTCTTCACACTCAGACCATGGCTATGAGGAGCGAGGCCAGGGTGGAGACAGAGGTGGAGGAAGAAGAAAGCTTCGGCCCACAGCCTCTGAGCAGACTGGAGGTGTGTATCCTGCATTATACCTCACTTTGTACAGCCTCTGAGCAGACTGGAGGTGTGTGACTTTGTACAACTGTAATTGCCCATGTTCTGCCTGAGTGGGGCTTTGTTTTTGGAGTGAAAAGTTTTTTGACCCACTTTCCTTGGTCAAGGCCACTAGCAGGACTGTTCCTAAAACCCAACAACGTTTTGCGGTCTTCTCTCTCCCGGTGGATTCATGCTGAGCTGTCTCTTGTTCTAATGTCTCTGCATGCAGCAATGTGGGGTCGGTGCCAGCGACATCAAGAAGCTGGGCGACGCAGGTTTCCACACCATCGAGGCGGTGGCCTACGCACCCAAGAAGGAGCTGCTCAACATCAAAGGCATCAGTGAGGCCAAGGCTGACAAGATTCTAGTAAGGAACAACGGTCTTCTTTCAGTGTCCCAGAGGAATCCATGAGTGCTGACTGGACTGTCCTGGTGTAGCGACCCCCCTCCCCCCCCTGTTACTCTGAAATACATTTAATTTAGAAACAAGTATTGATATTCACTGTTATCACAGTTCTAATGCACTATATTTTCAGTCATTTTATTTCTCCTTCCCTCCCAGGCTGAAGCTGCCAAACTTGTGCCGATGGGTTTCACCACAGCTACCGAGTTCCACCAGAGGAGAGCCGAGATCATCCAGATCTCTACAGGCTCCAAGGAGCTCGACAAACTCCTGCTAGGTCCGTAAAACCCAAATATTCAGCCTGAGTGCACCAATGTGGAGGGGAAGACGTAAAGTTTATTGTTTAATTTTTGAATTATTTGTTTCTCCTGCAGGGGGGATCGAGACCGGTTCCATCACAGAGATGTTTGGGGAGTTTCGGACGGGGAAGACCCAGCTGTGCCACACACTCGCTGTCACCTGTCAGGTAGAGACGGCCTCAGTGTAGAATAAAGTCAAATATGAGCCACGTACTGATGAAACACAGGATACAGAACAATGTGACACACCTGTATTGGTTCTGGTTAACAGTGAGTGTAGATTAAAAATGACTGTGTGTTTTCTGTCCACAGCTGCCCATTGATCAGGGGGGTGGAGAAGGTAAAGCCATGTACATCGACACAGAGGGAACCTTCAGACCAGAGAGACTCCTCGCTGTAGCTGAGAGGTGAGTCGGCATGTGTATTTTTGGGACGTCCTTTCTGCATCCGTGTTGTCCATCCCTCGTATGTTTCCGTCCTGCCTGTTGTGCATTTAGAAATGTAAAATAGGAGGAACTCTCCGTGTTTTCAGGTACGGGCTGGTGGGCAGTGACGTTCTGGACAACGTGGCCTACGCCCGAGCCTTCAACACAGACCATCAGACCCAGCTGCTGTACCAAGCCTCCGCCATGATGGCCGAGTCCAGGTCAGTCCGCACCAAAAGTCTCTACTGACAGAGTATTAACTTATCATTCTTCAGATGCTTATTTGAGCCTTAACTCGTCTCTAAATAATAACCGTGTGTAGATTTGTTGAGTACATTTTACCACTGAACACCTACTGTAACATTAGCTGCTATATTTTTCCATTGTATTCCTGTATCAGCTTCTTGAATATGTCCAATGACAGCAGTTATTTGTAATGACGTTTCAGTGTGAGTAGGCAGGATAATAGTGTATCTCTGCAGCTAACACACTCTCTCCCTCTCCCTCCCTGTGTGTCAGGTATGCCCTGCTGATAGTGGACAGCGCCACGGCTCTGTACAGAACGGACTACTCGGGCAGAGGTGAGCTGTCGGCCCGACAGGGACACCTGGGACGCTTCCTCCGCATGCTGCTCCGGCTGGCGGACGAGGTAGGCAGCTGGACCGTGTGCAGCTGTACTCCTGAGAGGCTGAGACGTGCTGGTTGTGTGATGATGTTACTCGCTCCTGCTGTTTTAGGATAACCCAAGTGTGGTGAATCCCTCACTTTGTGTCAGTTTGACACTTGTTGTCTGTGACCTGGAACGAGCTTGAGACTTTTAAACTTTGCCCAATAACTGAAAATATTGTGCAAATGCTTCCCAAGAAATACGACTCCGACCGGCCACATGGTGGCGCTGTAATCAATGCCCTAAAGGGGATTTTTTTTTTCTGTATCACGAGTATTTTTGTCTGCCTCAACCCTTTGTCACGACAGTTCGGCGTTGCAGTGGTGATATCCAACCAGGTGGTGGCGCAGGTGGACGGGGCGGCCATGTTTTCCGCAGATCCCAAGAAACCGATCGGGGGAAACATTATGGCTCACTCCTCCACCACACGGTGAGTGATGCACTGAGTGTTTGGATACTTTAAATAGAGATGAGTGGGTACGAGAAGAGGTCACGGCTGCAGCTTCATGACACCAGGACTTCTATGGACCTCATGCAAGAACATTTTGGTGTTCTGATCTTAAAACTAGAGATTGAGACCATAAACTCATGTTTACAATGTTTACTGAGGTAATAAATCAAGAGAGAAGTAGAGTCATTTTCTCATAGACTTCTATACAACCAGAGTCGCCGCCCCCTGGTGGACACTAGAGAGAATGCAGCTTTAAGACATGAAGCATTGGCTTCACTCGGCAGAACCAGAGGCTACCTCCTGCATGATATGAATGGTCGTTAGTAGCTTACATAAGCACACGTCATATTGTGTTTTACAGGAAGAAAATGATTTTAATATAAAAGTACAAAGTAGATTTGTAATATATTTGGCATATTGTTAAATAGCTGCACAGTATGGGATGTGATCTAAAAGGGTTAAAAATGCATTTTTCATCTCGACTTAAAGAACGAGTGTTCGTACGAGTTGTGACGCTACGATTAATAAGTGGTCTCTGTTTTTTGCAGTCTGTACCTGAGGAAAGGCCGAGGAGAGACGAGGATCTGTAAAATCTACGACTCGCCCTGCCTGCCGGAGTCTGAAGCCATGTTTGCCATTAACGCTGACGGAGTGGGCGACGCCAAGGACTGAGCTGGCGGTGGGAGCAGGAACCAGGGAGCAGGGTGGTAAATGTTACCGTCACACCGGCTGACTCATTCCCGGACTAAAGTTGTGTGTGCGTGTGCGGCCTTCACACAGAGCCTCGGACTGATGGGTGACCCAGAGACGGAGGTTGTATGATTTGGTTTGATGCTGATTGAGGCCGAGAGGATAAGAAGGTCCAGGCTGCAGGACCTGGAGCTGCAACAGCAAGATGGAACGTTTCCTTTTACACTGACGCACATTTCATTCAACAAAGGAAATGATGACATAGTATCTCATAATTACAAGATCTGTTACTCTATAATGATACTACTTCATAATTACATAAAATACTAAAGATGACATACTAGGTCATGATTAGAAAGTCTTTATTTCTTTGTTAGGTGCGATGCATCTCTTGAGTTGTCTCGAGTGGTCAAAAAAATAATTTTGGAAAAACTATTTTAAATAGTTTCTTTTTTTGAAGCTTCATGTTTCTGTTGAATGTTGTCGTTTTGTTTAAGTGTTTTCTGAGAATAGTTATTTTACTTTGTCATGTCACTTCTTTCACTACTGGTTTGTCCCTCTGTGTTCGTCTTCACCACAACCTTCTGTATATAAGCGTCGTAGCTAAATTAAATTTGTTTTACCATTAAACTGACTTCTCATTTGTTAAACACACTCGGCTACAAGACATGAATCCAAAAAACATCATTTTATTCAATGTTATCCATGCGTCACTTCAGTGCATCATTTTTTTTATTGCAGGATCAAATGAATCAACAAACACGAAGTGATGTTAGATCAAAGTAATAACCTGCAGCTTAACTTTCACTTCAGACAACAGGAATGTAAAACCACTCAAAGCTCAACGGAAGCAAAGATACTCGACACAAAGTAAAGTACGAAGATATTGTCAGTCACAACCAAACCGAAGAATGTGGTTCAGTACAGTAGCTTTAAACTAAATGATCCATTTAAGTGATTTAAGTTGGAGCTTAACTGGAAAATAATGTATATTTATATATTCGGATCAAAATACTACAATGTTACTACGTCTACATTAAGTCATTTATCTTCACAGAAACACATCAGAGGATTTGATGGACCCATCAGAACATATTAGAATAAAGGGTGCACAATACAAATTAAGTGAAATAGTTTATATTTATAGTGATTCCCTCATTCACGTAAAGCTCTCAGAACATCCCTGATTGAACTGGACACAGTGTCCAGATAACTTCTTCAGTCTCTTTCAAAAATCAAACAAAACAAGAATAAGAGATCCTGTCGGGGTATCGAGCCATGCAGAGTTTTGAGATATCCGTCTCTGAAATAAAACCATCTGCACGACTGGATGGACACTAGAGAAGTGATCAGATACGATTATGTAATTTGGGAAACGGATCCTTTAAAAAAATATCAGTTAAAAAGGCAAACAAAAAGTTAGAAAACAAAGATACCATAAACATCAAGATATATTACTTTTAGTGATATTTGCTCAATTGTTAGAGAAAATAAATATACATCAATAAACTCCATATTTCACAGTGACAGTGTGACAAAAGTATCCACCAATTAAGGGAAAAGAGATCTGATTGGATGACCACTGATTGGCGGCCTGACTAGCCAATCGGTGCCATCGGCTGGATCTCAGTAGAATTCTTCTTTTCTTTTTTCTTCAGATTTTTCTGTCAGTTAAGACTCTAAGCTGAGCCTCCAGTTCAGACGTTTCATCCTTAGAAATAAAGGAAAGGCAACAATGAAACATGCACATAATTGTGAAACATTCTCACAGAAATCTACACAACTCTAAATACTGAAAGCGATGAACAGAAATACATTTCTGGTGATTTATCATGTGTTAAACTGGATGCTCTTACATCATCCGAGTTTGTGGGCATCTTCAGAGCCAGCTCAGTCCAGTTTGTGGCCTCAGAGATGTTTCCCAGCTTCTGGTGACACTAAAAGTCAAACATGAATAAAAACCAGCTGGCATGAAACACACATTTCAAATCTTTTTTATTTTTTTGCTTGTATGCCTAAGATGTGTACATGAATGGCTCAGTGTTAAGAACCGTGTTAATGCGACATTCTGAGTCTTCATAATGTAAAGAAATGTACAACTGGTGGAGAACGTTTGACAAATGTTGATGCTAACTGCAGAGGTTGGCCTACAAAAATATGTCTTCCCTGCAGCACTCTATTCCTGATCCCAGGTGGTCGTTACTACACCGTGTACTCAATAATCACACAATCTATTGGCCGATTAAAAAGACGGAGGGGTCGGTGGTCGTTTACCTGAGCGATGTGAAGTCTCACTGTCTTGGAGAAAGCTGGACTGAGTTCCTCTGCCTGGAAGACAAATATTGTAGATATGAAACATTCGCTTCTACAATCACAAAATGAAAAGCCCAAGGAAAACAAAACCACGTTTGCCACTCCTCATTTTTCTCAAAGCATTGTGGGTAAGAGGCTCCCAAGGTTATTGAGTTATTAGTGGCTAGATATTTGGCGCCATCTAGCGGCGAGGTTGCAACCAACTGAAATTTATAAGCTCCATTTTCTGAGAACATTTTGGATGTGTGACTTCAGCCCACTACTCTGAGGTGATTCGTGTTCTCCTTCCAGTCTTTCCTTTGGTTTGTCTCCAGCTAAAGTTTACTTTATACTCGGCGTAGTGAAGCCCGGCTCGAGGTGCGCGCGCCAGAAAACAACGTAACTCACCGCCTGTGCCTCGTGCCAGAATGCTCCGCTAGTGGTCACGAAGCTCGACTTGCACCTCTGAATTATCTTGTTACTCGGCGTTAGCTGCATGCAAAATCAGATCTCTTCAGACGCGACTGTCACAAATAGTTCACTGCTAAAAGCACTATTTACATATCTGAGGATTGAGTATAAACGCCTTTGTGCGTGCTCGTGGCTTCCACGCATATTACCGAAGCTTAACACTGTGACGTAATTATGACGTTGGTTATAAAAGGGTTCAAACTACATATGGAGTAGACGTCCAACATGTAAGATTAGAGTGCAGAAATGTCTCGTCAGCTACAGAACTCTGGTACCTTGAGGAAGTTCTCGAGCGCGTCATGCAGTGTGGAGGTGGGGGGGCTCTGGTAGAGGGCAGCGGCCGCCTTCTTCTCCAACCAGTCCAGAGTGGCTACCTGCACAGACACAAACACCTGAAAACTCCCAGAGTCGAGTACGAGTGTGGCCATTTGGAATGGGTGTAAACACGTCGGATGTGGTTGTCTCAAGTTCACAGTGTTGATATTTGGATGTTTGGGTGATAAAGTCTGCATCTTATAAGACCAGAGTTAACAATAAGAGTAAAAACCAGCCCCTTCTCTCACCTCGTAGCACCATCTGCCAAGCAAGTAGTAACACATGGGGTCATCATCTCTGAGGGCGATTGCTCGGTCCAGATGCTCCTGGATGGAGATTAAAAAAAAACTCATATAAAAAGGTACAAGCGACAAAAATCATATCATTGCAGACTCTCAACGTCCTTAAGCAAGTCAGTAAGTAAGCATGTCAGTCAGTAAGCATGTCAGTCAGTAAGCAAGTCAGTAAGTAAGCAAGTCAGTCAGTAAGCAAGTCAGTAAGTAAGCAAGTCAGTAAGTAAGCAAGTCAGTAAGTAAGCATGTCAGTAAGTAAGCAAGTCAGTAAGTAAGCAAGTCAGTAAGTAAGCAAGTCAGTAAGTAAGCATGTCAGTAAGTAAGCAAGTCAGTAAGTAAGCATGTCAGTCAGTAAGCATGTCAGTCAGTAAGCAAGTCAGTAAGTAAGCAAGTCAGTAAGTAAGCAAGTCAGTAAGTAAGCAAGTCAGTAAGTAAGCATGTCAGTAAGTAAGCATGTCAGTAAGTAAGCAAGTCAGTAAGTAAGCAAGTCAGTAAGTAAGCATGTCAGTAAGTAAGCAAGTCAGTAAGTAAGCAAGCCAGTAAGTAAGCATGTCAGTCAGTAAGCAAGTATGTAAGTAAGCATGTCAGTAAGTAAGCAAGTCAGTAAGTAAGCAAGTCAGTAAGTAAGCATGTCAGTAAGTAAGCAAGTCAGTAAGTAAGCAAGTATGTAAGTAAGCATGTCAGTAAGTAAGCAAGTCAGTAAGCATGTCAGTAAGTAAGCATGTCAGTAAGTAAGCAAGTCAGTAAGCATGTCAGTAAGTAAGCATGTCAGTAAGTAAGCAAGTCAGTAAGTAAGCAAGTCAGTAAGTAAGCATGTCAGTAAGTAAGCAAGTCAGTAAGCATGTCAGTAAGTAAGCATGTCAGTAAGTCAGTAAGTAAGTAAGTCAGTAAGTAAGCATGTCAGTAAGTCAGTAAGTAAGTAAGTAAGTAAGTCAGTAAGTAAGTATGTCAGTCAGTAAGTCAGTAAGTAGGTAAACAAGTAAGCATGCCAGTAAGCAAGCGAGCGAATCAGCGAGCGTCAGTCTGTCAAACAAAACATTTAGCTAAATACCTAACATGTGCGTTACCTTTAGTATGTTGCTGCTCTTTAGTTTGCCGTGCATGCTCTCATGCTTGGAGGTCAGTCCTGTCAACACAGCAAACCTGGAGCCAAAGAAATACTTCAATCAGAATCGTGACATCAACATACGAATCGTTTGCAGCAATAATAGAAGTGGTTGAAATCCAGAATGCTATCTCACCATTTGTGACACTCTGCGTTAAGGCCGTTCTTCTTCAGGGCCGACTCTGCCTCATCTTGACCTGTAACACCAGCTCACAGCTCAATGACTACAACTACAACAGTCATATTTTATACCACGATAAACTAAGGCAGAGACACCGTCAGTCTAGTTCTCTGTTTGAGTTGTAACTTCTTCATTTCAGGGTGTCTGGGTGTGCGTTTGTGTGTCCATCACCTTGCTGTGCGTAGCTCTTCTTCTCTTGTTTGTCCTCAGTGGACTCATACATATCACTGTAAGCCCGAGCCAGTCGCCACAGAAACTCCCTGCTGTCTCCATACTGCCGACACAGAATCAGTAGAAACACCAGTCAGTGTTGTAAACAGCAAATGTTTGGGCTCTTTAGTTGGTCAACAAGATCTGAAAATTCTTCAAGGGGCTGTATTTCATATCTACTTCATCTAAAATGATCAGTACTCTTTATTCTATGATGATATGGATTATTATTAGTAATAGTTTCTGTGTCTCTTACCTCTGCTCTGTTGTCTAGCAGCAGTTTAAAGCCCTCGGCCTTTAAACTGGCGTCTCCGGTGTGGAGGATGTCGCTCTGAGCCAGGAGGAGAGCCAGCTCCCCACTGGGGACTTCAGTCACCAGCTGCAGCCTCTCCTCCTCTTCCTCCTCCTCTTCCTCCTCCTCCTCATCCTCCTCCAGCAGCCCTCTCTCCTCCACTTCCTCCTCCTGGGAGTCTTCCTGGCGCAGCGTGAGGACGGTGGAACAGCTCTGGTCCTCGTCTTCCTCAGACTCCTGTTCGGGCTCCCGCTCGCCCTCCTCTTTGTCCGTGTCGCGATCGGTGTAGTCGGACTCCGCGTAGGCCGTCGAGTACCTGGGACGATTTATTTATTCGCTGATTTAAATGATTATTATTTATCTCCGCTTGGAGGATCCATCGTGTGTGTCCGTTTCTGTCCGTGGCTAATCTCACACTCTGCTGCAGAAGAGCAGAATGGACATTGAACTGTTTGCTGTGGTCATTTCAGTTGTTTAAAAATGTCACTCAGCTCGGTGCATTGACCATAGAAATACAATGAGTCAGTTAAAAACATAACAATGACCTTCCTGCTATATGATTCGAATGGGAATGTCTGTTCTACTACTGTTAACCCTATTTTCCATCTTCCCTCTAGTTGTATCTTTCTGCAGATAGTTTTGATTTCATTTGCTCAAGTTTTGAGATATCTGTCACAATAAAGTAGAGGTGAATGAAATTCAGTGTGTTGCTCACACAGCATTGAAAAATGACATTTACAAAATTCCACAGCAACATCACGCTCCAGAGGGAGTGTCACGTTTACTCTGGATAATCCACGGAGCTTATTCCTTGGTTGAAGCTTAAGTGGTCTCTATGAAACTCTTTGTGTCTGACTTTGTGTCTCAGAGTCAGAGTCTAAACCTGAAGGTTACTTAGTATTAGCCACACATGGCACTATTTAATTAACAGGCTGTAATGGTGTTAGAGATTAACAGGAATGAACTAATGAAGCTTGTTAAGAAGCCTTTAAAAAAACAAACCTAGATATCAGCCTGACCTGGTCCTGCACAGTGTTCGATTCCTACTTGACTCACAGCCCATTACTCTACTCCCCTCCTCTCATCAACATGACGCCAAATCACAAAAAAATGAGTTAGTGCGCTGCATTTTAACACCACCAACCCACGACGTACCCTCCTTCACTGGTCTCATACGTGCTGGTCACGCCCTGGCTGGCAGTGAAGTAGATGGAGCTGGAGCCGGTGGAGTCGGTGCGCTCCCTGTGGACAAGATGGCGCCGCCGACGTACCCGCTGACTGTCCTCCACTCCCTTTCTGAATGTGGGGAGGAGGAACATACGTTCATCAGTCAAACAACGCCAACTATCCGGCATCCTGTTGTAGCAGCTATGTGTTCAAATGCTGGTTTGTTTGAACTTAGTGAGGAAGTTATTTTCCTTCTGACAATGCTGACAGTGGTGTGTTATTTATCTGATCTGTTTGGTATCATACATACGGATACTATACATCTCACCACTGTGACTCACTTGACATCCTGGATTATCTGCACCGCGATGTCCTGCAGGCCGCCCCTCAGCTCGGCCACCTCTGAGCGCAGCGAGGACACACAGGTGAGCACCTGGTCCAGCTGGTTCTTCAGCTCCTGCTGCTGCTCTGGGGACAGGCCCTGCACCGCCGCCTCCACCGCTGCCAGGGCCTGCTGCTGGGCCTCCACCTCTGGGGAAGGAGACAAAAAATGTTAGATGCGAGGGTTTGGACTTGCAATTTAATCCTCCGATCCCTAACCCTTCTCCCACCCTCCAAACATGAACACCATCCTCTGCTTATCAGGTAGTGGTGGCAGCAGGCTAACACGTCCCCTTCTGACCAGATAGGAAATATAATCCAGTGTAACTTGAGGCTGTTGCATGCATTATGCATTCTACAGGCATGAGACTGACAAATGCTGAAAAGGGAGGAACATTATCAACACAACATTTCTAGGGGGGGGGGGGGGGGGGTGCTGGTGGCATGAATTTTCATTTTTAAATATGATCTTTAAAATGTAGCACTCTGGTGTACTCTGAGAATAACATTTAGTGATAAGACCATATTTACTCTTTAAGCAAAAGAATAATTTATTATTCAGTTATTTATCACTATTTCAGCTCCAGTTGAACAGCTGGCTAGTTAGCTTGTGATTAGTCTTCATTGAACCCTGTTACTGTATGTCTTCATATTAACTTCTACTGTTACTGTATGTCTTCATATTAACTTCTACTGTTACTGTATGTCTTCATATTAACTTCTACTGTTACTGTATGTCTTCATATTAACTTCTACTGTTACTGTATGTCTTCATATTAACTTCTACTGTTACTGTATGTCTTCATATTAACTTCTACTGTTACTGTACAGCTGTTAGAATAGTGGCCTATCTTCTATTTGCAATTAATATGCATTCAATCCAGTTATATTATTCAGGCATGAGACTGACAAATGCTGAAAAGGGAGGAACATTATCAACACAACATTTCTAGGGGGGGGGGGGGGGGGGGGGGGGTGCTGGTGGCATGAATTTTCATTTTTAAATATGATCTTTAAAATGTAGCACTCTGGTGTACTCTGAGAATAACATTTAGTGATAAGACCATATTTACTCTTTAAGCAAAAGAATAATTTATTATTCAGTTATTTATCACTATTTCAGCTCCAGTTGAACAGCTGGCTAGTTAGCTTGTGATTAGTCTTCATTGAACCCTGTTACTGTATGTCTTCATATTAACTTCTACTGTTACTGTATGTCTTCATATTAACTTCTACTGTTACTGTACGTCTTCATATTAACTTCTACTGTATGTCTTCATATTAACTTCTACTGTTACTGTATGTCTTCATATTAACTTCTACTGTTACTGTATGTCTTCATATTAACTTCTACTGTTACTGTACAGCTGTTAGAATAGTGGCCTATCTATTTGCAATTAATATGCATTCAATCCAGTTATATTATTTAAATTAAAATGATAATCTACTCTGGCTGTGGTCATTACAGTGAACAGTGTCTGGTAGTGTGATAAGAGGGCACGTGAGCCCTTGTTGCTGTACTTTATCTCCTTGGAGCAGAGGCTGCATTCAGCAGACCTTCCTCATCAATGTATTTAAAACACTGTGACAGCAGGAAGCTGTACTCACGTCTGTTTAGACCTCCACCTTTATCCAGGCCCAGCTCCACTCACAGCTCAGCCCTGCGTCAAGCTGCACTACACAAACAGCCTCCTCTTTGACCTCATCATCTCGTCAGTATCTGGGCCTTTGATTCTACTTTGAGTTAAAAAAAACAACCTGCCAGCAGATCCGCCGGTGTTCTGGTTTAATGTTAACGAGTGACCGCGTGAACTGAACCGGAACACGGGGGGGGGGGCTTCATGTTTCATCACGTTACGTTTTTTCCTCCAAATTCGCGATAATGACGAACGTTAACAGTCGACAGAGTTCCGCATGCAGTGGACGTTAACTTAACCAGCAAGTCTGAACAATAACGGAACTTAAACTGTAACGGAAGAAAATGAAGACGCTGTAGACATCTGAACGCTGATTGGACAAGACTCGACACGTCACATCAAAGATGTTTTATTGTGAAGATCACGACATCACCTTTTCTCCTCGTCTCACTCCAATCGGAGAAACGCTGGCTGGCCAGTTCGACGTACTCTGCTTTTTATCGTTATGTTAGCAAGCACATACATTAAGACAATGATACGAGTAGAAGCGCTCCGGATAGTTACGGAGTCACAGTGTGTTCACATGTTCACACGCGATCGTCAGAGCCCACGGAGGTATTCTTAACACCCCCCCCCCCCCCCCCCCCAACAAAAAAAATTCGGATTTACACTGATCTCAGAAATGGTCTCTGGAGTTCTAAAAACGGCGGAAATCCGCCGAACGGCGGAAAAGTCTCATGCCTGATTCTATTGGGACATCACATATTATGAGATAGTAAGTCATAATTATGAGATGCGAAGTCATTATTTTGAGATAGTATCTCATTATAATGACTTACAGGATCTTTATTTTTTTCCTCACAGTGGCGGAAATAGGCTTCCATAGATGTTTCATCATCATAACTGAATATCGTCTTACATGCCATGTATCTTTTGACAGAAACCCACCCACCCTGAGCATCCAGCGTCTCCCGCAGCAGCAGCAGCGCTTCTTCCTCCGCCCCGTCACACAGCCGTGGAGCTGGCCGGGCCTCCAGCACCAGTCTCCGGGATCTTCTCCTATCGATCTCCCGGTAAATCATGAAGGCGATTAAGCCACAACCGGCTGTGGCTCCGACCGCGAGTCCGATCAACCCGCTCCTCCCGAGCGGCGTGTTCATCTCTTCAGATGCTGCTAGCACGTTAGCTTAGCCTCATTAGCATGTCACTGTTTGTGGCGTTCACTGGCTAATAACGGTGACGGCTTGTAATTAGCTTGATGTTACAATTTTTCCTCTTGAGACTAAATCTAGTTTATATATAAAAAATACGACACTTTTTTTAAGTTAAACGACACAAAATTACGGTTTGTTTACACCGTAGCAATGTGTGTGAATGTGTGTCAGCTAGCTGCAATGATGCTATGAAAATGCATCACGTGACTACATCGCATCAGCATCGATGTCAACGAGGCTAGCGCGTGGGGAAAATAACTTCCGGTTCCAACCTACAAAATAAAAGGTGTTTGACAAGCGGTCTGCAGTGTTTTGATGTTTTACATCATAACAAGGTGTGTAAAATGTGTGTCGGCTAGCTGCAATGATGCAATGAAAATGTATAACGTGTCTACGTCACATTGCATCAGCACTGATGTCAAGATGGGAAAATAACTTCCGGTTCCAACCTACAAAATAAAAGGTGTTGACAAGCGAGGTTGCAACGTTTGGAAATCCATTTCCGTCCGGAATATGAATATGTGGAAAGTCTAAAGTTGTTAGACCGACGTGTTTCCACTTGTGGCCGTCATCTGGGTCATCATAAAACACTTTACAAATAATACTTTAATAGAGTAGAATAAGGTAAAAATGAAATTTTTTAAAAAGTTAAGAATACCTCCGTGGGCTCTGACGATCGCGTGTGAACATGTGAACATGTGAACAGCGCTTCTACTCGTATCATTGTCTTAATGTATGTGCTTGCTAACATAACGATAAAAAGCAGAGTACGTCGAACTGGCCAGCCAGCGTTTCTCCGATTGGAGTGAGACGAGGAGAAAAGGTGATGTCGTGATCTTCACAATAAAACATCTTTGATGTGACGTGTCGAGTCTTGTCCAATCAGCGTTCAGATGTCTACAGCGTCTTCATTTCCCTCCGTTAAAGTTTAAGTTCCGTTATGTTCCGTTACCGTTCAGACTTGCTGGTTAAGTTAACGTCCACTGCATGCGGAACTCTGTCGACTGTTAACGTTCGTCATTATCGCGAATTTGGAGGAAAAAACGTAACGTGATGAAACATGAAGCCCCCCCCCGTGTTCCGGTTCAGTTCACGCGGTCACTCGTTAACATTAAACCAGAACACCGGCGGATCTGCTGGCAGGTTGTTTTTTTTAACTCAAAGTAGAATGAAAGGCCAAGATACTGACGAGATGATGAGGTCAAAGAGGAGGCTGTTTGTGTAGTGCAGCTTGACGCAGGGCTGAGCTGTGAGTGGAGCTGGGCCTGGATAAAGGTGGAGGTCTAAACAGACGTGAGTACAGCTTCCTGCTGTCACAGTGTTTTAAATACATTGATGAGGCAGGTCTGCTGAATGCAGCCTCTGCTCCAAGGAGATAAAGTACAGCAACAAGGGCTCACGTGCCCTCTTATCACACTACCAGACACTGTTCACTGTAATGACCACAGCCAGAGTAGATTATCATTTTAATTTAAATAATATAACTGGATTGAATGCATATTAATTGCAAATAGAAGATAGGCCACTATTCTAACAGCTGTACAGTAACAGTAGAAGTTAATATGAAGACGTACAGTAACAGTAGAAGTTAATATGAAGACATACAGTAACAGTAGAAGTTAATATGAAGAAGTACAGTAACAGTAGAAGTTAATATGAAGACGTACAGTAACAGTAGAAGTTAATATGAAGACGTACAGTAACAGTAGAAGTTAATATGAAGACGTACAGTAACAGTAGAAGTTAATATGAAGACGTACAGTAACAGTAGAAGTTAATATGAAGACATACAGTAACAGTAGAAGTTAATATGAAGACATACAGTAACAGTAGAAGTTAATATGAAGACGTACAGTAACAGTAGAAGTTAATATGAAGACGTACAGTAACAGTAGAAGTTAATATGAAGACGTACAGTAACAGTAGAAGTTAATATGAAGACATACAGTAACAGTAGAAGTTAATATGAAGACATACAGTAACAGGGTTCAATGAAAACTAATCACAAGCTAACTAGCCAGCTGTTCAACTGGAGCTTAAATAGTGATAAATAACCGAATAATAAATTATTCTTTTGCTTAAAGAGTAAATATGGTCTTATCACTAAATGTTATTCTCAGAGTACACCAGAGTGCTACATTTTAAAAATGAAATGTTAGAAATGTTGTGTTGATAATGTTCCTCCCTTTTCAGCATTTGTCAGTCTCATGCCTGTATGCTTACACGTGGTGCACATTCCTAAACGGTCCGTGTACGCTTTAGTCATCTGTTTTACCGTTCATTCGATAAAACGAAAATACGGAAATACCATGGTATTCTCGTTTTTCGTTTCAAACCAAAAAACGGGAAAACGGAAATGGGTGGTCGTATTTCCGTTTTTGGTTCTGAATTCAAAAACGGAAAAACCACAGAACCAAAGTCAAATAACGAGCCGTATTTCGTTTTTGCAAATCCCTTTTTGTTTTTTCCTTTAAAACGAGACGCAGAGCACAACAGGTAACCCGGAAAGAAGAATATTTCAAAATAAAAGTGAAGGCAATATAATGACTGTATGCAAGAAATTAATAAATAAATAACTCTGGGCCGATGGGAGTGTGTTAGCAACAGTAGTTGACTACATGCAGTTTAATATTCATTTATCTATAACCTCCTGGTCCATATACAGTAGAAAACTAATCATTCTCAATTCATTGGTTAAAGCAGTTTAGTCTTATCTTTTCTGACAGACTTGTTTTTTTTAAACACTTTCTTCCCTATGAAGGTTTCTGTCTGGCTTTTATTGAACAGGACGTCCCTCTAACAATTACTATACTTGCAGTTTCTGCACTTACAACCTGTTTACTATGCCGACTCTGACAATTACCAGAGTAAGTTGAACCCAAAATGAATTAATTAACTTGTCTTTTCCATTCAGTACAACATAGAAGCACATATGACTACATATTGATAAATGATAGAAAAACACATTAACTCTCATCTGCTCCCAAGGACTCTTCTTTCCCTCTTTTCTCTCTGTCTGTTTACCGGTACTTGGGATTAAAGGGCTTTTCAGGGCAACTCTCCAGCCATTACAGAAGGGACTGAGCAGAAAATAATGCTGATGATGAAAACAAATAAAAAGAAAACACACATCAGAGTTTGATTTTGGACATCATAAACTTGACATTGGAATCCATACGACATGGGACCTCGTATCGGACAGAGGCGGTACAGAATAAGAGACTTTTTATGTGTCACTATACATTTTTCTCTTAGCAGTGAGTAGATGAGCTGGTTTTAGAGTGAGTCTGTTTTCCTCGCCCACGTAAATGGGAAATTAAGTAAATGTCAGCACACTGCTGACATTTTAATGACTTAAAGGCAGCTACTTCAACGTGAGATTGTGAAGTCCATCACACCTGGGGGGTAGAGACTAAGGGCAATCATGTGTGTTTGATTGTAAGTGTGTGTGTGTAAGACCTGTGCATAAATATGTATGTTACACTCAATGTTTGTGTGACCCTTGGTTGAGTGAGCATGTTGCTGGCACAGTTAAACCACCGGAATGGGTTTCAAAAATAAAAAATGTAGACATTTGGTCAGTAAATTTATTACATTGAACTGAGGGATGCAGGACCAGAGGGGCAGTTTTCACACGTTCCCTCAGACCTTTAGAGTCGGGCCCCAAAGCCCCCCGACCCCCTCTCGCTGCTATCGGCCCACAAGACCAGAGAGTCTCCAGGGACGCACAGAACTTTAACGGGTTCTGCGCGTAACGGATTCTGCGCATCACGGGTTCTGCGCGTAACGGGTTCTGTGCGTAACGGGTTCTGTGCGTCACGGATTCCATATGTAACGTGTTCCACGCGTAACGGGTTCCACGCGTAACGAGTTCCACGCGTAACGGGTTCCACGCGTCACTGGTTCTGTGCGTCACGGATTCCACGCGTAACGAGTTCCACGCGTAACGGGTTCCACAGGTTCCGCGCATAACGGGTTCTGCACATCACGGGTTCTGCGCGTAACGGGTTCTGTGCGTAACGGGTTCTGTGCGTCACGGATTCCATATGTAACGTGTTCCACGCGTAACGGGTTCCACGCGTAACGAGTTCCACACATAGCGGGTTCCACGCGTAACGAGTTCCACACATAACGAGTTCCACGCGTAACCGGTTCCGTGCGTAACGGGTTCCGTGTGTCACGGGTTCTGCGCGTCACCGGTTCCGTGCGTAACGGGTTCCACGCGTAACGGGTTCCATGCGTCACTGGTTCTGTGCGTCACGGATTCCACGCGTAACGAGTTCCACGCGTAACGGGTTCCACAGGTTCCGCGCGTAACGGGTTCTGCACAGCACGGGTTCTGCGCGTAATGGGTTCCGTGCGTAACGGGTTCCGTGCGTAACGGGTTCCTCGCGTAACGGGTTCCGCACGTAACGGGTTCCTCGCGTAACGGGTTCCGCGCGTAATGAGTTCCACGCGTAACGGGTTCCACAGGTTCCGCGCGTAACGGGTTCTGCGCATCACGGGTTCTGCGCGTAACGGGTTCTGTGCGTCACGGATTCCATATGTAACGTGTTCCACGCGTAACGGGTTCCACGCGTAACGAGTTCCACGCGTAACGGGTTCCGTGTGTCACGGGTTCTGCGCGTAACGGGTTCTGTGCGTAACGGGTTCTGTGCGTCACGGATTCCATATGTAACGTGTTCCACGCGTAACGGGTTCCGTGCGTAACGGGTTCCTCGCGTAATGGGTTCCGCGCGTAACGGGTTCCTCGCGTAACGGGTTCCGCGCGTAACGGGTTCCACGCGTAACGGGTTCCGCGCGTAACGGGTTCTGCGCATCACGGGTTCTGCGCGTAACGGGTTCTGTGCGTCACGGATTCCATATGTAACGTGTTCCACGCGTAACGGGTTCCACGCGTAACGAGTTCCGCGCGTAACGGGTTCCGCGCGTAACGGGTTCCGCGCGTAACGGGTTCCGCGCGTAACGGGTTCCGCGCGTCACGGGTTTCGCGCGTCACGGGTTCTGCGCGTAACGGGTTCTGTGCGTAACGGGTTCTGTGCGTCACGGATTCCATATGTAACGTGTTCCACGCGTAACGGGTTCCACGCGTAACGAGTTCCACGCGTAACGGGTTCCACGCGTCACTGGTTCTGTGCGTCACGGATTCCATATGTAACGTGTTCCACGCGTAACGGGTTCCGTGCGTAACGGGTTCCTCGCGTAATGGGTTCCGCGCGTAACGGGTTCCTCGCGTAACGGGTTCCGCGCGTAACGGGTTCCACGCGTAACGGGTTCCGCGCGTAACGGGTTCTGCGCATCACGGGTTCTGCGCGTAACGGGTTCTGTGCGTCACGGATTCCATATGTAACGTGTTCCACGCGTAACGGGTTCCACGCGTAACGAGTTCCACGCGTAACGGGTTTCGCGCGTAACGGGTTTCGCGCGTAACGGGTTCCGCGCGTAACGGGTTCCGCGCGTAACGGGTTCCGCGCGTCACGGGTTTCGCGCGTCACGGGTTCTGCGCGTAACGGGTTCTGTGCGTAACGGGTTCTGTGCGTCACGGATTCCATATGTAACGTGTTCCACGCGTAACGGGTTCCACGCGTAACGAGTTCCACGCGTAACGGGTTCCACGCGTCACTGGTTCTGTGCGTCACGGATTCCACGCGTAACGAGTTCCACGCGTAACGGGTTCCACAGGTTCCGCGCGTAACGGGTTCTGCGCATCACGGGTTCTGCGCGTAACGGGTTCTGTGCATCACGGATTCCATATATAACGTGTTCCACGCGTAACGGGTTCCACGCGTAACGAGTTCCACGCGCAACGAGTTCCACGCGTAACGGGTTCCGCGTGTCACAGGTTCTGCGCGTCACGGGTTCCGCGCGTAACAGGTTCCACTTCCATTTCTTCTCATTAGTCAATCAGGATGAAACATGTGAAACATGCTGGGAAGACTACATCCCCCATAATGCCTGGGAGTGGATGGGAGCCTCTGCTAAGCCATGTTTATTCTGTGAACCTGACCCAGATTTGCAAAGATAGACAATGGACACAACTCTGTTGCCAAGAATGTGTCCAATGAAATAACAATGTCATGCAGGAAGCAGTGAAAATCCCCACATGACAGACACCTGCAGGGTGTCCCAATGAAAGTTCAGCACCTAGTCTAAATTATTTGAAGACTTAAATCTGTGCTTCATTTATAGAAATGTAAATTTAGTATATCCTCTGGTCAATGAATGGGATATTCCTGTTTTCCAAAAAACATAACCAAACCAAAGTGCACGTTTGGTAGTCGTGTGTAACGTTAAATAAGGCTGTGTTTGAAATAACAATGTAGAAACTGGGCAAGCTGATTTGGAAAACACTGAGAATGTCAGAACTTTTAAAAAGGGAATCTGTGAAATAAAATTCTCACAAATCTCTCTTTTTACTAATAAATCGTCTACAATTATGTATAACAAATACTGACATAATCTATAGAGTGCTGCTGGAATGAGCCCTGAAAACCCTGAAATGAATCGGCACACTTTGATAATGATGCTGATCTTAGGGAGTTAAGTGATCAATGAATTAAATGAAACAAAGGTTCTGTGTGAGAACAATATTCCATGCAGTCAGACCAGTTTGGTGTATCAACAGACACGTAAGGCTTGGCTGCTCCTACTGCAGGAAATGCTTGAAGGCACAAGTGACCTGACCAGCTGCTTAGAGCCACGGGGCCCTCAGATAAGAAATGTGAACTATTTCCTTTATTTATTTGTCATAATCATTACTTATACAGTTTTGTATTTATAGAGAATATTAACTGAACACAAAGGACTGTTTGAAGGTGTAGAACTATTTCAGAGATGTGGTATTGCCCTCACATAAGGTTGAGGTTCTTGTGAGAGACATATTTAAAAAGAATGTTTAAAAATTAAAGCAGCAGATCCTGACTTTTAGTCCCTAGTATGGGTCAAACTCCAAAAAATACTGGATCCTACACTTCCCGTAATGCAACTCAATAGCATCTATTGTGGACGTAGTTGATTTGTGGAGTACGGTTTTAAACAAGGTTTGAAGCCTGAAGTTCTGCATTTTGTCCGTCGCCATCTTGGTTTTTGCAACCAGAAGTGACACGAGAGGTTGGAGCTCAGTCCAACCGGATGCCGAATACAACATTTTTAGGCCACTAAAATGTTTGTAAACTAAAAACACACTGAAAGGGTTTAAGTTTTAAGACGGAAACAGGGACAACGCCATGGTAGCGACTTGTCAATCACTGTGTAGCCCCGCCCTAAAGCATCCCCTGCTTTATGGTCTGTTTGACTCTAAATGGACCATAATTTACTAAATGAACATCATGCTGTATTGAAGAAGACTTGAAACTAGAGATTGAGACCATAAACTCAAGTTTACAATGAATTCGACACAGCACCTGTTAACAGTGTGTGTGCCCTCCTCCTCCTGTGTTTATTCTCCGCCCTCTTTCTAATATAAGCGAGCCGAACAGCATCCAGGCAGCGGCGTCTATCTCAGCCAGCCGTCGGTGAATACGCTGTGAACATGGCGGAGAGAGGCAGCGAGCAGCAGTAGAACTGCTCCGTGTTCGGCCAGCTCTCTCAGGGTTGTTAATGAAGGGACAAGTTTGGATTTGCACCAAAAAAAACAACACACCAAACTGTCGTGGAAATGAGCCGCGAATGAGGAAAGATGAGCCGACACGCAACAGGTAGGACACACACACACAGTGTGCACGCGTCACCTTGTGTATCCTCCGTGATAACTCGTGTTATTTCCACTGATACAGGTTCTATTAAAGTCTTCATCACTTCACAGAGCTGCTGCTCAACTTCTTTTTTCCTTTGTGAGGAATTTGCTGCGGCCGGTTTTTCCTCCAGTGGTCGTGTTGCAGAAAGAACTGTTGAAACATTCTTGTCGGGGTTGCAGAGTTTTCAATAAAAAATGTAATAATAATAATTGTCCACACAAATCCTTTTTTTTTTTTTCAGACTTCCACGAGTCGGTGCCTGCTGATCACGTGCTCAACTCTGCAGCCGTGTTATTCCCCGGTAGCTATTTAATCCTCCACTTAAAAAAATGAATACAAATGTTTTAAATGCACAGTAATGAGGCTTATAATGAGGATGAAAACTGCTAATTAAGACGTATAGAGCTAATTTAAGCCCCTAAGAGTCGTTGCATTGAAGTGATAAATATTGACAATAATCACATAACAATGTTAAGCTTTATTGGCAAGATTGACTTATATTTTATTGAATTAAGTGCAAGTTAACTTGTCTTATCTGTCCGTACAGGTGCGTTTGATCAACATGGCTGCCCTCTGATCGTGTTCCCTGCAGACGAACAAGCCAAACTCTGCTCAGAACTCAACAAAGCAGAAGTGGTGGACTTCATAAATTACTTTCTGTGTCTGCACAAGTAGGTAGAGTCGTACAGGCTTGTGGTGTGTGTGTGTGTGTGTGTGTCTCTGTGTGTGAGAGATGTACTGATGGATGGATTTGTTCTCCCTCCATAGTAAGAAGCAGGAGAAGGAGAGTTTGGTGTCGGTGGTGGCCGATCTGAGGCACGCCTCGCTCCCTACGACCAGGGTCGTCGCTGAGACGCTGCTCCTGCTTGAGGTATTGTCCCGGCCGAGTACGCTGCTGTGGATACAAACCACATAAAGAATATGTGCTGAGTGGATATACCACAGCAACCCTCTGTAGCAATGCAAAATACAACCCTGATTGCAGTAGTATAACCTGTGTGCTTCACGATGCAACAGTGCAAAGTGTTTTTCTGAAGATTCCCTGACATTTTCAGTCTAAAAACAAGACCATCCACAGTAACTTCATATCCATGATGAGCCAACACCACTGCTGTCGGTTAGGATTAAAGGTTCCCTGATGAGTTTCAGCTATGAAGCATTTGTCTCCATGAGTGGGTCCTTGTTATCTTGTGCACACATGAGGATGCACATGATGTGGTACTACACACTCCTTCCAATGGTTACACACTATTGCACTAGAATCGATTTACAGCTGCAGGGGCCAAGATGGGGACGAAGACCCGTCAGCCAGTGAACATGGATGTAAACAATGCTGGATTTTCAAACGCACATCAGCTCCCTCTTGTCTCTCGCGGGCCTGAAGCTTGTGTTTGTGTTCAGGATATCATTTTAAAGACGCCGCACTAATTGGGCAGTTATGTTCTCCCCATTTACTCACTACTGATGCAAGTATTTCCATATCTCTGCCGGGAGATAATGAGAATGGTCACGTGTGTGCGTCTCCGTGTCTGTCCTAGGCTAAATCTCGCATTCATAGCGACCTCCTTTTAGTTGCAGTGACTCGCACTTTATCGAAAACACTTTATTTTTTTTAAAACGGACTGATTGTGGAATTTGATGATAAAAATATAATTGGCTTTTAAACGTGGAATATTGTAGAATTTTCCAAAATGTTGCCTCTTAATCATCCCAAAAAAAAAAACACGCAGGTATTGGACAATTACTTGCATTTAGAGCACCTTATTTTCCAATAGGACAGGTTGTTTTTTAAAATCTTGAATCACTTTCTTTGATAGAAAACAATAGTACAATGTTGTTGCGTCAAATCCAGTGATAGTACTTTTTTTTATAATTTTTTTTGTGAATTGTTGCAATTTTATTCATCCACCACATGATTAGACACTCTATGATGAAAAAATGTACTTAACTTATAAAGCAACATAACGATCTAAATGCTGTCTTCACAGTAAACGACTTCAGTTAGGTTTAGACTATAAAACTGCTAAGTTAGCTTCAGGAAAAGATCTGTTACTGAAGTACGCAAGTTACGTGACGAATAAATGAGCGCTGACTTCTTGTTTCATGTGGGAAATGAACAGCGGTCTCCTGACTAAAAGATTGCTCTTTTGTTGGATCAGTGCTGGATTTAGTTCAGCTTTTGATATGTTATTTCCTCTGGGCAGATAAAAGTCCAACTCCAACCGCAGAACTGAATTAGGGCTGAGAAGAATGTCCCATCCTGAAGAGAGCATTCCTCTCTGCTGCAGAAAAGATGGAAGACCAGTGTTTGTTTTTATTTAAGTGAAAGTATTGTACATGTACGCACAGATCTTTTGTGAAACTGTAGCTTGGTGTTTCTGCAGTTGGCTCTGTATGAATTATGCACGAGCAGGACTTTGAGAGGGTTCTCTGTGCACGCGGTGCGGTGACGCGCTCACCTTGTGATTGCCCTCTTGACTAGCGGAGCTCTTTCTTGCAGCGTTTAAGTTATGCAAAATTTGCTTTCTAGATTCAAAGAGCTGTGCGCTGAGCTGTTCTTCAAAGTACAATACCAAGTGTGTAAAGCATGTGGTGGTTATAGTAGAAATCCTGTGTGTGTGTGTGTGTGTGTGTGTGTGTGTGTGTGTGTGTGTGGGGAGAAGGGGGCGGGGGTCACATGCATTGCTGGTCGCATGCTTTGTTTTTTAATAGAAAAGCCTCTGAAATTACATTAAATGAGCACAATTATGTCGGGCTGCTGCCTTTTCTCACCCAGATCAACTGTCCTCCACTCGAGAAGGAAACTAAAGTGTTCTAGTTTCTGTGGTCTTAGCTGCTGGCCTGATGTCAGCATGCACACAGACATGTTTAAACATTTTATTTTGTAATAACAAACTGCTGGGATTGGGGGGGAAAAAACCTGACTTATGATTACCTTCTGTTTTATGTGTGTGTGGTCATCCATGCAATCTGAAGGTGATTGATTAACAAGCTAAAAGATACGCAGCCATCGCGCTGGGCTGTGAGACAGCGGCCCTGAGGCCCCTGACCCCAAATGGCCCCAAAAGTTGCACTTTTTACTGAATGTCAATGGGTTTTTGTTAATTTTATTTACTGTATTTTTGTACCAGGCGGCAACCCCTGGCCAATGCTGAAGTGCCTTAAAGCTGCATTCTCTCTAGTGTCCACCAGGGGGCGACTCCTCTGGTTGTATAGAAGTCTATGAGAAAATGACTCTACTTCTCTCTTGATTCATTACCTCAGTAAACATTGTAAACATGAGTTTATGGTCTCAATCTCTAGTTTCAAGTCTTCTTCAATACAGCATGATGTTCATTTAGTACATTATGGTCCATTTAGAGTCAAACAGACCATAAAGCAGGGTATGCTTTAGGGCGGGGCTACACAGTGATTGACAGGTCTCTACCAGAGACGTGTGTATATACGGCGTCTCTGTGTCACTCCTCCGCAGTCCAAATACGGTCACTTCTGTTCAATGGTTGCAAAAAAACAAGATGGCGACGGCCAAAAAGCCAAACTTGAGGCTTCAAAACTTTCTTTTCTAGCGGCACAAGCGGACCGTCCACAGTGTGTACATAATTCAGCCCAGAAAGAAGGAAGCTGTCAAGCTGTTGCTGAAACTCCTGGCTCCGTCAAAGTCTCTCGCGGCCTCTTTCAAGGTGAGTGAAACGACGCACACTGTCCTCTTTGTGGTTTGTTGACTTCGGTACGTAACGTCGCTCTCATCTCTGTTGCAGAAAGTGCTTCTTAAAGAAATCCCAGAGCTCTCCAACTACATTGACCGAAGCCAGCTAACGGCATCGTTGGGTGGCTACCTGGTTTACTGTCACCAGAGCTGGGTGGCCTTCATCAAGGTAATCTTTGCACTCGGTTCATCGACCAGTTGACACTCTTTGAATGCCAGCCCCCTCATTTGCATAATGAAGCCATGTCTGAAGAAAAGAATACAGAAATAGATTAGTTTGGGGAAATAAATTGAGATGTGCAGGATAAGAATAGGACAATAATCCTGCATGTGTAAAGAAAGATCAAAACTGTGGTATCTGCATCCTTCTGTAGTAACTTTGCACAAACACCCTACATTATGTTCATAACACAGATGATGATAGTATTCAGTAAATTAGCATCTCTCCGTTCTGGTTGTGAAACACGTGTTCGGGTATCTGAGTGAATCAAAGCGAGTCTTATGAATCGGTCTTGTGATCGGTCAGACGGTTTAACACAAAGTAACATTGTGCTGCTGTCCTCTGCAGCGGTTTGTGTTCACACACACAAATGCACACAAATACACGCTCCGTTGTTCCGCTGACGTCTGAAGTGGCTCACAAACCGACTGTTTACGACGCCTCAGCCAAAATATTTATTCCAACTAATGCTGCTTTGTGATGGAGAGGCTCGGGCTCGCTCGGTCAGGAGATGTTTTCATGTGTGAATCCATTCATGAGATCCGTCCAAGCGGCCTGCGTCTATTGTCTTGTTACCTTGGTGAAGCTTGAGCAAATGCGTCGCGTGGTCAGCTGACCTTATTAGCAAGTGAAAGGAGCCCCCCCCCCCCCTCTTCCCATTACATTTATACATTCATTCATTCATGTTCATCTCGGGCATTTTGCCATGATGACAGTATTCATTAACCATGGCAGCTCTCGTCCTATATGTGACCATTTTAGGATGCAACTACATCATCTCCACTACATGTAGGTTGAGCGGTTACAGCAACTTCTGTTGCACATAAATCAGAGCAAACTTGCTTTTTTTTTATCATGAAATTATACTATAAAATCATGAGTAATACATTAGGATTCAAGGATCATTTATTGTCATTATGCAACACAGGGATGCACAACGAAATTCATCTGCGACACAACAAGCGCATGAGAAAAAAGACATCGTCCATCAACTTTGAGCACCAAGCACCATGATGTAAACACGAAGTCCACCGTGAAAACTGGGCATCACCCGTCTCTGCGTTTTAACATTGACTCTTGTCCCCGTGCTGCTCCTCCTTGCAGGAGATCGACGAGTTCGTTCAGGAGTTCCTGTCTGTGGTCCAGCGGCTGCCCTCGTGCATCTCCACCCTGCAGGCTCTGTCCAGGCTGCCGCCGCCCTCCACCTTCAGCGAGCTCCGACACTTCTGCTCCACCAACGAAGCCGAGTTCCAGCAGCTCAGGAGGTTCGGCTCACTACTGTTTCTCTACTCCTCCCATGGGCCGACGTTGGTTCAGTAGATGGTCTGAATTTAATGATTTTAGAAAAGATATCTAGTGGAATTCGGGTTTTGCAGTCCCAGACTCTCAGGGACGTATAATTAGAGAGAAATGATCTATTTGATGATCTCCAGGGATAGTTTCCTTATTTGTATTTCAGCTTTGTGAAGCTTTTCTTTTTACTTTTAGTACATACTACAGCGGCCCTTACAAAGTGCGTACTGCTGCATGCAGTATTCATTCAACTACTTTCTCATAACATGGCACATTGAACTTTTGCATTGAATAGCCAGAAAAGCATGCTGGTTTGCATACTGCAGAATGTGACCAGGATGCAGTACATCCAGAACATCCTGGTATTTTTGGCATTCTGCATTTGACATATTTTGTGTTGGGACATCCTAAAACGGAAACGCCTGGCATACTAAATAGTATGGTAGTCTGGGTATTGTAACTCGCCTTGTGTTCTCTGTTTTGGAGCAACCGTGTTCTCAGGGGTTTAGCTGCTTGTATGTGAACATATTGGGAACTTAAATCTCAAATACAAAACGCAACTTCCTTCTTAAAGTTAGTAGCAATGTTCACTGAAAATGACGCATAGGGTGCTTCCACACCTAACCTGTTTGGTTTGGTTAAAACAGGTTTGTTAGTGCGGTATGTTTGGGCTGGTGTGAAAGCTCTTAATCGAACCCTCGTAAGGACCGAACAACCAAACCGAGATTGCCTGAAAAGGTGGGTCTCGGTCACAAGGTGCAGTTTGTTTGTGGTGTGAGAGAAAACAAACCGACTACAGAATTTTCAAAAGCTAAACTGCGAACAAATCCATCTGCTGATCGTGAAAACCTGTTCTGGAAGCGATCTTTTGAAATCAATCTGTATTTGTGGCACTCTATATGAACATGCAGGCGAGGGGGTTAACCAGTCAAAAGCTGTTTTTAAACTGCTGCGCTCGTATCGACTCTGTGTACTGTTGGTTCATTAAGTCCATTAAAGTGTGTGATCTTGATCCGACAGTGATGGGCCCAAGTGCCTTCATCATTTCAAGTGTTGATTGTAAGAATGAATATTATTTCTAAGTGTAGTTTTCCACACTGCCAACAAGTACACCGTCGTTTAGGTTTCATAACCAAGAAAGCAAACGCTTCATTGTTTGAGATATTTTCTTTTACCCTCGACGCCTCTTCAAACTAACCCGTATTCATATCTGTATGCATGTTTTTGGTATTCAGGGAGCTGGGGCTGGATGAACTGCTGACGCACTGCGAGAGTGTTGTGGAGAAGCTGCGCTACCCGGAGAAGGAGCCGTGCTACCAGGCGATGGCCGGCACGGCCCTCTTCACCCACACCGCCTTCGACATGCTGCAGAACCACAGCAGGTACTGCAGGCAGTTAATCCGCCGTAACAACACTTCCCACGCATACCATACGATGTCGCAACCCTGTGTTGCTCAACAGCCAAGTACATTGTACACACAGTGGCACAAATTCACTAGTAAGGTTTCTGTTGGCTGAAAAGTGTTTGTTCGTCTAAGCAGTCATAGCTGAGACTTTATGGTAACGTGATGTGTTTATGGTAAATAAATTAGGAATTGACTATCTGAACCCCAAAACCTGCCGGCGGGATGGAAAAAGCATGTTTTTCCTTGGAGCCTCAATTCTTTCTTTCCCAACATTGGTTACACTTGTGGCAACTTGGAAACATGTTGTGTAAATAGATTGTATTGTGTGCCAATTTTTGTAAAATAAATGATCAAATAAATAATTTTTTTTTTTTTTTTTTAGCATTTCACACATGTCTGATGTGAAGTGATGACATTTTGGACAGACATGAATGGAAACTGCTACTTGACTGGTTTGCTGAGGCATACAACCACAATTCTAGTTTACAAATAATTAAAGTATTTCTATGGCCCCAAATCACAACCGTTTGCTCTGGAAACTTTGTGTTTGTAAAAACTAGTCTTAGTTTTAGACCGTTTCATACCTTATTCATGTCACAAGGATCTCTGGGATACATGTTTCCTTTTTAATAAAGACCTTTCAGGGTGCATTCATTTAGGTAGTAATGTGTTTTAGCGGGCCGCAAACTGGCGTAGATGTGAATGTGATAAATATGAATTGAAGATGTTTTTTTGTATTTTATAGGATAACTGCTGCTGTGGAGAAAGTGGAGCTGCTGTGGCAGCAGGCCTTCTCTAAGGCCCGCCTCCAGTTACAGGTGTTCCAGCTGCGAGAGGACGCTCTGCAGGTGAGTCTGTGCGTTTAACACTTTAAACCAACTGTGGTGCATTTGCCTCCTTTTTGGTGTGGTTCATTTAAACCGGTGTGAAAGCTGTCGGTCAAACTCCACTGTGGACTAAACGTATATTAGACTTGTGGACGTAGTCATCGTGACGTCACTACCTCTATGAACCAAAACGTGTTTCCTTCTGTTTCCAGATCACAGAGCGGATCAAAACTCTCCTTCAAGAGAAACTCCAGCCTTACAAAATAGAGATTGCCAAGGATGCTGCGGAGGCGGTGATGTTGGTTTCTGAATTTCAGGCGTCCGTTCACACGCCTGCCATGGTACTGATTTACTGTTTTCTTTCAGTTTTTAGACATGTGGCCTCGCTGTAATCCCAGCCTCAATCAGACTGTACTGTGGTTCAGATTTTCACAGTTTAGATTCTGAAAGTTTCTACAAGGATCCTTTAACTGGCCTCAATTTCATAGTGATGCCTCTATATGACCTGCAATGTCTATACAGTGATGGTGGATATTCTTACTGCTTAACATTGGGACCGATCCCCCGCGGCATCAAGTTCACCAGAAACTTATTCAGCTCAGAAGGAGGGAAGGGAGGAACCAGAACCAGAACCAGAACCAGGACTGAGCGGGCAGACTGTCAGACCTTGCGGCAGTTAAATTAGACGTTTTTTAAAGGGACTCTGGTGCTGATGGCAACAGTACCGCTGTTGTCCACAGGGACCGCCAGAATCAACACAAAATGAAAGTTCCTTGTAGTAACTTTAGTCTTTTTCCTGATTTAGATGTCTAATATCGGTCACACATCCACTCTCACACTGTCATATTCCCTATGAGTTCCTGTTAATAACTCCAACCCTCCTCACCTACCAGGCACTCATTCTCTGTGCCGAAGATGTGATCCACACGGTAGCGGAGATCCTGCTGTATGACGGTCAGACCAGGGAGCGCTGGGTTCTGGATGTGGAGAGGCTGAAGGAGAAGCTCCGCTCCGCTGTGAACTTCATTCTCCAAACCCTCAGAGCAGTTTCCAGCTACCACCATCACTACAACAAGGCAAGTTCTCAGCATTTGAGGACTTTAAAAAGTGGTCATGTCGTCGTGTCTGTATCTGAGAAGATTGGTTGACTGTCAGAAAATAATCAACCATTTTAATAATTCATCTTCATTATAACTTTAAAAGCAAGGGTGGAAACATTTCATCGTACCTGAATATGACTCCTTCATCCACCCTCCATCTATAATATCGTTTCTTTTTGTCTGCAAATTGGGACTACAATCTACATTTCGTTGTGCAACCCGGTCGTACAATGACAAATGCAAACCCTTGTAAGTTAAAGTGTTGCCCCTAAACTACCCCAAACTGTGTTCCTCTCCCAGGCCAACAGCTGGTACCGTCTGGTCCTCTGTGAGAACGTCCTCCAGCTGCTGCTGTCCGGAGTCAGTGGAGACGGTGTTCAGAGGAGGAGCTGGGGGACGATCCCTGCGTGGAGGTACAAGATGTCCACTTTCCTGAAGAAGAATCCCCCTCCAGATACGGAGGAGCTGGTTCACTTGGCCCATCTGTCTAAAGCCATTCCGGATGATGAGGTCCAGGAGGCGGGCAAGCAGATGTCTCATCGGTGAGAGAGAGAGAGCATGGCGTTTAATGTCACATTCGATTTTGGCCGGACGTGGATATAAACTGCAACATGATTACTTGGTGGAGCAAATCAACGTATATTTTTGTAATCTATTTCATATTCTGTTACTTCATCTGCAACAATTGGCGGAGCAGAAACATTGTTGACACACATCCACACCACGACATTTGAGATTGTTGTCAAACAAATGTTTTTTTCTGGTACTGTTTCACGACCAGTCTTCTATTTTCATCAGGTGCTTGACCCTGAGGAAGCTGCTGATGAGTTCGGGACCTGTGGCTGTCGGTCACCTCCAGCTGGCCTTACAGTGGCAGTACGAGCTGTTGCGGAGCGGCCGTGTAAACCATTCCTCCGCTGACGGCGTTCCAAACGGAGCGACTAAAGATGTCCAGGACGTCGGTAAATGTGAAAGTGGTACGGAAGAGGCCCGTCTTCTAGTAACGTCCGCAGTGGCGTCAGCTGAGGGCACACCCCCGTCCCTCAGCTCATTCGACTCGGGCTTCGATGGAGCCGCGAGCAGCCAGCCGGAGGTGTGGGGAGGCAGGGAAGGAGCCGTGAGCCAGCCTCAAATCCGCAAAGAGATTACCTCCAGTGTTTCAGATTGTGAGGACGTTGGCTCCGTGGGGAGCTCCTCCGGGGCCAGCATCCAGATCGTCCCGAAAGTCACCGTGGATTCCCTCAACCTGGAGATCAAAGTGAAGCGCTCGGCGGCGCTGCCCAACAATCCTTGGCTTAGCTTGCCGGTAGACGATCTGGAAAACTCGTACACGGTCACCATCACGCAGAACCCAACGCCGCAGAAGAGAGACCCGCCGTCCCGTAATCCCTCCGACCCCCGCACCAGCGCCGACCAGTCCGACGGGTCTCGAGATCAGCCCACACAGACGGAGGTTTTGAGCGGCACGCGGCCCACAGGCCCACAGAGCGGCGACTGGACGATGCACTCGCAAAGCAGTGTGGAGGATCCTGAACTGAGTCCCGTTCGCCACCTCCTCTCCAGCACGATTACAGACGGACGAGACAAGTCCATCTGCACCACCGAGGGGATTCCTACTCTCCTCTGGGACTCGTATGACCTCCACGACCAGAACGACGATGCTGTGGACGGGTAACTCATCTGTTCGTAGAATATTAAATCAGTCTGGCTCAGCCTTGAATCGACACGTTATTTGATCAAATTCATTTTAGTTTCTGCGTGAGTGTATGAAGTAGGGATGGGACGATGATGTGTGTGCAGGAAGATTGGTTTGGCTAAAAGAAATGAGAAAAGGTCTCGGATGTTAAATCAAAATGTTAAATCACACTACATTAACACAATAGATGTGTGCTTAAAACATTAAATATATATTTGACAGTGCTGACTTACTGTGACAAATCAAACTCCAACGGCACTTTTCCTGCTTTTTTTTTATTTATAATTTTTTCCCTCAGTGAGATCGATATCTCCCTAAATGACTGGGATGTGAAGGAGCAGCAGGGTTTGAGGGCGGTGGAGAAGATCCTGGACAGGGCTGATGAAATACTAGAGGTAGGAGATGCACCGTTTGAGTAAAAGAGTGGATGATTGCCGCCATTTTAGGGCTGCAATCATGTGAAATGTCAAATATTAACATCCGATGCCCTTCACAAGTTAAAAGAGCCCATTGAAAACGTCTTCCTCCTCAGAAGGAAGAACATGTTCTGGCTCAGGAGGCGGTGCTGGACGTCCTGCTGAGGTCGGAGGACGGGCACAGTCAGTGGCCGCCGTGGGACAGTGAGGACCAGCTCGGTGTGGTACGATTGGTTTGTGTTAATAGATTTTATCAGCTGGGTTCAGCACTTTCCTTTTCCTAATCTCTTGTATGAACTTCACTACATCTCCTAGAGATCAAAGTACTACTGTTTATACAGCCAGCGCAAACCTACATTCCTCATGCTTCATCTGCTTGTGCTCACTTTTTTTAAAGATGTCGTCTAGTGAGCTGGCTGAAGCCGGTGTTCTTGGCCTCGAGGATTACCTTGACCCTGCAGAGTCCGACCACCTCAGTGAGCCCGGATCAGCTGGATCTGCAAGCGAAACTAAGGCTTCTGAAGCGG
The DNA here is from genome assembly GCA_032191485.1 of Leptoclinus maculatus. NCBI lineage: Eukaryota > Metazoa > Chordata > Actinopteri > Perciformes > Stichaeidae > Leptoclinus > Leptoclinus maculatus. Next base: position 24,343,523 of record JAVDOI010000003.1, on the reverse strand, counting down.
CCAGGGGAGCATTTCACAGCAGGCCGGACCTGCTGACGGAGCTGAGGAAAGTCCACATCCTGGAGGAGCTGATCATGGAGGAGAACCTGAAGATCCAGGAGCTCCGAAGCTGCGAAGAAAACCCCGAAGAGGGACTCTCTGTGGGCGAACCTCCGGACACAAACAGGCCGTCAAGTACGAGCAAAGAGAGGGAGGCTTTTCAGCTACAACTGGAAAAGGAGAAAAGGGAGGTGGAGAAGCTCGAGAAGAGTTTGGACGTAGAACTTAAAGCGAAGAAGCACAAGGACAGAGCTAGAAAGGTTGTAAAATGTTCTGTGATGGAGAAGGCTAGACGTGAGAATAAGGAAGACCGAGCCCTCTGTGATGAGCTTTTATCAGGTAGCTGTAGATCACGGAGTTCAACACCTTCGGTCCAGAATGGTTCTCAGGAAACGTGTCAAACTGAAAACGTTCGAGCGGTGTCGGGTCCCGATGTTGCCGAAGAGGCTACACCACAAGACTTGGGTCAACCTCCAGATTCCCAATGTCGAGATGATTGCTCGTTAGCGTTTAATAAAGCCGCCTCTGATTTGAAAGAAGCTCCTGACGAGGGATGTATTCATGGGAACAAATTGGACAAATCTCGTGAAGATGCGTCTTTACCTTCTGGAATGAAGCCAGATGTTGGAGCGTTTGACCCAGGTGGGAACTCGCACCGTCCTCCTGTGCCCGAGCCAAGAAGGGCTCCACTTCCTGTGAACCACGACGACCTCGCTGAACACGAACCTCCTCCTTACACGGAGCTGCAGGATCCGGCTCGGCCCTCCGTCGCTCAAGATCCCGGTTTTGTGCAACTCGATGCACTGCTTGAGAATGCAACTCCAGCCGTCGGTCACAACTGTCTTGTCAATCCAGATGTGAAGGAACACGGCAGCAGCAGCAACAACAACAACCACCATGTGCTCACCGGAAAATGCAATGTTTCATTAGAACACTTGTCTGAAGTAACCACTCAAGGTGAAGAGGATGCATCAGAAGTACCTGCGTGTTTGCTAGCAACAGATTTGCAGCCAGCAGAGGAAGTCCAGACTTTATCTGCTGCAGATGAGCAGTCGGCGCCCCAGCTGCCTCCTGACCGGCCTCTGGAGTTTGACCCCGGTGGAAGAGATGAGCGGGATGAAGACTTTGCTGATGTGGTTCAGAGCTCCGAGGCCATGAGGATATCAGGCTCTGGGTCACCTGGGATTCAGGCCCAGCTTAATATCAACATGAGAGAGGTACACTATCTACTGTAATACTGCAGGGTGGCCACTTTTTTTTTAACGTGGTTAGCTTAGCATAAAGACTGGATTTAAAAAAAGAACAATTTACAGCAGTATAAGTTCACAAGATTCATTACATGTATTAAGTGTTATAAAACTGTGTTCATTAATTTCCAGAGAACATTCAGAGCATATCTATGAGTAATTGCTTCCACGCGGCTTTTAACATGGAGACGGTTGAACCGGCGGCTAGTAGCTAACGGGGCTAATGGTGCTAACAGTCGGAGGCTAAAGTGGGCTTCCTTAGAGTTTTTAGCGCAATGCGGAGCTACAGAGGACTCTTGGCTCCATCACCTGTTGTTAGATTAGGAGCATCGTCAGCTTTATTGCTCATTTGATTCAAATAGATATTTTTCTTGACGTGATTACAGATGACAGATTTCAAGACCCCCATAGTCCTGGATACGGGGTCTGGTTTGATGAAAGCAGGATTTGCAGATCAAGACCTCCCAAACATTATATTCCCAACAATTATTGGAATGCCAAAATATGAGGTAAGGGCATTTACTTAAAGTATTTCTTCTTATATTCTCTATAAAAGAGAGAATGCATTCTAATCGCGATGTGGCTTTGACTCAAGCAAGCCCTTTTGTGATCAGAAGTTTTGTCTTTTTGCAGGAAATAATGAATGGCAACCTTGAAAGGGAGATCTACATTGGACATGAAGCCCAACACATGAGAGGGGTCCTGGCTCTGAAGCATCCCATTAAGAACGGGATCATTCGTAACTGGGATGAAATGGAAAAGGTAAAGAGGGTAGTGATGCACATGCCTGATATCGGATGTTATGTCACTGAGTGTTGACACTAGAACTGAGGATGCTTGTATTGGCACCCTGAGGACCAGAATGAATGGGCTTGTGACCTGGACTTTCTTAACCATTTTGTGTTTTTTTTTAGATTTGGCATCACACGTTCCAGCAGCTGGGTGTGGATCCAGAAGATCACCCTGTCCTGCTGACCGAGGCGGCCATGAACCCCTTGCAGAACCGTCAGCGCATGGTGGAGATCATGTTCGAGTGTTTCAATGTTCCCTTCACCTACGTGGCCATGCAGGCGGTGCTGGCACTTTACGCTGCCGGGAGATCGACTGGTAATTTGACTAATCGTCTATTCATGCGTTTCACTTATGCATTATGTTGGATAGATTTGCCTGGATGAATACTTAATCAAACCATCAATTACTAATGTGTGATTTCACGAGGAGGACTTAATACTGTCTTGGACTTCAGTCTCCTCTTGGCATGTTTAAACAGCTGTTTTAAAGCCTTATTTTCCTCCTCGGATCAAAAAGAGAATGTGAGCGTTTCTTTTCATGAACTTCTTTTTGTTTTCGTTGAAGGTGTGGTGTTTGACTCTGGAGACGGAGTGAGCCACAGTGTGCCTGTGTTTGAGGGATACTGTCTACCTCATGCTGTGCAGCGCTTCCCTCTGGCTGGTGCAGACGTTACAATGCATCTGAAAAAGGTATTCACTCGCTTTCTTTTTTGTTTGTTCGTTACACAATTTATGGTCAGTGATGACTCATCTAACGGGTGGAGAGAGTGGACATCCGGGGCTTAGACGAGACATTTTTTAATCGGTCTTGGGTCGAGCAAATTCAATGAATTCAAGTCACTCGTGTTAGGATATTCGTGACATGTTCTGTTGCTGTGTGGTTCAAGGTGAACTGTAGGAGTCACCATTTTTGGTGTGCCTGTGCTTGAAAGCTTCTGCAGGAACAAGGGGTGTGCATGCGCACCACGGCGGAGATAGAGATAGTGAGGGAGATGAAGGAGAGCTGCTGCTGTGTGGCCGTCGACTATGAAGCCGAGCTGAGTCAGGCGTCCTGCAGAGAGATGCATTACACCATGCCAGACGGACAGAGCGTCACACTCGGCCCGGAGAGGTTCAGGTAACTGTCTGCACATCATGTCCAGCTTCACTGAGTGGGGTCCTAAAGGAAATAGACATGTGAGAACTTTGTTCTTTCTTTTGTTTTGCATGGTTTGACATCTCATTAGCTGTTAGGATGGGAAACGAGCAGACGGTTCTGCCGAGCCATTTAGTAAATGATGGTCCATTTAGAGTCAAATAGACCTATTTGAGTAGGCTGTTTATAAGAGAGGTCTACCACTTCCTCGTTCATGCAGGGCCCCTGAGATTCTCTTTAAACCCGAGCTGATTGGACGGGACCATTACGGGATGCACGAGAGCGTCTTTAAGTCCATCCTCAGCTCAGACATCGACCTGCGGCGCTGCTTCCTGGGAAATATCGTACTGTCAGGTAACCGTTGTTGCACAACAGTCAGAAGGGCTCAAAGATGAACTCAAAAACATCTTTCCAGGTAACTTCTACTGACTGGAATTCCTTTTTTTTTTTTTCTGTCTCTTGCTGAAGGCGGGAACACTCTGCTGCCGGGCCTGCCTGAGCGGCTCCAGGCTGAAATCAAAGGACTGCTTCCCGCCGACATGGGGGAGAGCGTTCGCGTCACCAGCCCCGAGGACAGAGACTTCTCGGTGTGGAGCGGAGGAGCGGTGCTCGCCAACCTGCCCACCTTCAGCGCCGCCTGGATCAGTCAGGAAGAATATGAGGAGCACGGGCCGCAGATCGTCTTCAGGAAGTGCTTCTGAGACGGACCGCCGTGTAACGTACCGCTTAATGTTATTTCCACAAGTGCAATATATGTATATATAATACAGTGCCATGGATTGGTATGAGCCATTATAAGCCCTTTTATATATTTGTCTCTTTATGTATTGAGTTTTCTGTGGAGTCAGTTTAACCCTCGTCATCAGTGAGTCTTATCTGCTGAGGTCCACCAACATGGCACGGATGAAAGTAATGTTTACGTCCATGAAATTACTGTCAGTCGACGTCGTCGTCGTCGTCGTCCCTCAAGAACCTTTTTTTCTAATGTCTTAAGTTTCCCATTTTGGGAAAGTATTTCTGTCTGGAGAATTTAAGCGCATGTCCGCTAATGTTCGTGGTTTAAGGGACTAGATTTGAAGCTGGCCTTTAAATCGACGTCTGCCAACTTTGTTTCTAGATTAATAAGCACATGAAGAGAACTCGATGTGCCGACTCCGAATTATATATTAATCTAATATCAAATTACGATGTGTATTTATACATTTAAAGTAAACTTGTTGTTCTATGTGATAGACATGGTGAAAGTTGCATTCATGTGGACGTTTGGATCTGTGCAGTGTTCACAGCTATGATTTTGTTTTTATTATAGCAGCATTAAATTATATGTTTTTGATGGATTAGTGCCACTGTTAGGAAAAATATGAATACAAACCATGTATATTTCAATAATTTCCCTCTCAAAATATAACAGTATTTTGAGACTTTACATTTAATATTACAACTTTTTTTGTATTTCTTTTTATTTCCTTACAGAACGTTTTGTGATTTGGTTTTCTCCTGACGTATTTTCATTTCTTCTTTTTTCGCAAACTTGCACCTTTTTTTATTCTCAATCTCTTTTCTGTATATAACTCTAATTTTTCCTATCAGTGGCCTTAATACTCATGAAATATCCAAAAGCAAAAATATAATTCTACCTGAGTGTTTGCTGTTGCTGCAGTAATGTGAACTGGAGGAGAAAATGTGTATTCTTGGGATAAGAAGTTTGTGCCGAGTCATGTGTCTCTAACGGTTATTAAACATGTTGATCCTCCACTTGAGTGAACTTTTGGTTTTGGGAAGGTTAGTGTGTAGCTGGTAATGATGAACAAGTCCATGGAGAACCATGTGAAGTGTTGGTCTGGGAATGCCTTTCAGTCTGTTGAATAAGCAGGTGATGTTTAATGCTACTGTTGCTGGTAACGTTTGTCTATTTTCTGAAGTGGAAGTTCTTTAATATTTTCTATTTGAGTGCAGTGTCTTGCCACTAAATCTTTTTTCTGATCTGAGAACAGTGGTTGTGTATTTTGAACACTTGCACAGTAGTGTTGACATTATTGAAAGGTGTTCCAATTGTGCCAAAAGTGCTGCATTTATCTCAATACTATCGATTCTGAAAACCCACTTTGCCAACCCTGTATATTTATATTTAATCTAATTTGTTTGAATGTTGCTCTGTTTTGCATGCTGTTATTTTGTTGCATGCCCTCTTTTAGGTGCACTTTTTTTGTTTGCATGTTTTTCTTTTGACTTTTTGTGAACTCCCTCCCTAAAGGCATGGGGTTCATCATGTGACCTGAAGTTCAGCTCTTAAGTGGAAATCAGCATGACATGTGACCGGGATCTCTACTTCAGCCTGTACACAATGCTCTGAACTGCTCAGTGAGCCTTGTTTACTGTCTGGGTCTCCTCCTCCTAAACATACTGTAACAGTCTGGACTGAATCTAGCAATGTTTCACCCAAACCATGATATTTATGTCATGTCTGTTTTTATAATAAATATTTTAATCATCATTCTTTTGCGTTGTTCCTTTTTGGTACAACAGACACACACCTTGCCGTACGTCCTGGGGATAAAACGCACGGTTCTATTACAGTATTTCACTGTGGCAGCTGAAGTAAATGCATTCCTAAGCAGGACATGTATGGGACATTTCTACCAGTGCTATTGTATGCATTTAATGTCTAACATTGCACATAATGTTCAAGCTTTCCTCATTTACTGCAATACCCTAAGTCAAAACTGTTTAGTTCATATGCTTAACGTTCAGTTGAAAAATAATTGATAAGATGGGACTAACTACTACTGTAACTAATGCAACACGTAATTTAAATTCAATAAACCGCATTAATACATTTACCCTCTTTATTGCCAGTGAAGTACAGTTTAACACTTAATCAATGTTAAACTGTTTGGCAGATTTACTGTAATTATTTACTTTTTCTGCACAAGGATTCCAATAAAGTAAAAAAACGTGTCTGAAATACATAATCACACTGCCAAGAATGTCAACATTACTTTATCTTATTACTAGAAGTCATTATTAAAATCATATTCTGATAAATAATTCACATTCCTTTTGCAACGACAGTAACTGAGCGTTAGTACTTAATAATAAACCATTTCACAGTTGTATACACTCCACACGTGTCCCAGTTTATTATTTGACCGGAAGTAAACATGAAGTAAACATGGACCCAACGGTCTATAGCGCGCTCTACTGGACTCGTCACGTCATACGTCCCTCAGTATTGCGCACGCACACAATGTTACTGTGACAACCCGTTATCAACAGACTGTCGTGGACGTAGCCAGCTCAGCTGTTATCGGTACCAATTAACTGTGAACCTTTTAGCTGTAAGATAAATTGCTTAAATGTCGGTGGAGATGTCCAGAGCGCGCGCAGGCGTGCTTAAGAACATTATTGGTGAAGTAGTGCAGCAGTGCGCAGCGAGAGGGCACGTGGTGACGGACACTTTGGTGACTTTCATGGTCAGTGAAGCTTGTTAAGGTTACATATATATATACAGACAGAATAATTGTAGTATTGCACAGTGTATTTATATTGCACAGATTTCTTTGTGTGCAATAAATACGCTCTAGTTTATATATATATTTGTTCCTTTTCTTAATGTTCTCAGGTGAAAGCTGTGGTGCTGGACCCAAGAAATGGGTTTAATGTTGATCTGACGAAACAAGACGTCCAGAAACTGGAAGAGGTGAGTTACTGTATTTGATTTATTTAGATTAACCCCCAACCTCCATGATTATAATAGAAATAAATGAGATTATTTATTCAAGTTTCTATGGTCATGTCTTTTATATTTGAAAGTATGTTGACATTCATTTTGAGCTACTACACTATGATCTATAAGAAGTAATTATGTACATTTGTACTGTGCTCAGTTACACACTGTGTGAACACACGCAGGGTGAATACTGACCTGCAAGAGTACACTTGTTTTTTATTTTTCCTAATCTCCATCTGCCATGTTTCCTGCAGCTGTGTCTGGATAAACTGATGGACCAGTGCAGCCCGTCCCTTGACACGATCAAGATGCAGCTGTATTTTGATATGAATTACACCTCCCGGCGTAAGTGTTGTATGAAATGACCAACCGATGCCCTCTGTTTCCAAAATGAGGAATAAACCGAATTCTCTTTTGCATGAAATCCAAATGGATTAGACGTATTGTCATTATGAATGTAGTTTTTGATGCACAGTTTAGCCACTTTGAGGGCTTTTAAAGGACTGCATATTTTAACACAAAAACATTTTAAGGAAGAAAAATTCAAATTCCCATTCGTTTATAATATGGATATCATGACTAAGCAGCTACTTGTGTTTGTGCAGGTGAGTTTCTTGAGGAAATCCACCGCGCGGCGGAGTCGAGGCCGAGTGCGGTGAGCAGAGAGATCACTGACAGCAGAGTGAAAACACGGGAGGAATCGGACGCTTTGTACCGTAAAATCATCACCTACATCCAGCTGCGGTCCGGCATGGGCTCGCCTACGGACGGCAACGCTGTGCACGAGGCTGCAGGTTTCACTTTAACTTATTCTTTCAGCTTCTGGGTTTGGATGCAGCAACTTACATAAAAGAAGACAAGAGTCAATTATGCACAAACTGTATCCCGACTCTTGGCTTCTCGTCCTCTTGTCCCAGCGGCCCTGCAGAGCGTCTTCCCTCAGGCTGAACTGGGAGCCTTCATGGTGCTCTTAAAGAGGGACAAGGAGCAGCAGCTCCACGAGCTCACCATGACCGTCACAGGGATCCGACTCTTCAACAAAGCCGGCAAGAAGGGAGGCGAGGAGACTGACCTCCGTGAACTAAGTACAGTAATCCAGGCTACTGACGGAAAAAACAAACGTGTCACATTACAGACAATGTGCCTTTTGCAAATTTGACAGATAAGGTGCTTAGCAGAACATTTACAATAAAGCTTCTGCTAGCTGAGCAGGTATAAAGGTGGCAAGGTTAGCAGCATTCAGCGGAGAGGTCGCTGACATCCATTAGAGGATTTCTGGGAATTGAGGTTCAAATCTGAGGTGCAAACAGTTGCCTCTCTGCCTCCAAGAAGTTGCAACTACACAGATTTAGGTTTAGTGTGTCCAGAGAAGTGTCGTGTTTATTTAACCAAGAGTGTAAGCTTTTCATGTTGTATCTTTAACAACATCCTCAGACTTCTTCACAGTAATCAATACTGCATTTGGTAATTACGGTACTTCCTTTTACATTCTCTCCACAGTGCCTGCGGTTCTCAACGAAGCACTTCCAGTCACCAGTAACAGCGTTGAAAACGAGCTGAGTGTATCACAGACTTTGGCGTGGAAATACACCGCTTTGCTGGAGAAGCTAGCGGACCGCGACAGTCGGCCTGGAGGACGTGACGTGCCCGTTGTCCTGCTCAAACAGGCGCTCTACAACGTCAGGCAGCATGAAGTGTTCCTCAAAATGTTACTGGTGAGGTTTGTGCCAATGCGGTATTTTCATGTAGCTCACGTCTATTACTAATATAATGTGAGTTTAGATGATGAGGAACACACATTTTTGCAGCTCATTGAGCAAAAGAAGGCAAGTGAATTCATGTTTTATGTCTCCGAGTGAAATGAATGTTGAAGAATAACGTTGTTGTTTTCCCTTTACCACCAGTCTGATGCATGTTTATGTGCCAAGCATGTTGAGATCCTGCAGACTGAGCTCTCGTCACAGATGAAGCTGCTGAAGGAAACTGTGCAATCACAGACGGCTGTACTGGCTGCAAAGGTTTTTGTAAGTGTCTTGGTCCCTTCTGTTATTTTGCTATTGTTATTCTGTTATATTTTGTCTTAAAGGAATAGTTTTCTTTCATCATTTTAGCCTCATTTTGGTCACGCCTCATGTTGTCTTCCAGCCGCTGTTCAGGTCCCTGTCACAGCTGTGGTCTGGACTTCAGGATGAGGCCGAGCTGCTGAACATCCTCAGCAACATCATGCACAACCTGCAGCCCTTTGTTGCCTCTCAGGCCAACATGTCTTCTGAGGCGTATTTGGACGGCCTGCTGGAGGCGTCCGAGGTGAAGACAGACGACCAGAGAATGACCGAGTCCTCAGGTATGGAAACGGGCTCAGATTGTTTTTTGTGTCTGACAACAGTATGGTAGGAACCCTACAGAGATATAAACGTTGTTATTTACCTCTCTCGACCCAAGTCTCGCTCAAGGAGAAGTCTCCTTCTGAGATCTAGAAGCACGATGGACACGTGAGTGAGAGTTGGAGAGAAGAGTACCGGGAATTAGTTTGTTTTGTTAAGAGTACAGAAAGTGTAGCTCGGTGCTATCTAAAAGATGTTCGATTGCCTAGCCCTCTAACGAGATTTTAGAACGAGACTTCCCCTTGAGCGAGGCTTCGTTAGACGCGCTAACAAACAGAATGGGTTTCCCTGTAAATGTGGTTGTTTTGCTTTATTATGCCTTTCAGATGAGTCCATCGTTCCAGCCGAGATGAAGACACAGGAATGGCTCCTGCCTGAAACAACAGCCGGTTTCAATGAGCTGCCACTACAGTATAACGGAGTCTGTGGCTACACGCTTGTGAACAGAGACGGGCTTCTACTCCCAGGTACTGTTCTCATGATACACCAAACAACTCGGTCCTTTTTCTATATATATATATATATATATATATATATATATAATATATTCTGTACGGAGGGCTTCTATATGATGAGCATCCTTAATGTTGCAGGTAATCCACACATCGGCGTCCTTCAACACAAGGAGAAGCTCTATGTTTTCAGCTCCAAAGAGGCTGCCCTGAAATTTGCCTCCAGTCCAGACGACTTCATCGCAGAGGTCGCAGAGAAAGCCAAGCACTCCCCTGAACTCATTCAGCTCCTCAAGCTGCACCAACAGTTGTCCTGCGTCAGTCCTTACTCCGAGGTTAGCAGCCTCTTCCACGTTGAGTACATAGTCCCGTAGTTAGGACACAATATGATGTATGTGAAGAGCTGAAAGCACTCACTCAGAGTACTATTCATTCTGCTACATACTTTTCCTCAATCTGGTGGTAGTATAGAGTGGCTGACGGCATTGCACGCTGACTTCACTGGGAGTTTGAGTTGTTGTCGTGTGGTTTTTGCAGATTCAGCCAGGAGAGAGTTTATTGGTGAAGCCCGTCACCAGGTGTGAGAGCGGCACACAGACAGACGTCCACCCGGTGGAGACAAACATCGTCAAGTCATACGAGTGGAGCGAGTGGGAGCTGCGGAGAAAAGCTATCAAACTGGTGAGCCAGAATTCACTACATGCAATTCTTTGTCATGCGAATGTTAAGTTTCTGGGAAGATATTAAGGTTAAAAGAAACGCAGCTATGTATATATATATATATTTATGTCATAATTCTAGGCTGATCTCAGGACCAAAGTGACGCACTCGGTGCAGACGGATATGAGCCACATGAGACGGGAAAACGTCTCTCAGACCTGGCTGCCCAAGAACGCGGCCTGTCAGAGCAAGCGAGACGGTGAGAGCAACGTGCCCAAACCTCAGGTCTACCTGGCTGGTCTGAGGGGACGAAGAGACGGACGCGTGGTCAAAACAGACCTGACCAGGCCTGTGGATGAATAATTACGGAGTCCAACAGAAGAAATAGATAATAGTAGTAATAATAATAAAAACGTTTATGTAAGCACTGAAAAGTGTGCACGCAACTTTATGAAGGACGAAAGCAGGGACAGAAAATGTGTCTTTCCTCTCATGCATTTAGTTAATTCTATACAGTACGTATGTACAGCTATGGCCTTCATTAAATGAATACTCCTGTGATTAAGTATTGACCTTCATCTTTCATTTTGGTTAAACAGTGTGTGTAGTGTTGTGTGTGTAGTGTTGTGTGTGCAGTGTTGTGTGTGCAGCGTTGTGTGTGTAGTGTTGTGTGTGCAGCGTTGTGTGTGTAGTGTTGTGTGAGCAGTGTTGTGTGTGCAGCGTTGTGTGTGTAGTGTTGTGTGTGTAGTGTTGTGTGTGTAGTGTTGTGTGTGCAGCGTTGTGTGTGCAGCGTTGTGTGTGTAGTGTTGTGTGTGCAGCGTTGTGTGTGTAGTGTTGTGTGAGCAGTGTTGTGTGTGCAGCGTTGTGTGTGTAGTGTTGTGTGTGTAGTGTTGTGTGTGTAGTGTTGTGTGTGCAGTGTTGTGTGTGCAGTGTAGTGTTGTGTGTGTAGTGTTGTGTGTGCAGCGTTGTGTGTGTAGTGTTGTGTGAGCAGTGTTGTGTGTGCAGCGTTGTGTGTGTAGTGTTGTGTGAGCAGCGTTGTGTGTGTAGTGTTGTGTGAGCAGCGTTGTGTGTGTAGCGTTGTGTGTGTGTTGTGTGTGTAGTGTTGTGTGTGCAGTGTTGTGTGTGTAGTGTTGTGTGTAGTGTTGTGTGTGTGTAGTGTGTGTAGTGTTGTGTGTGCAGCGTTGTGTGTGTGTAGTGTTGTGTGTGTAGTGTTGTGTGTGTGTAGTGTTGTGTGTGCAGTGTTGTGTGTAGTGTTGTGTGTGCAGTGTTGTGTGTAGTGTTGTGTGTGCAGTGTTGTGTGTGTAGTGTGTGTAGTGTTGTGTGTGCAGTGTTGTGTGTGCAGTGTAGTGTTGTGTGTGTAGTGTTGTGTGTGTGTAGTGTTGTGTGTGCAGCTTCTTATATACAGTCTGTGGTGTGGCGCACAACTCAAAGTCATACTGATAGTGAACAAACTATAATAATACTAATACTAATAATAGGTTGTAATAAACCACAATTATCCATTAAGAAGACCTCTTAGCTGCTACACTACAATCACCAAATGACAGTCTCTTTCATCACAACTGTATCCTAACAGAATTTTGACTTCATGGTCAAATTGTTAATCCGTTTTTTTTTTTTTTTTTTAAGCAGTGGATAGAGATTGTTGTTTTCATTTCCATTGTTTACAATGATTTTACTAAGCTCTTGGTTTATTTCTACCATGTCTGCCGGTTCGGCTTTGTCTTAAATTTGACATAAGCCACGACAGATGTCACCGCAGACATTACATAAGCTTAAAAAGCAACAGAAGGACACATTTCAAAAACCAGCCCTCGTAAAAAAAAATGTTTGCCTGTTGATCAAACGGACCTCCTTTGACTCCAACATGTCGGATGTTCTGCTGACCTGCATTGCACTCGTATCTCTTTCTTAGTCGAGTCAGTGGTGTTTTTACAGTAAACAGTCGGAGGACGACTACTCTAAGAAAGAACATTTTTAATCAAGAATTCTGTACGACTTACCAATTACATGATTTAACATGTTGATGAGAAGAGTTTCAAGAGATGGAGACGTGAAAGTAAAAAAAAAAAAGCTTCAGCTACTACCAAGTGTAAGTTCAAGGATATCTTGAAACAGGTCAAAGGATAAAACAATGACATATAACCATGAAACCCTGAAGATTTGACTTAAAAGAAAACACCATTTACATCACAAACAGCTGCTGTTTAAAGGCAAACGTACCCTTGATTCTGTGTTTCTTAATAATTACCAAACTTTAACATTTAACAATGAATCAATCGCACCTAATATGACCTTTGGCCATGACTGAGACTAAAAACAGAACAAATACATTTGGTAGTGAAACGCCTCGAGGTACTTTGAATTAAAATCCTTGCACTCAAGTACTGACGTTTCACCATTGTTACCGAATCACACCGCTCCACAGGTAGCACCAGCAGTCGTCCTCTACTACACAAGTACAGTTCAACCTGTTGCATGATAATAATGATCAGAATTCAGAATTCTAGTTTTCAGGGGATAATTTAAAATCAGTTTTTATATTTATTCTCTTTATTATCATCCTCATTGTCTGTGTTTTGGTTCATTATGTAAAGAGGTAAAACTGAAGCCCCAAAGTGTGTGATATGGAGGTTTGAAATAAGTCCCGACTCATCCACATCTGGATTCCTCATTTGTCCGCATATAAAGAACAGGGCCTGTGCTGCTACATAATAAACACACACCTTTATTTAACTCAGTATTCTGCCTATTTACGCGATATTTATCCTCGTTTCCAACTTGAAAATAATCCAGCGTTTAATTACAGAGCAAATACTCCTCTGTCACATTTTAAGATATAAATTATAACATAAAATACAGCAGAATTATGTCTGAAATGGCACCAGATTGACGTGATCATATAAATGGCTTAATTAAACTCATTATTTATTTCTATCATCATTGGACTTACTAGTGCAGTGCCTGTTCGGAGCGTTTGTTGTCCAAATTGCACCAAATTCGACACTGCATCTCCTTGGGTCACCATCAATACTCCTACCAAGTGTGAAGTAGATCGGAGGAGCAGTTCTCGAGATATGTGAAGGACAAACAGACAGACAGGTTCCTTTTTTTTATTGACCTTATTCTTTGGCTGAACCAGGATGCTTCTGTATTGCGTCATTTTTTTTTAATCTTCCATGTTAAAGTGGAAGTGAAGATTACGTTGCTTAGTGTTGTTAGCTTTATCATCCTTTACCTGCTTAAAAGCTTTAAAAAAAAAGCTGTGATTAAAGCTACTACAAGGAACTTTCCTTTTGTGTTGATTCTGGCGCCCCCTATGGACAAACGTGGTAGTGTTTCTGAGCACCAGAGTCCCTCTCGTTTTACTGCATCAGGGTCTGACAGTCTGCCCCGCTCAGTCCTGGTTCTAATTACTCTCACTGCCAGATTTAACCACGGGGTATTCAAAAATAATAATACATTAAATCAAGAACCACCACTTTGGTGAGCCAGCTATCTTGCAAGCAGACAGAAAGTTTGGCTCTTTAGAGCAACTTATATCTAGAAATTTCAACTTTTTGTGTGGACTTTTCCAGCTTCGGTACTTTTTTAGTTCCTCATCGTGGAGCCATCAACACCAAGAGACTACAAAGTAATTAAAAATGTCCTCATATGATTTCACACCATTTGTACACGTCGTCCTCCCAGTCACCGATGGATGTGGTCCTGTCAAACCATCCGATCACCACAGTCTAGGTGCTGAATGTTCCCAAATATCAGTCATTGTTTAAAACACTACGAGCGCTAAACTGGAAGAACAAATACAATTGTGTAAGAACCTGAAATGAAACATTTTTTACTGGGGCAGCATATGGTGAATAGTTAGATGAAATGATGAAAAAACACACACGTTACACGGTACTGTTTGTTGTCATCCAGACCACAATGGGATTTCCTGAAGAAGCGTCTTTCCATTTGCTTAGTTAAAATAGGGCTCTTAGAGGAAAAGATGGACCTTTAGGAACGATAGGCCAGAAAAAAAGGGTTTCACTGTATTCACTGATGTACTGCCTACAATTAGTTTTTAGCCCTTGATTGAAGAGTTTATTAAGCTCTGGACCAGTTTGGGAAAACCCTTATTTAACAACTGGCAGATAACAGCCTCTTACTTTCAAAATGTCCAGACATAGCTGCCCACCGACAAACGTCCTCTGAGGTTCTGTCCAGTCGAGACCCGAGGACCGAGGTGAAGGAGAATGTGTTTTTGGGAGTCTTTCTTTGAATAGGACTGTTGCATCTCGGGCTGTCGCAATAAATGCAATATTGCAAGCCAACCACAAGGGATGGCAAGCAACTGACACAATGATTTGCTATTGGAGCGCAGCGTATTTATACTATGCTACAAAAGCCAGCAGCGTGACGAGGCGCTGAGAGCTGAAAAATGTTCATCTTTGGGTAAAAAGCCGCGCTCGTCACTGTCACTTTTTACCCAGTCGTCCAATCACAATGGAGGAGGCGCGGGAAGGGAAGTACTCTACCTTGTGTCGACATTTTTACTTCTGCGGATATTTCGCTCACCTGAAAAAAATCGCTGCATTAAACAAACAAGTATTTAATTGGTTAAACTAATTAGTAAAACTGTCATCTTTGTCATTTGAAAAGCAACAATATACCTTATAATAGCTGAACAATAAAGCTTATTTATATTACACTAAAACCAGGATAAACTAGGTAATTTGTAAAAAAACTAAATATACATATGATTTTCACCTAGTTCCATCTTCTTTTTTCAAATTTGAAGACAAAAAAAGCCCAAATCTGCAAGTTTAACGCACAAGTGCGTCTGTAAACCACTTTTTACAAGCAGGGAGGCAGATTTTTCACACGTCTGCTAGAAGTCAGGTTAGGTCTGCTCGAGTCCCATCTGTGTTAGGAGTAGATCGACCAGTAGATGATGTTGAAGAAGAAGTAAGATCCAGGAAAGAGGACCCGGGCGTACTTGTCTATGATGTGCGTGTCGATCCCGACCTTGCTGTAGGCGGTGGAGCCGACGTGGCCGGTGATCTGGTCGCTCTCCATCGCCAGCTGCACCAGCATCCTCTCCCGTTTTATCCCATTCTCCTCCGGCGGGCCGTAGTTCCCCGTCGTGTTGGCGTCCACCTCGCTGTAGCTGGCTGACATCATGCCAGGATGGGCCAAACCACAGGTACACGGCAGCTGCAGGTAGACAAAAAGTACTTAAAACACTACGTGTTCACAAAAAACTTGTTAATAATCCAAATCATCTTGGAATTCAAACACTGTGCAGGTTGTTTTAAAATCTTGTTTTGGAGAAAATGTGATTTTAACTATGAATAAGACAATAAATTACTTGAATAGATGTAATTTTTGCAGAGTAGTGACCACCGCAATGCAGCACGAAAAAACAGTACCGTACTTAAAATTGTACAGTTTCACTTAAGAAAAGTAGAAAATTATAATATTCAATTTGGAAAATTTTGTTCACTGCCTATCATTTTTAATTTCAAATTCTGAATATATACTGGCTCAACTGTTATAGTATTTAGGTTAAAATGCTAATTAGCATTGCTAACGTGTTTACCATTTTCACCATTGCATTTGCTAATTAGCACTTAACACAAAGTACAGCTGAGGCTGATGGGAATTTGGCAGGTTTGTGGTTTAAAATTTTAATTCTGACCTGACAATAACATTCACAACATCTCATCTGGAGACCTTAAATATCTGTATCGAAATTTCATGTTGCGATATTTCTTTATTGACAGACCAAAGCAACCAACCACACAATATCGTCATCCCTAGAACCACTAGCCTGGTTAAAAAAAAAAAGGTGCTTTTAAACAAAAACTTTAGTAAATGCACCTCTGTGTAATGTACGTCTTGGCATCTATGAGCTGATGAGATGACTGGATACTCACCCTCTCTCGGAGGAGCCTCTCCTTGCGTTCTTGTAGAGTAGACAGGTAGTTGACGGCAGCGTACTCTATCACCGACAGGAACACAAAGACAAAACTGACCCAGAGGTAAATGTCCACCGCTTTGATGTAGGACACCCTGGGCATGGAGGCGTTGACTCCAGTGATGATGGTGGACATGGTGAGCACCGTGGTTATACCTGAAGCAGGACAACAAGTGCAGAGAAAGTCAAACCGGCCTCATATCTGACGTTGAAGTGATAAACATTCGTCTGAGAGTAGAGTACTATTCCCTCTACTTAAGAAGCTGCTACTTGCTCTAAATACAATCATGGTGGCAGGTATGTACAAATATGGACTCACACAAAGTGCCAAATACAAATTTTAGTTGATAAAACTGCAAATTTAAAGATTACGGAAGTTGTGGGACTGCCAATATTAAAGTCCCAATGACGCAGAAGTTGAAGCTTGTTTAAAGAGTAATTAAATCCCCAACGTATATGTGGAATGTGTAGTGCAAGTCCAAATCTAGTTCAGTTATAAATATGCATAGCGACTGGTTGAAACACAGCTATGGCAATTTAATTTTGATATTGGCCGATCTGGAGCCAAGTGATTTATATTAAGGCAGCTTTCGTCACCCCCTTCACCGCCCCCTCGTATACAACGACTTATGCTAATCGCTAGTGCTAATCCTAATCGCTAACATACATACATTTAAATGTTGCATGTAAACAAAAATTTGAGTTCATACTGTATTTTGTCACTATAACAGCACTTACATAACCATAATCATAATGACAGCCAGCATGCTAGCGATTGGCAATAGTACTAGCGTTTAGCATAAGCTAATTGAAAGGTTAACACAATCTGAGCTTCTCCTTGCTTTGTTGACATAGACCACGTGCTTTAAGTGCATGTTAGTGCACGTGAGCGTGCCTCACTGGTTAGTGCACCGCTCTCATACGGCGGTTACAGCTGATAATGCCGTCCTGATAGCACCCAACTCTGTCAGCCCTGTCAGTCGCCACAGTTTTCGCTGTTAGCTGCGAGCCGCCGGCTCAACCTCCGCCATGTTGAGAGCAGTTGAGATGCTCCCAATCTTGTATACAGCACCTTTACATTATTTTTTAATAATGCAGCGCACAGCGCAGAGAGCAGTGGCGGCTGGTGGAAAATGTTCTTGGTAGGGCTGTGCCACATCCAATCAATTTCAGCAAACATCCCAGAATGATTTAATGCAAACAAATTAAGGTATCAAACGCGCATTACTACTTTGCAGTTAAATATTTAACATTTATTCCAACACGAAAAAAAGCAGTAAATAACACTTTCACAAACACGTCAGGACATCTTATTTTAGTCACCCTCACAGGGAGTTCAGTATAATATAATATATATAACATATAATAATATTCTGTATAATATAATAATATATATATATATATCATATAATATTCTGTATAATATAATAATATATATATCATATAATATTCTGTATAATATAATAATATATATGTCATATTCTGTCCCCGTTGTTTTAAAAAGATAAATAAGTTATTATTATGACATCATCCAGCTAGTCAAACCTGTCTGGTGTACAGCTAGTAGAGAAGCTTCATGTACTGCTTCTCTTTCCAGCTAGTCTGCTGTCTGATTGTGAGGTCAGGCTGATCTGGGATCAGCTCTTTCAGTAGTTTCTCCTCTCAGTTCTCCTCTCAAACGGGTCTTGGAGTAGTGCTCGCGCTGGCGCTCTCCTGTAGAGACTTCTCCTGACGAGAACGCGCAGCTTGGGGCAGGAAAAAAACTGCCCCAAGCTGAATCTATTTGAGGACGCTGATTGGCTGAATTGTATGTCACTCATTTATATCTTTACTCAGCATTGGCTAAACTGCTTTATAGACCCGCCTCTTTGGGGCAGTTTTTCCAGCGCCCCAGCAGCTGAGACGTGCACACACAGAGAGGAGCTGCAGACAGGCAGAGAGGACAAGCAGGAAAAGCATATATTTACCGCAGATATCATATTTTACACATATTACTGGGTGATTCCATGTTTCAAAAACACAAATATTGACAATTTGTATAGTTTATTTTTATTTTAAATTTTATTTTTATTTATATTTTTATTTTTATTTTTATTTTTTGTAGCTCTAGGGGGGGCGGCGCCCTAGCGCCCTCTATGGACCAGCCGCCACTGGCAGAGAGTACAAACGCCTCCCAACATATGGCGCCAAGCGTGATCATAAACCAAGCTTTACCTAGTGGCACTCGGGCAGGGACGGCCCTGCGGTCGATCCAGAAGGACACCCAGGACAGCATGACCATCAGAGTGGCGGGGAAGTAGGTCTGCAGCAGGAAAAAGAAGACGTGACGCCGCAGAGTGAAGGTGATGTACAGACGGTTGTACCAGCCTGGAAAGGAGAAAGATGTTAAAGGTCACGCAGACCCAAGTGGCTGTAGGCCTGAAATTAGAAGACAACTCTGCACTCCCTGTCAGTACCCGTGCTGCTGTAGAAGGCCAGCCTGGTGGTGGTGTGAAACTTCTGGATGAGGAACTGCGAGAGGGAAATTTTCTCGTCTGTGTTTAGTGACCTGTTCCCTTCCTTCCAGTACAGCATCAGGTCATCATCTGTATACGCATCTGGAGAGACAAAGAGCATAAATGAAGGATCTTTTGCACAAACCTGCACAGTCTTTTATAAATATTAAAACAACATTTTCTTGATTTGACATAGTCACATAAACATGACAGAAGGATAAATATCTCACTGCTTCTGCAGCTACGACAAGACTTTCTACAGAAGTCGCAGGAATGATCAGAGGAGAGGAAAAGTTTGATCACATCACGTCACTTACAGCTCTCTATCTCCAAAGAGCATGTCTGTGTATCGAGAGGAAAGCGACTCAGGTCCATGCTACACATGGATGTGACTGTCACCCTGCAATGACAAAACAAAGCTGTGGTGATGTATGGAAGAAAATGTCACCACATAAATAATAATTTCAGTTTTAATCTCGATTTCTTTTTTCTCTCTATAGACTGTAGCCCTTTGTATGGAAGCCCATTGCCGCAAGCAAAAATAAATAAATAAATAAGATCACTAAAAAAAAAAAGAAGAAAAAAAATAGTAACTTAAAAAAAAAAATGTAATTCACAAAAAAAAAAAAAAAAAATCCACCCACAAAATAAATAATAATAATTCTAATAATTTTTATTTTTTTTTATTTTACTTTTTTTCCACCAGCAAAAAAAAAAAAAGATCCATCTGTAACCATAACACTGACCAGATTTTTCCAGTTGCTATAGAAAGTCGAAATTATGAGATACTTTAACACAACAGTCATAGAAGCAGCTATGACATATGAATGGATTGTGAGTACATTGAAGACTTCTTTAAAACGTGGCTTTACAACACATGAAATACAGATGATGTTTCACATGAATTGTACTGAGCAAACGCACCCTTGAATAGAATGTTAAGCAAGAAGCAGCTCTGGAGTATAAAGAATGAAACCAATGTGGCTGAGGTGGCGACCAATAAACAGCAACTGGAAACATCTTTTTTTTTTTTTTTTTTGCTGACAGAGAAAAAGTAAAAAAAAAAAAAAATATATATATATTTTTTTGTGAATTAATTATTATTATTATTTTTTTTGTGAATTAATTATTATTATTTTTTTTTTTGTGAATTCATTTTTTCTTTTTTGTGAATTAATTATTATTTTTTTTTTTGGTGATCTTATTTTATTTTTTTTTGCTGGCCTGAATGGGCTTCCATAGTTTATGTTTTAGTTTTAGTTTAAAAAAGTAAAATAAAAAAAAAAATTATTATTATTTATTTTGTGGGTGGAATTTTTAATTTTTTTTGTGAATTACATTTTTTTTTCATTTTTTGAAGTTACTATTTTTTTTTTGTGATCTTATTTTTTTTTCATTTTTTTTTTTTAGTGATCTTATTTTTTTTCTTGCTGGCGGGAATGGGCTTCCATACTTTTGTCTTTGTTGTTACAATCTGCATTTATTCCCGCGTCGTAGTCACGAGTATTTATCAGTTCTAGCTCCAATCGGCAGTGATGGAAACATGACAATCAGGTGGACCCTTTTACCGGTGCGAGGCTATGTGACGTTGGTGGAAGTGAATAAATAAAATCAACAGGGATTTGGACATTATTATAATTTATTTACCTACAAAAACTTAAACTACAATGCTCTGCTCAAAGCCGCAAGACTCCATTGACAGAAACAGTAATTTACCTCGGCGATTGCAAAACGCACTTCATTGAAACTTGACAGACACATGATGATACTCATCAAAACTACTTGATTACTCTTTCCACTGTTCCAACAATCGCCAACTCTGGTTTGGTCCAAAGAAACCCTTAATTCATTCAGTTAGATGTGAAAAGAAACAGCCGTTATATGCTCTCCTCAAAGATGCCAGACTCCATTGACAGAAACAGTAATTCTACATCGCTGATTACAGTAAAACACACTTAATTCAAGCTCGACAGAAACAAAATAAAACTCGTCAAAGCCGTCTTTATTGATCTTTCTACTGTTCCAACAACCACCAACTCTGGTTTGAGAGTTTGAAAGCCCACACATGCACTCTAATTTTGATTGAAAACAGGTACAAGTCTGTTGATAAAAACTGTAAATGGAGGCTGATGGCTTTCCCCTATATGCCCATAATGCACATCTATCTTTTAGCAGACCATTACCCCTCCATATCCACAGGCACATACTGAGTGGGTCAGCAGAGATTTGGCTTCCAGCACAGAGATGATAAATGAAAATACATAATCCAGCTCATGGGACAAGACACGGCATCCTCACCCACCAATCTGCCTTTCAACCAGCACCAGCCCCACACAGATTAACCTCGACCACGTGATGAGTACGCTTATATCTACCACTTACCATCCAGCTACTATTCCCTCATTTAGATACTATGATGCCCCCGCTATCAATAGTGAATGCTGATTTGCAGATGCTGATGTCATCAGTTTGTTTCGGTCCATCAGGACGTCGGTGCCACGATTGAGTGGTCACAACAGGAGGCAGATGGCCAGCAGCAAATCTCCGCCGGCCTCTGTTATGTGGATTACAAAATCAACTATCTTGGCCCCGAGCCTCCTATCGCTCGCCAAAATTACGAGGTCTTGCTCGGCGGCATTAGCGGCCGTAATTGGCAGAACGTTGGCAGCTGGTGCCACTTTGTCTTTGCAGGGCAGCTAACGACAGTTACATCCCTGAACACCCACTAACATCCTAACCTGCCCCACTTCAGAGGTACCACATGTACTGCATGTATCCAGTACTAAAACAAACACTGGAATATCTTAAAATGCATAAAGTGAAACTGTAGTTTACAGTACATTTTGGGCTTTTCATAGTAGGGCTGGATGATATGGAGAAAATCAAATGTCACAATATTTTTGACCAAATATATCGATATTGTATTGTACGACGTTGTAGAGTTGACTATTGGTGCTTTCAAAAAAATATTCACTAGATGTCGAAATCTGCTGTTTCTGGGGCCAAAAAGTTTGAGGCCACATTTTCAAACTTTATCGCCAGAAATATTTTGAAGGTTTTCTCATTGAGTGTAGAATTCCTTTAAAGAATATCCCAAAACGATCTAAATAATACAAATCTAAACCGTAATTTAAAGTCTGTCGTGCATTAATAAAACGTTGTATGCGTGCCGATTAATTGGTGGACATATAATAAAAACATTAGTATTGTTAATATAATATTTAAGTGAATAAAGGAAAATAATAGAACAGCTACAGGGATTTTACTGAACTGATAATAATGATTAATAAGAATTAAATTACCTGTAAATAGTTACCTGTACTTATAATTTAAAATAATAAAGCCTCCCCCTTTAATAATAATCCTGTTCAAATGGGGCTAACTGGGTTAATAATGAAACGGTAATTCATTCCTGAATAACTCTCAGTCATGGATTATATAGTAGATAGAGTATGAGAACGTACCGTGTTAATGACACAGTATGTTCTATTTAATCCTTAAGATATCTGTGAATCTAAATCCCGATTAACACTGAATCTGTTGCTGAGCAGCACAAAACTAATGACGCATTCATCGCTGATAACATACATATTAGTTACTATTCTGTTAGTCAGCAGTAGGATTCTTTTTGGTTCCCCTCGTGTTAAATAAAGCAAACTAACAAGTTACTACTGATGTTTGGGAATCCACAATTACCTTATTAAACGTGACAAATAGGCCAAGTCGACTTATTAGAATAATGCAGCTTGTTTACGTGAGCCCTGCTCACACGGGACTCGTGTTACCTGGAGACCTCTCGTAGTTTATGATAATTAAAGAGGTCGAGTTGTTTCACTCTGTGTATGTTTAGTGTCGGGCCCGGCTGACGGGCGTGGTTTACCGGAGGCTGTAGAGGACTTTGCCATCTGGGTAAACTCGCAGCATGACGTTTTCAGTGGTGGTGTCATGGGTGAAGGACTTCTTAGAGTGGACGAAGAACATGTCCGGCACCCAGATTTTCTTCACCAGGCGGCCATCGAAGGTCATGCTCAGGTTGTTGTTGCTTCTGAAGGACAGACGTTCATCTTTCCAGTAGTGCCTCAAATACAGCGTCATAGTGAAGTCCTTAAAGCGAGGATAAGACGTGTCCGTTACGTTATTATCTCAGCCAACAACATCTTCTTACTCACGGGTTTTGCTCCAGACATACCATGTCGACCTCTGAGATAGCATCCAAACTTTCAACCTGGACATCCACTCCAACAGGGACGGCGGGCCCTATAACGAAATATTAGGCTTTGATTTACAGTCGTGTTGACGTGTCTGTTAAAATACAACAGTGGACAGTTTCAGATCAGACAGACTTGGCGACAAGATGACGTTATTAAGAGCTCCAGGCAAACACGTTGCATTACACCAACCTTTCTACTTTAGCCAAGCGTAAAAAAAGGTTTCGTGATATTTGGTCTTTTAGAATTTCCGGGCAATTCCACTTCAATGTTTTTTATGCACAAATTCAAAAAGTGCATAAAAACAGGTGGGTGGGAATGCACTTCCTCACTGCCACTGGCAAGAAATAGTTCCAGGAGTAACAGTTTGGCAGCCTGGCGCAAGTTTTTCTCTTTGTTTTCATGAGAGTGAAGCATTTGCTCGCTGTTGTTTCTGTTGCTGAGCGACTTTTTTTCCGCTCTACACTCCTCGCTTTATTGCAGGAGCGCCCTGAACGCCTAATTCAAACTGCACCGCTAGCTATTAGGTACCGTACAGTTTATACAGCTAAGTGTTAGCAACAATACAAAGGCAGCAAACTGCAAAACTCTCTCTGTCGGAGCAGAGCCAACGAGTGCAGATGTGGCCCCGCTGCCTCATTTTAAACTGTCAGGATTATCTGTGTTTATTTGGAGGTTGTGACTCCTTTTTGTGCTTTTGCTTCAAACAATGACTTTCATCCAAATCCCCATCAATGCAGTCGGGTGCAGATTTCCCAAACAATGGCACAGAAGGCAGCGGAGTGAGTACTCTAATCCTAATTGCGTGCTGTTTTCTTTCATCTGTTGTTTTTGTTGTTGATGTTGTTTTACTCTCTATTGTTGTGACATTCGATTTAACTTGTAGTTACCTTGTACAGTTTTTAACATGCGATATAAGAGGCTATGATTGATACGATAATGGCTCACGATCTCAAACTGTCTCTCCTCAAAAAGCATTCATGGTGTTGTACACATGAAAGGTGAAAGTGGAGAGCTTGAGAGAGAAGTTCATGCAATCAGATTGTTTAACTGTGTATATGATATAAATATATATAAAAGGAAAGAATGAGTGGACTTAGTGTTTACTGCCTCCTGTCAGTTTGCAAACGTGGCGTTAAAGGACACCTAACCAACCTGCAGAAAGACTCAGACACAAACAGAAATGTAGGTTTCTTTATCACCAGCTTCTCGTTTCTTCTCTGCAGGTAGCGTGCAGTGAGACCCACGCGGCCACGTGAAAAGAGAAACACATCGATGAGCTTAAACTTCTGCAAAGATTAAATATGATCTACCAGGAAAGGTGTTCCCAGTTCCCAAACAAGCTGATTGGTTAAAGCCAACCAGCTGTCAGACAGAATGGCTCACTGGAGCTTTGAAATATCTGCTGCACTGCACCTTGCACTTGGGTTTACTGTAAAGTCTAAAAGAAGACTTGATGTGGCTAATGAAGGAATTCAAACGGAAGCATCTTCGAGTAGAGATGATCCATTCATAAGATGAACCTCCTTACCTCCGAATCCTGGTCGCATTGTAAAGTCGTGGTCCTCTATCCTCAGCAGCTGCTCCGACTTCGGACCCCAGACTTTAGTTACATCTGGACTCCTCTTGAAAATGGGGCTGATGGAAATGTTTGGAAGACAACAATTAAAGAGTTAATTTATCAACCACTAAGACAGACGAGGGATTCAGGATTGAGTGCTGCAGGAATGAGTCCTGAAAACGTCCTGTTCCTTCGTCCCGAAGGTTAGTCAGGTTGGTTAGATGCATTAAAGTTTTGTTCTAAATGAGACGACTAAACGTCATCCTTTAACTTAGTGGTGGTGACGTGAAGTCATGTGACCGTGGTGGAGTTCTTTTATAGCCTAACGTATACGGCTCCGGTAGCAGCAGCGACCTGTCAATCACCGTGTAGCCCCGCCCTAAAGCATCCCCTGCTTTATGGTCTGTTTGACTCTAAATGGACCATAATGTACTAAATGAACATCATGCTGTATTGAAGAAGACTTGGAACTAGAGATTGAGACCATGAACTCATGTTTAGTGCAAAATATAAATCAACTGCCAGATGTTTCTATAACACATCAATACAGCATCCTGACCCAACCCTAATAATAAACCCTAATCTCTAAGTGGACAATAGTGCAAATTCCCTAAAAAAAATTGCACAATTGACATGCAGTCAATCTTTACCCATTTAAAGATAATCCAGTTTGGGTGGACAGGTGTTGTAGTCAAATTGAGTGTTTGAACATGTGGACGGCTGCTGGCAGCGACAGTAACGAATGCTTCTCTTTAAGCCTCTTTCAAATCACCGTTGCTATTTAGCAACTAATCAAGGTTTTACTGCTAATAAGCCCTTCTATGTTGTGAACACCTGAGAGATTTGGTGCATCGCAGCTTGTTGTTTATGAGTCGATGCAGCACAGGCGAAATAATCTTATGAATTTCCTGATTCTGAGGGATAAGAATGGATTATATTGGGCTTAGTAAAATACATGGAAGCGGCCCATCCTCCTAGATACTGCAAACAATAGTGTGATTAAAATGTTGACCATGTGCCTCTAAATCCGTGATGCTTTAATCTCCGCCATGAGATCCTCCTTTCTAGCCCCTGTTATCGTCCTAATTGGACTAAATAACGAACAAAACTAAACAGACGTGCGTCATACCTGACAATCTTGTGACCGGATCCTTCTGTCAGAGGCATTTCTCTTTTCGATCTGAAAGGGGGGGGGGGCATTTTTACGCAAGCATTATGCAATATTTAATAGCACCGACGCTAAATTGGGTGAAAGTAATCTTCGAGTAAGTGGGGCATGTTGTAAAAACAGAATAAAGATTTGTGACATGACAGTATCCTTCTTATCTCTTACATAAAAAGCTGAAAAACATGAACTCCACAACAAAGGAGGGAAAAGATAATAAAATGAGATTCT
Source organism: Leptoclinus maculatus (assembly GCA_032191485.1). Lineage (NCBI taxonomy): Eukaryota > Metazoa > Chordata > Actinopteri > Perciformes > Stichaeidae > Leptoclinus > Leptoclinus maculatus. Next base: position 24,317,463 of record JAVDOI010000003.1, on the reverse strand, counting down.
CTGTTAGAGCAAATCTTAAATACTAACGGACCCATCAGCCTAATATGTTGTGTGCTCATTGACGGTACCGACCTACTTCTCTCTTGATTTATTACCTCAGTAAACATTGTAAACATGAGTTTATGGTCTCAATCTCTAGTTTCAAGTCTTCTTCAATACAGCATGATGTTCATTTAGTAAATGATGGTCCAGTTAGAGTCAAACAGACCATAAAGCAGGGGATGATTTAGGGGCGGGGCTACACAGTGATTGACAGGTTGCTACCACAGCGTTGTCCTGACTGGGAGTTGTGTTTTCATCTTATAAATTGAACCCTTTCACAGTGTGTTTTCCCAGTGTGAAACATTGTGGTCGCCTAAACTGTCTCCACCCTCTCGTGTCACTAGAGAACTCTAGGCTTCAAAACAGCAGCCCACAAACGAATGGGTGACTATATGTCCACTTGTTATATACAGTCTATGGTTGGACCACTCTCTTCTTCGCTACACTGATGGTGCTCGTACCTTAACTCATCAGTTTGGACGCAGTGAAACCGAGAAATGATTAAGCGTGTGATTGAGGACAGACAAAGAGGTCAAAGGGCTGACGAGCCGTCGGAGCACCGTCTGCTTCACTTCACGGCCCGTGACCTTAAAACTGAGTTGACTTGAGGATACTGAGTAGATTAACATCGGATTGCTTGACACCATACATTGAAATGGACAGTCCGGGACATACCACGAAGCCAAGCAGTGTAATTCCTCGGGTTTCTGTCAACTGCAGGCCAGGACAAACAAAATGAAAAAGGCTTAGTGCACAACAACACTTGACTCTCTTCAACAGCTTTTAGTGCTGGGAAAGTGAACTGAGCGTATTGCATACGCTTCTTAAACGCTCATTATATGTTTTCTGAAACCATGATTCTAAAGATGGAGATATTGCAACCTGAAAATGAGCATGATGTGTTCCCTTTAACACTTTGTTCAAAAGCTGTCATACTGTCAGATTGCGTCCCATCTGTCAGTTCACTGTATCCGTGGTTTACACAGCTACGCCCATATAGGAGACCAGCTTCTCCCATTAAGTCTTTTAACTTCAATGGGAGAAGTGAACGTGAACACAGATAATGACCGATTCTTTCTCTCTATAGTCACACTTACAGACAGAAAGTGTGTCCCATTTCAAAACATTGGTGGAGCTTGTAATGCGTCTGGTTTTACTGTCTGTAATGTAGGCCAATGTGATCTTATGTTGCCATGCTTTAACTGCCTTTGCTGATTGTCTGCTTAACTTTTGTTTTAATTCTGCATTGTACAATGTCCTGCTATACACGATGCAGCCTTACTCCTCTCAGCGTTTCATCCTTGTCGGCTGCTTCATGTTGTGCAGAGGATGGCGTCACGTGATGGACCACGAAGTTTTAATTCTACGTTTTTTGCCAATAAGGAAGTTGTCTTTAAAGCTCAAAATTGAATTGAATTGGATCGATTCATTGCTAACAAATTCATATTTTAAGTGTAAGAGAAGGAATGTGTCTAAATGTGATTAAACACAGCGCTCCGTGAAGCCACACAGAGCATCAGGTCGCTGTGTAGAGCAGCAATGTTTAAGTGAAGTACATTTCCAGTTATAAGCTTCTTAAATCCCAAACTGTATCTTCTGACAGATGCACAGCAGAAAGACAGAATTAAATGTTTTACATTTGCGTTTTACTGAAAATCACATTTAATTGCTGACCTTCCTTCCGCCCGGCTAACCTTTCCCAAAGCCACAACAATAGCAATAATTCAGAAAGCACATTAACACGCTTAGATTACAGGTTACGTAATCAGAGTAAGTGATTTCTCTAACCAGCCACACGTCACCTTTTGTTGCTGTCAGCTGAAAAATGGAGCTTTGATTACCAAGCGTGCACAGTCACCGGTGTTTTTCTGCTCGTGAATAGCCGTGATTGGGTGTGTGACGTGCTCTGTCATGGCAGGTGTATCGCTGAGGACCAAAGGAAGCTCAGCGTTGGGAGTGAAGTCGTTTGTTCTCAAGAAAACTGCGAGGAGCAACACCGGAGGCCAAGCATTCGGCCCGCTGTGAACAGACATGTACTTTTACATGTAATAATATACTGCATATGTACAATAATATTAACACATAACAACAGTGTGTTTTGTGTATGTTTATTATTATAACTTAAATAATACGACAAAATCAGATTTGTAATAATTTAATCAACTTAAAACCAAACTAAGTTAATGATGGATGTCTGAACAGCTAATTTGTCTCATGATGTTTTGCAAGTTGTTGAGAATATAGACAGATATATTAAACCCATAGAAGCTCTTTGGGAGCATCAAACTATCCCTAAATCAGAATAATTAATAACATTACATCATCATGACAGAAGCCAGGGTGACAGAGGAGGGGAAATCCTTTTACTCCTCCAACAACCAAATGCTTCAGCACCATGTACTACTTTCATCACTGGTCCACACCGTGAGAAAAAGAGATCTGAGATATGACAGTCAAGAGGGTTAACTTAACTAAAATCCCCTCTCAGCAGTTGCTTGATAGTTGTGTTAATATTATTCTCTTTCCAAGGACAAGAAAGAGTACATTTGTGCAAACAGACACTGACATTAGCAGTTAAGATGAGAGGATGTATGAAACATGTGATGGTGTTAAGGCAGCAGCAGTAGGAGCCATGCATGAGAGGCTCACACATCAACAGACCTCAAACAGCAGCTTGTTGTATGGCTGAATAACAATAATGATTTATAATAAAGCAATAGTATGCATATTGGAGATAAATGATTAAGTAAAACCAGAGCGGTTCATCTAACATTTGAATTCCAAATGATGAAGATCGTGTGATACGGACGAAGGTTCCCAACCAGCCTGTAAGTGGACCTTGAGTTGAGATTGTTTTGTCCACTGCTGTTTCCAGGCTAAAGAATGAACTGTTTCATTCAATAGTATAATCTGGAATAGACTCTTTTATCAGATCAGCTTGTTTCACCTTCTTGAATGAAGATGTATTTGTTTGGAGCTGCTGGGTTGATCTGCCACTTCATCATCGTGAAAATAATTAGTGGGTTTAATCTTATTGCAGGACTGTTGAGTGTGAAATCAAAGATTTTACACACGATTTAAAGTGACATTGTTTCATCTTTACGCGTATTTACGCACGGCACATGAGAAGTCAGCCAAGCCTCTCCTGCACAATGAACTGACCTGACGTTTCGGCATGGCTGCAGCACTTCTCCCTTCGGACGCGTCTGTCCGGACACACCGGCCATCCAAACCAGCAGGAAGAGCAGCACCACATCCGTGTGCATGGTGTCCAGAGTCCTAGCCCTCTCCAAAAGTCTCAAAACCGCAGGTTACTCCCACAACTTTTCCCGCACAGGACGCGCATTCCGCACTCGCCTCGAGCCGTAAACATAGTGAGAATGTATACATGGATGCCACGCTATTTAATCAAAAAAATGCGGGGGGCGGGCCTAAACCTACAAATCCTCCGCGTGAGATGGCGCGGATTTGCTCTCCGTGCGCTCGCAGAGCACGTTTATTTTTTTATTCCCGCCAGGTGCTTCACCTCCACAAGTAAACATCTGACAGCTGTGCAGCTCACAGGATCTCATGTCAGGATCTGATCTGCATTCGCTCCTGTATATTTGCACAACATGGTGAATGATGATCAGAGGTGGATGAGGAGGAAAATCCCCAAAGCAACATGATTTGTGATTCTTTTATTCGCTTTTTTTAAGTGTATCAGGCTGGATCCTTTGGAATCTGGTATATTTGCAGTTAAACACACTTTAGGATATTAATTTTATAAAACACATCACCAATTACCAATTATTGTATAGGAAGTTATGTAACCGTCTCTTAATCCATAAATCTCGGCTGGGTGATGGAGCCAGAGGCTGAGTGCATTCATGTCACTGGGGTTATTTTTCAATCTATCACCATCATATTTCCTCTTTCCTTCACTATCGGTATGAGGTGAGGCTCACAGTGCTTTGGCCACCAGTCATTTTTATTTCTGTCCAAGCTCTTCATAGGTTACTCTACATTTGACATATAAATGGATTGTGAGTACATTGAAGACTTCTTTAAAACGTGGCTTTACAACACATGAAATACAGATGATGTTTCACATGGATTGTACTGAGCAAACGCACCCTTGAATAGAATGTTAAGCAAGAAGCAGCTCTGGAGTACAAAGAATGAAACCAATGTGGCTGAGGTGGCGACCAATAAACAGCATCTGGAAACATATATATATATATATTTTTTTTTTTTTGTGAATTAATTTTTTTTTTTTTTTTTTTTTTTTTGTGAATTTTTTTTTTTTTTTTGGTGATCTCATTTATTTATTTTTTTCAGCAAAAAAAAAAAAAATAAGATCACAAAAAAAAAAAAAAATAATTAATTCACAAAAATTAACTTTTTCTCTGTCAGAAAAAAAGAAAAAAACAGATGATCTTTCACATGGATTGTACTGAGCAAACGCACCCTTGAAGCTCTGGAGTATAAAGAATGAAACCAATGTGGCTGAGGTGGCGACCAATAAACTATGGAAGCCCATTCACGCCAGCAAAAAAAAATAAAATAAGATCACCAAAAAAAATAATAATAATTAATTCACAAAAAAATACTTTTTCTCTGTCAGCAAAAAAAAAAAAAAAAAAGATGTTTCCAGTTGCTGTTTATTGGTCGCCACCTCAGCCACATTGGTTTCATTCTTTATACTCCAGAGCTGCTTCTTGCTTAACATTCTATTCAAGGGTGCGTTTGCTCAGTACAATCCATGTGAAACATCATCTGTATTTCATGTGTTGTAAAGCCACGTTTTAAAGAAGTCTTCAATGTACTCACAATCCATTCATATGTCATAGCTGCTTCTGACTGTTGTGTTAAAGTATCTCATAATTTCGACTTTCTATAGCAACTGGAAAATCTGGTCAGTGTTATAGATGGATGCACCAAAAGTTTTTATTTTTTTTTCCTGGTGGAAAAAAGTAAAAAAAAAAAAAATTATTAGAATTATTAGTATTTATTTTGTGGGTGGATTTTTTTTTTGTGAATTACATTTTTCTTTTTTTTTTTTTAAGTTACTATTTTTTTCTTTTTTTTTTTAGTGATCTTATTTTTTTTTCTTTTTTTTTGTGATCTTATTTTTTTTTTTGCTGGCAGGAATGGGCTTCCATAGTCTATAGCAGGGGTGGCCAACCAGTCAGAGACTAAGAGCCACATTTTTTGCTGTGTTACCGCAAAGAGCCACATCATACACATGGGCACACATGAACATCACCCCATCCCTTCCTCACACACACACACACACACACACACACACACAGACCTCTGCTCAGCCAGATTTATTGTGAATGTCACACACCAACATGATAATGACAGAAATTGACTCCTACAGTACTAAGACCACAGGACAGTCATTTTCAACAATGAACATTGTGTGCACTGTCTCACACACACAAACTCTCAGTTCAACCAAGTCCACAAACAAAAATATAATAATTTATAATAGCGTTTTTCTTTTACTATGCATGTTGCTTAGTGGGACTTCCTTGCCTTGAACAATCTTCTTCAAATCTGGCTTGTATTCCGTTGTTGCCACTCGAAGCAATTCTTTCACATGGGTGTCAGTCAGAACAGATCGATGCTTTGATTTCACGTGTTTCAGGGTAGAACAGGGGCGGACTGGCCATCGGGGATACCGGGAAAATCCATCACCTCCATCACCAACAGGCCCTCCCTCTGACATCGCCGGCCACGACTATATTCTATGCTTCACAGAACACGTTAAATTTACTCTAATACCTAAATACCCAAAGTCAATAATCACTGACTGATATTTATACTACTCCTCGCGATCTGTATTCACACTCATGGTTTCCAACTTCTTACTTCTTTACTCATCTAATCTCTTCCGTCAGTCTAACTTTGTTTTAGGTGTTATTAAATGTCAATCCTAAACACCAGCAGAGTTGTTGTCTCAAACATACTTGTAAGGCCACCGTCATTTACAATCTCCAGCAGCTGATCTTCCTCTTCCTCTGTCGTCACATATTATGCAGAGTGGGTTTGGCGCGTCAGAATGACTCCTGATATTTAATTAGACTCCTGATATTGTCTGTTAAATGAAGCTTTCTTTTTATTGGAAGTTGTAGGCTCTTCTTCTGTCTCCTTAGTGGGCTTTTCAACCTTTGCAAAGAAGCTCTCCAAAAGTTTTTTACTCATTTTCGCTAACTTGTGGGCTTAATTAACATATCACGTGACCGAGACAAGCGTCTTGACATGTGTCAAGAGCCACAGGCGGATGAAATTGGGAGAGAATCCGGTAATTTTTCAAAATAAAACATCTATCAGGAGGTTGGGGACCACTGCTCTAGCCTACTCAACACGTGCGAAAAAAAACACACCGACCAATGCGTTGTAAATCACGTCACGTGATGCAGTTTAGCCAATCAAATAAGGGTATTCTGATTTCACCAGTGCGATGTACCCACACCGTGACACAGGGGGGAGAGACAAGGAAAGAGATCACAGAGCAGAGCTCTTGTAATTTCAGATGTGAAAGTTAAATATCTTTATGATGTCTTCAAAGAATCAAATTGCTATAAAGACCACAGTCTTTAACCTATACACTAAAAACACTGTGATACAAATGTCTGCTCCATGTATTAACGCGCGATAAACTATGCATTAATGCGAGTGAAAAAATACCGAGTGGGCCGGTCTGACACAGTAACTCCCGGGCCACTTTTTTCCCCCAGTCCGCCCCTTGCGCGTTTGACGAAAATACCGTATTGAACTCAAGCGAAGCGAACACGCACATAAAAAAAAAAAACACAAACACAAACTTCGATATGAACGTAAGAGCCGCATGAAACTAGGCAAAGAGCCGCATGCGGCTCGGGAGCCGCGGGTTGGCCAGGCCTGGTCTATAGGATTATCCAAAGGCAAACTTTAATTTTCCTCTGCTGCCTATGATTATGTTTGATCCTTTTATATTGTTTTCGCTCACAGACCGACTGGATCTGTTTGTGTTTGCTGTTGGAGTAATGCTGGATATTAAAACATTTTCTGATTCAAAAAGAGGAATCAGCAACATCCGGTTCTGAAAAGTGAAGGCAATGCTAAAGTGTCTTAAACCTGCATTCTCTCTAATGTCCACCAGGGGGCGACTCCTCCATGGTTGTATAGAAGTCCCTCAAAATCAGCATTCAGTTGTACTTCAGCATCACCCTGTGGTTGCAAAAAAACAGAAACTCAAGGCTTCAAAACGTCGGGGGATAGTGATAAGGTCTTTAACATAAAAAAGGATTTCCCTCTTCAGAAACATGAATCTGGTCTGCAACATTTAATTTTGGGGGAAGAGGAAGAGTGTCAGTAAAAAATTTAAAATTAAAAAAAAAAAGATTTATTGGCATGAGATTCCCAAAACCGCTGTGGACAGGAGCTGGACCAAAATAAGACAGCAATGAAAATATAGACTAAAGTCTGCACACTGTAGCTCCATTAAGTGCAATTTATTAGCACATTAACAAGTGACATTTCGAGCTATTGCTCCAAAAGAAAAAATAAATAAGCTATTTTTATAAAAATGTTTGCAAAATTGCCTCAACAAAACTAAATGCAATTGGTACAGAAACAGGAAAACACATCATAAACATTGCTAAAAACAATAATACTTTGTGACATCAGTTTCCTGGTTCCCCATAGAACATGTGAGACGTTTGCATTTCTTGCTTTTCTGCCAGAAATCTCCTTAAATTTAGGGAACAAACCTGCTTACTCAGGTTGAGGAAAATATCATGATTTGGGTTCAAATCAACTCTTTCTGTGCATTGCCCGACCAGGTGAGCAACCAATCGAATCTAACACCAGCTCCCAGTCTCTGATGTCATAGACCTCATCTGTGATGACATTTTATATTTATACAGCCCAATATCACAAATCACAAACGTGCCTCTTTACAATCTGTACAACACACGACATCCTCTGTTCTTGGACCCTCGACCCCCTTGGATAAGGAAAAACTCCCCACCCCCCAAAAAATAACTTCACAGCACTTCTTTAAAGTTTGATTTGTCTCACAAAGCTTTTCTGTTCAAGGTGTGAGACAATAGGGAGCACATTACAGACGGATTACAAACACATTACAATCTGATTTGGATTAATTAGACGTTTTTAAATACTGCTACTGATTTCAAATGTGATCTTCTGACTTGTTTAAAGATGATTTGCCTCCTAACCATACACATTTAATGGAATATAATAATTATTTTTTTGTGATAACGCTGGAAAAAACAACTCTTTTTGCAGTTTATCCATTTAACCAGTAGAGGGCAGCAAACACTAAACCTTAAAACGCAGTGGCGTCGTGGGCCCAATCCCCGTGTCTGTGACATATAGGTATTTATTATATATTTTATACATCCCTCCGGCCTCTTGCCTTACACGATGAGCGGTAATTGTAAAATAATGTATTTACTTGTTTTTGTATAAACAGCTTAAGAAAAACAATTAAAATAAATTGTTGATAAATAAACCAGATGTGTAATCCTTAGACCTTTAAGGGACAGTTCACCCCAAAATAAAAACCTCTTACCGGCCGTGCTGTTGGCTTGTGGTGCTCGAAGGGCAAATAAAATTCATGTCTCTTTTCAGAAATCTTGACCCGGTTACCCAAAATCCACAGACCTTGTTGTGAGCATGTGAGAAATATTTAGTCCCATTTTATTGGAGAGAAGGCCGACATCTCTACGACCGATATCTCCAAAACTGGACAACTCGCACCAAAACAATCTAGATTGATAGATATCACTACAGGTAAGAGGACATTTTAATTTTGGGGTGAACTGTCCCTTTAACATGAATGTTTCTGTGTAGATATTCCAGACTGAACATCGATGTGCCGTCCCCTTGTTTAACGTCACAATGCTATGAATTATGGGTAATTCCCATGCAGACTTACACAATGTGTTTATAAAGGGCTGCAAATGTCAGCCAGAGAGCCGTGAAAACACTCAACGATTTGACAGCGGGACAGAACTGAAACCCTCACAGACTTTGAGGAAAAGTGAGAGTGAAAGTCTGCCATCTTGGAAAAGAAAAACATGGGTTTCTATAAGAAGTAGACGTAGTCATCGTGATGTCACCCATTTGTGGACTGACGTTTATGAGGCCTCAATTTAGCCGTCGCCATCTTGGTTGACGGCTGTCGCCATGTTGTTTTCTTTTGCGACCGATGTATTATATTTGGAATGAGGAGGAGTGATGTCAATCACAGTAAGCCCCGCCCTAAAGCATACTCCACTTTATGGTCTGTTTTACTCTAAATGGACCATAAGTTACTAAATGAACATCATGCTGTATTGAAGAAGACTTGAAACTAGAGATTGAGACCATAAACTCATGTTTACAATGTTTACTGAGGTAATAAATCAAGAGAGAAGTAGAGTCATTTTCTCATAGACTTCTATAGAACCAGAGGAGTCGCCCCCTGGTGGACACTAGAGAGAATGCAGGTGTTAAGACACTTCCACATCAGGAGGTTGCCGCCTGGTGAAAAAGTCATAAAACACGTCCTAATGTCTTTTCCTAACCACGTTTCTTTGATCTTGATGGAAAACATTGTGAGGTCAAGGAAACACATTAAGGACAGTTCATAAAGATTTAGGAAAACACAACCCGACTGCACTTACACTGAGCTCATGATGATGTGACGGTGGCTGCTGTTGATGAGGGTCTGCTGTGGTGAAACTACAATGCTCCAAAGATGGACTACAAAAAAAAAACCCATGTTGTTTCAGGCGGTCTATATAAACAGCTCCTTCAGTGACGAGCTGCTTCACCTGCAGTGTGTGAAGGAAAGATGACACAGGTTCTTCCTTCCTGCTGTTCTTCCTTCCTACATTTAATATTTATTCATGTTGATTATTTATACTGTTTATGAGAATTTGTTGATTGACAGCTTGCTATATTCACTGAATAAAAAATAAAGTGAAACGAAAAGGTTGTCGCCGTCCACTCACATTTATCGACGTTAGTTCTCTCAATTAGTACACGACTGTATGAAAGCAATTGTTAAATCTGTGCACGATAAGCATATCGTCTGTTTTTAAGAGCGGCTTTAAATGTTGCTGCCGCCAGGGATTGTGGGATTAACTCCTTTCCTTTCATAAAGGATGGTTAGTGCATCCTATGCTAAAGGAGATTAGAAAGGAAGCATTGAGGCACATTTGACCTGCTCTTATCTGAGCCACACAAAGTGTCATTTCTAATGCAATCGATAAATACTCTACTCGAAGTGGCTTTAGGCCTAAATGCCCCTGAGAAGCGAGTCAGCGGTTCGATTCCCCGGCTGCACGTCACTCCCCTGCTACATGTCCTGTGTCCCTCCATTATTACTATCACATAAAGGCTTAAATACATCACCCTAAAAGAAATGTGCTGCGTTTGTCAGCTTCAGGTCAAGACCTTTGTGTTGTAAATCCCATAACATTGACTAATAATTATCATAAACTTTGTGCCAGTTTCCCTTAGCAACTGGCAGATTTAACACACACACACACACACACACACACAAGCAGAATTAATCTGGATTTGGCGGGTGGAAGATTGCTGCACTTGATGGAGAGCCAACCTCGTGACATTACATAAAGCTTTTTTTTTCCCCTCATTAGAGGTTCATCTATACAAACACCAACTGTCAGATGATCATATGGACCAGACGCGTCGAAATCAAATACCGTCGCTTTCAAAGCGGCGTCGCTGTGGCAGACACAGTGAGGAGACGAGCTGCTGAATAGACTGGAGCATTTAGCAGCAAAAAAAGACACTTTTTACTGTAAGACGATGGTGTGTCTGAGCTGTGTTACAGCCGCTGTACCCACGTAGGCACAAACAGATCTGTTAGACTGCTGCATCTTCACGGATGATATGTAAGCTCCTGAGATATCAAACAAACATGGATGCTCGATACATTTGACATCGTTAAATAAACATGGGAATCTCCTTCATCGCTACCGTCCACACTACATGATGTGAACACAAAGAGTTTAAATTATTTCAGTGGATTGTGTCTGAATTTG